>JAJOZX010004939.1:0-25000 GCA_023014485.1 Bathynomus jamesi | reverse complement strand
TAGATCCACGTTACAAAGCTAAGTTATTTTCACCTAGTACATTAGAACGAGTTAAATCATCACTTGGCAAAGCAGTTGAAGAGCTTCAATCTCTTGAATCTGTCGCTTCGCCACCCACCAAAAGAATAAAAGTTTTAGTGACAGAACCAACACCTTCAACAAGCAAATCTATCACAGAATCTGTCTCTCAGTTTCTTGAGTCAGGCAGCAATGACGAGACCTACGCGATGTCAAAAGATGTAGTAAAAATGATCGAGAGCTATCACCAAGAAAAACGCCTGGCTTCATGTGACAATCCTATTAGTTGGTGGAAAAATACGCAGAATATCTATCCATACTTGAGTAAACTTGCAAGGAAACATTTAGCCTGTCCTCCAACAAACGTACCAAGCGAGAGATTATTTAGCAGTGCTGGATTAATATATGATGAAAAGAGAAACAGACTGGCAGCAGAAAAGGCAGAAAAATTAATGTTCCTTAAGCATAACCTTCCTATAATTAAGTTTGAACATTAAACGATGAACATCTTAGTTTACTTTATTTTAATTACTAATTTATAAATATGCCTAATAAAACTTTAAACTTAATATAAATAGTTATCAAGCTAATTAAAGATCTCTTTCTATAAGGGTGGAGGAGGTTGGGGAAAGAGGTCGGTGGGGTGCATTTGAGTTGGGTTCACGTCCCGCATCCTGGTAACACAATTATGGTTTCTAATTGTGGCTGAAACTCAACAAAATATAACGAATTTATTTGCAGACGAATTCACTAATTGATTTCTATATTAGTTAGATGCTTGATATTATTTTATATGTTCAGAGAAAAGTACAGCAATTATTGTACAATTAATCAATTATACTACATTATAGCTACAGCTCTCTCTATATAATAACTTATTATATACGTTAAACACAACAAATCTCGAATATATCCTAAAAAATAACGAAATGTAGACATCCGCATCCGCATCCGCGGATGTTGAAATCAAACATTCTCATCCGCATCCGCATCCGCGGATGTGAAAAAAATGACATCCGCTACATCACTAATATATATATATATATATATATATATATATATATATATTAAAGGTGTGCGATTCGGATATTTTTATTTCGATTTGATTTTCGATTCGATTCGGCCACTTGTTTTCGATTCTCGATTCGATTCGATTCGGCTGCGACTGTGCACTGCACTCACCTATACTTTACAATTTACATGCACCAGCACCAACAGAGCAACATACATGCACCAACAACAACATACTGAAAAGCGTAATAAACAACTGAACCCAAAGAACTGGTCCAAACTTTCACACCGCACGGCTGTGATTCTGTGACATCACAAAATCAAAAGCTGACCATGCGCATTGAGCGCGCTCAGATCTTTATAAAGGCGTAATCTCTCAAATATCCAACTATTTTATAACGTTATTATATCATTATATTATATATATATATATATATATATATATATATATATATATATATATATATATTAGGGTGGCCCTTATTTTCCGAAATTGCAAATTTCACCGGCTCAGCCCTTCAATATATTCCATTTGACAAAAAAACAAAATGTGCAAAATCTCAAGTAATTATAAATATTGTTATAATGTTATAATGTTTCAGACCAACAAAGACCCTAGGATCCACTCATGGCTGGTCTACCTAACTATGGTCGTAATTGTGTATTGTGCATGTCCTCCGTGGTAGCGGAGGGGACCTACAATTTTAAGTGGGTTCCGAACCACAAAGCCTTAATTTTACTACCTTAAACTATACCCAATCCATCAACATATGCATCTAATCGATTTTTAAACATGTTTATAGACGTGCTACTAATTACTTCTGCCGCAAACTATTCCAGCTATTTACTATTCTATGCGTAAAAAAGTTTTTGGCAACTGCTGTCTCGAACCTTCTACTTGTCAACTTACACCCGTTATTTCTAGTCCTATTATATTGAGATATTTCGAAAAAGCTATCTCTATCTATGTTATCGAACCCCATTCATAATTTTGAAAACCTGGATTAGATCACCCCTTAGCCTTCTAGTCTCGAGTGTAGTAAATTTTAACCCCTTAAGCCTATCCTCGTACGACTTTGACCTAAGCGACGGAATCATCTTAGTTGCTCGTCTTTGAACTCTTTCGAGTTTGTCTATATCTTTTCGCATATGTGGATTCCAAAATTAGATCGCGTACTGCAAATGGTGTCTAACTAATGATTTATAAAGAGGAACTATAATATCGCGCGATTTGTACTCAAAATACCGAGCTATAAAACCTAACACTTTGTTTGCTTTATTGACCGCTGCTGTACTTTGTTTCGCTACTTTTAAATCACCAGTGATTATAACTCCTAAATCTTTTTCCTGCTCTACGCTTGTTAACTCCTTCCCTGACATACTATATGCAAAATTACCGTTACGCGAACCTATATGCAAAATTTTGCACTTATCAACGTTAAATCTCATTTGCCATGTGACTGACCAATCAACGATTTTATTCAGATCTTCTTGGATTTTACCTCTATCTTCGTCATTAATCGCCCTACTACCTAGCTTCGTGTCATCCGCAAACTTTGAAACTGTACTGACTAGGCCGACTTCTAAATCGTTAATATATATATATAAGAAAAAGCAAGGGGCCCAATACAGAACCCTGAGGAACGCCACTCGCTACATTAGCCCAACACGACTCCGCTCCATCAACGACCACCCCTGTTTCCTGCCTCGCAACCTCTTCTATCCAATTTATTACTACACCCCTGATTCCATGAGCCTTAGTTTTTTTCAATGAGTCTTTGTGCGGCACGGTGTCAAACGCTTTTTGAAAATCTAAATACACTACATGAACCGTCCGATGACTATCGTAAACGTCAACCACGCTTTGAAAAAAATTCTAAAAGATTAGTTAGCAAGATTTGTTTCGCCTAAAACCGTGCTGCGTATTTCTAACTAAGTTATGCAATTCTAAGTGTTCGACTATACGATCCCTAATTATTGATTCCAATAGCTTACCTACAACAGACGTTAAACGGCCTATAATTTCCCGCCGCACCTTTATCGCCTTTCTTAAAGGTAGGTGTTACGTTTGCTAACTTGAAATTATCTGGTACGCACCCCTCAGAAATAGACGCATTAAAAATCTTTGTGAGCTGCACAACAATGCTATCTTTTAATTCTTTTAGTTGTATAGGATATATGGAATCCGGCCCCCGGGATTTACGCATTTTCATTTTATCAATATAGCGCATTACTTCCCCTTCACTAACCACAATATTATCTAAAATATTACCATTATCAAACGGTATTATGTCTATGACCGTAGGGATATTTGTTACATCTTCTATAGTAAAAACCGACGTAAAAAATTCGTTTAGCAAGGTAGCCATTTCCTTGTTTTCAGAAACTAGATCTCCGTTAACTTTTTTCAACGGCCCCAAGACACTTTTTACTGGATTTCTATTGTTGACGTATTGAAAGAATCGCTTGGGGTTTTCTTTACCGTCACGAGCTATGGAGATTTCAAATTCGCGTTGGACTTTTTTATTACACTTTTTGCTTCACGCCTTAGAGATATGTAGTTGTTTCGTAACCACAAATTGTCTTTATCGCACTTATGTAGCCTATAAGCCCTATCCCTACTCTTTATAATGTCTCCTACTCTAGAAGTAAACCACAAGGGCTTGTTGTTTACTTTCGCACGCTTAATTTTGTACGGTACACATTCTTCATTTATAGTCCTAAATACTGTTTCAAACGATTCCCACATTAGTTTTGCGTTGGAGATCCCCATTACGTTTTCCCAATTGACGTGTGACAATTTATTTCGAAATTTACAAGTCTGCGTGCTGGAAGTTAGGAATTTTAGTCGAGTTAGCTGGTTTCGAGTGACTTACTAAGAGGACAAACTCCACCATATTGTGATCGCTATTGCTTAACGGTTCTATTACTTGAAGATCCGTGATTAGCCTATCATCCGTAGTTATTACTAAATCTAAAATATTGTCCAACCTCGTAGAAAATTAACTAAACGATTACCTTCCGCGTCTCCCTGCATTGTATCGTAATTCACGTTGGCGCAATTAAAGTCACCCATAACTAAAGCCTGCTCACTACCTATTATTCTCTTTAGTTCACGATATAACGCTTCGTCCGTATCAGCTGTTTGATTAGGGGGCCTATATATAACCGCAACAAAAAGTTTAAAATCGTTCAATTTAAGTTCTGCTATAGTCGAATCTATCGGTTCTGGAATTGTGTGCTTTACTTCTATAACGTTCGCACTATTATCTTTGATATACAACATAACATCGCCTCCTCGCCTACCTATACGTGTTTCAGTGCTAAGCCACGATTCATTTATCGCAATTAAATCTTAGTCTTTACAAGCAATTAAAGAAAAAAATTCGTTTATTTTATTTCGTAGGTTACGAGCATTTAAGGATAGAACCTTCAAATTGTTTGTAATTGCGACACCTTCGCGAGCGCAGAGGAAATTTGTGGAAATTACGCTGGGACCGTTCGAGTTACGGCAGCCTGAAAAGAAGAGACAGTATTATGAAATAGTCTTCCTAAGCGCGCAGCTCCAACGTCATTAAGATGAAGTCCATCTCCGAGGAGCAAGTCCCTCCTGCCGTAGAAACTGTTCCAAAAATTCGCAAATGCACTCCTTCCTGTTGGCAAAGAGACTTTAGGTTATTGTTGATATAGGTCGCCTTGCTGTAGAAATCGCTACGTTGGATAATTCGAGGAAATATACCTGTTAAAACAATCTTATTAGTTTTTTCCTTTAGTCGCTCTAGTAAGTCCCTGTACCTAGCCAGCAGTTCTTCCGATCTAGAATTTAAAACGTTATTAGTACCGACATGAATAACATACGTTGTGTCCTCAGAGGTACCGTCTGTAAAATGGTCAACACTATTAGTTATATCCTCCACCCTTGCACCAGGGTAGCAGTAACGGCGCCTACGACGAGGGTTTCTCCCACAGAATTCCTCGAGCTGCCCTCGAACAATGGAATCGCCAACGAGTCGTATTTCCGGTTCATCAGCATCTTCGAAACCTAAAACAGAAAACTTATTGTTTGTTATTACTGGCAGACAAGTCTTAGGTTTCCTCAATGGGGCTCCATTTTGCACTCGAACGAAGGGATGGAAACTAGGGGAAGAGAGAGGGCTATTAGTACTATTTATATTATTAGTAGAAACTGAGGCAGGAGGGGTCGTAACTGAGTCTCAAGGGATTCTAATTTTGCCGTCAGGAGCATCACGCTTTCTTCAAGCCATATTCTTATTGGTCCCGCACAAGGACTCAAATTTAGTTAATTATTGAAACATAAATACACGAATTTTTTATTAGCATTCCATTATAAGGGCAAATAACAGCAGTTAAAGAACAGCATAAACTAAAATGACATTGACCCCCAAATTTTGGTTAATTGGGTGGTTCTTATACATATAAGAACCACCCAACCAACCAAAATTTGGGGATCTCACCCCCGCATTTTTTTCCCCATTAATATAAAACGTGTACCAAAGAAGTTTTATTAAAAGCAATTAATATTTAAGGGTGCCTCATAAGCAACCATCCCTACTAGGCCAAATTTACTATGCTTTCAGTCCTAAAATGTTTAGTTCAATTCAGTTTCTACTTAATCAGTAGTCAATGTCTATTTTAGTTTATGCTGTTCTTTAACTGCTGTTATTTGCCCTTATAATGGAACGCTAATAAAAAATTCATGTATTTATCTTTCAATAATTAACTAAATTTGAGTCCTTGTGCGGGACCAATAAGAATATTTATAATTACTTGAGATTTTGCACATTTTGTTTTTTTGTCAAATGGAATATATTGAGGGGGTGAGACGGTGAAAGTTGCAATTTCGAAAATTAAGGGCCACCCTAATATATATATATATTTTTTTTTCAATTGTTATTCCACGGTTTCGACATTCCATGGTTTCGGGGTAGTGCCAGTTTATCGTCTCGACAGGTTACAGTTAGCGAATCGAAGAATCGAAATTTTTTAGCTCTAAGTCGGGTCGGGTTTCGATTCTTTTACTGAATCGACCCGAATCGACATTTTCGCTTAATCGCACTGGCCTAAATTATATATATATATATAACGTAAAGACCGACGCTTTGTATAGGAGAATTCCGCGCAAGATGAGAGCGAAAGAATGAAACAAATGAAAAAAATGAGGTAACCACCCGGGAATCGAACCCGGGATCTTCCGATTGCCGGTCAGATATGATAACCATTACACCACGGGCCTCACTCAATCAAATGTCGTAATTCCTCTACATGCGCGCAGAAACCAATGCCCCAAAGGGGCACCTCCCGCATGCCGTAACATTATATACATTATAACTGCAAACACGCAGTATAATTAACGTAAAGAACGACGCTTTGTATAGGAGAATATTCCGCGCAAGATGAGAGCGAAAGAACGAAACAATGAAAAAATTACCTCATTTACCTCATTTTTTCATTTGTTTCGTTCTTTCGCTCTCATCTTGCGCGGAATATTCTCCTATACAAAGCGTCGTTCTTTACGTTAATTATACTGCATGTTTGCAGTTATAATGTATATAATGTTACGGCATGCGGGAGGTGCCCCTTTGGGGCATTGGTTTCTGCGCGCATGTAGAGGAATTACGACATTTGATTGAGTGAGGCCCGTGGTGTAATGGTTATCATATCTGACCGGCAATCGGAAGATCCCGGGTTCGATTCCCGGGTGGTTACCTCATTTTTTGATTTGTTTCGTTCGTTCGCTCTCATCTTGCGCGGAATATTCTCCTATACAAAGCGTCGTTCTTTACGTTAATTATACTGCGTGTTTGCAGTTATAATGTATATATATTATTCATTGAGGCATTCATAGTTAAGTGGAATTATGAAGAGTGAAGCATCTTTTCACATAGAGCACCATTTCGCCGATATTCCCATTTCAGGGTACGAGCATCTCGCAGCAGCATTGCCAAGCAAATAGGGGGTCAAAGTACTGACGAGGCTTTGGTACGTGGTTCATCACCACTGAAAGCAACAATATAGTCAATATAGTGAAAGCCGCATATAAGAGTCACGGATATAGGAATAAACCAACTTTAAGAAGCATTTTTATTATTATTTATTTTTATTTTATTGTTATAAGAATCATTTTGACAATCCCAAATGTGAGTCTTATAAGCAACTTTGACTATATATATATATATATATATATATTATATATGCAGTAAAATCACAGAAAAACACGTGATCTTTTTAATAAGCAAACCACCACAAGGAAAAAGAAAAGTAAAGACGAAATCCGAGCGCTTTCGTGATATATTCACATCTTCAGGGACAAGAAAGCAATAGACAGAATTTACCAAGTAACTGAGTTAAATACACAAGCGAAAAATTCCCCAATAGGCAACTCAATTTAAAAACATAAAACAATCTAAAGATTTTTTGGATCAAATAAAGATAAGCACCCCCAGCCTTCTTTAATTAGCCTTATAAGGCTAACTAACGAAAATATCACGACCTAACCTTACCAATCGTTAAGTCAACTGTACACCCTTGACGATTGGTTAGGTTAGGTCGTGATATTTTCGTTAGTTAGCCTTATAAGGCTAATTAAACAAAGCTGGGGGTGCTTATCTTTATTTGATCCGATTTTTTCCCAATAGATAACTTAATCTAAAGGCTACTAAATTATTGAATACATAAAAACTATATAAATTAAATTAGACAATTAACATGTACACAAAACAAAAATTATTATAACAGTTATTAGAAATAGTATTTAATTAAAACAGGCAATTAAGTGGCAAGAATCTAAGGAAACAAAAGACATGGTGCAATCGTCGTCACGTGCTCCTTCCAGAATATTCCGAATATCTAAAAACAAACTAAAAAAAGAAAAAAATTTCAATAGATAACCTGTTTAAAAGTCTAATAAACTATCAAGTACATAAAGACTATATAAAATAAATACAATTAAAATGTACTTATAAAAATGTTAACAATTATTAAAATAATATTTATTTAATTAAAGTAAACAATTAAGTGGCAAAAATGCGGTCAAAATAATACACCACATTTTTAACAATGTACGAATCTAATTTATAAAGCCCAGGGCTAATATTAAGGACCAAATCAGCATTATTCTTGATCACACTCGATTCAAGTATATTTCTACTAACAATAGATTTACTAAAACTTAATTTGGAAGCATTTTTCTAGTCAATGGGATGATTAGTATTTCTTACGTGAATGAAATGGCGTTAGATTCCTGGCCGGTTCTTATACTGTATTTATGCTGCTTAATATGTAACTCAAGCGTCTTGCCAGTTTGACCAATGTAAAATTTATTACATATTGTGCATGGAATTTTATATACACAACCCTGTTCACTTAAAGGGGAGTTTTTAATCAATGAATTCTTAATTACATCTAAATTTCTGAACAAGATATTTACGTTAAAAGTCCTCAGCAGTTTCGGCAGATCAAAGAAATTTTCTCTAAATGGTAACGCTAAGACGTTTTTTGTGGTATAAAGGAGTCTTGTCTTTTACCTCGTAGAAGGTTTTCTTTGCCATTTTTAAAGATTTATCTATGCAGTTCTTTGGATATTTTAAATCAAACGCAATTTTATATATTTTACTAATTTCATCATCAATGAACTCTGGCCTACAAATTCGTAAGCATCTTAGGAACAAAGTAGAAAAAACGGTTAAATTTGATTCTGAAAATTAGGAGTAGTAAATGTAAGTTTGTACAAATCTTAAGAGCCACAAAATTAATTAACTATTGATGAAAACCACTGAAAGAGCAAGAGTCATTTAAGATAGGTTTTAAGTGTTGGAAGACAGACGTTTTAAAATTTGTATGGCTAAGCTGAACGGTTTGTTCTTCCACAAACTACTCCAGTTAAATTGACTAGTTGTCAGAGGATGGTCTTTTGGGGATGATTTATAGGGTTTATTTATCATCTATTAGTGCGAGTTAAGCCCCGCCCGTTCTCGTTCACTCGGATGGAATTGGCATTTACTCAGAGGTGGACGGTAACAAAGTAAAGTTACTGTACCGTTACCGAGCTCAAACGACTTTTTTGAATAAATTCGTTACTTGTAAGTAACTTTCCTTCTCGGTACTTTTACTTTTACTTGAGTGACATTTCAGAGAATTATCAGTACTTTTACTCCTTTACTTATTTTTCGGGCCTCTCGTTACTTTTTCTGGGCGTCTCCGTAGAGTCAGCAGTGAATGTGATATTTTGAATTATTTTCCCAGCCAATCAAAACTCAGTATAGAGTTTTGTAAAGGCTACATGAAAGGTATGTGTAAATATAATACTATACACCCATAAAATGATATGTTTATTTTCCTCATTACGTAGTATATGTAGCTACCCAATATATAATCAGTGCTAAGGTGAATCATTTAATAAATATACCTGGTTTGTTGTTATTATTATTTATTAGGATCTTTTTGGTTACAGGCTACGGGCAGCAGCCTGGTGAATCATTTGTTGAGTACAGTTGTCACTACTGTACTATATGTCTTAACTCTTAAAAAAATATTGCAAAGGTACTTTTTACTCCGAGTACTCGAGTACTTTATAAACTAGTTACTTTTTTACTTTTACTTGAGTAAGTTTTTCTCAGAGTAACAGTACTTTTACTCAAGTAACTTTTTCCAGTACTTTGTCCACCACTGCGTATACTACTAGCGATGTATTTTGCTTTGTATCGAAAGCATTCAAAAGAATATACAGCAAATGAACATAGTTCGTCACTCAATTTGTCCTTATGGTTAAAAAGAGTACTATAATAGAGGGTGTGTGTGTGTATAAAGTAACGCAAGTGAAGAGACAAATTCGATTTGAACTGATTTAAACTAGTTTCAACTTGTTTTTTTAACTCTTAAAAACATTTTCAACGCCTTATAAACCTTACTATCGAATATACAGTTGTTATAAAGTACATGTAATAAATATTACTCGTCCATGTTCACTCGCGTTAATATAATTCAAATCCGATATGTCTCTTCACTAAACATCTGATTTTACAGCCGGCTAAACGGTTTAACTACTGTATTTAGATTTATCCCAAGTTTCTGGAGGTTCAGAAAGTGAATTTTGTAATCTTTCCATTTATAAAAATTAATTTTTTCTCTGTTTTCTGTATTCAAGTGCCAAAATTTTTGCTGAAACAAATATTTTCTTTAGAGTGTACTGTAGAGTGTAGAATACACAACACGGAAATTTGCTTGAGGGAATGAGGGTTTTAGTATGTAATTTAGATAGTTCAATATTGTTCCTTAAGTAGTTATAATAAGAGAAACATATTGTCTGGGTGTTTTTACTTACCGTTAGAACAGTCAGGTTTGGTATATACATCATTATCTTTTAATCTTTTTCAGATATGTTGATGACGAAATGTTTTGGGTGCAGATTTTGAGTAAAGAAATTCTCAAAGAAATTTACTTCGTTATGAAAACTAAATATAAAGTATACAGTAAAGTATATAAAGTATACAGTATACGCTCGACATAGTAAAATTTTAAAGTCTCGATTTTATACATGTGTACTGTATATCAGTGGTCCGCAAAGTGGGATCCGCTGATCCCCTTAGGAATCAGTGAATGAGTTTCAGGAGTCCGCAGAAGACAAGGGGTATATTCTAACTCACACACAATTAGAATATACAAAATATTTTCGCTAAGGGGTCCTCAAAAATAATCCGCATTCTTTTATGGGTCCACAATTGAGAAAAAGGTTACGGACCACTGTTGTATATGGTGTGTGCTAAAGAAGTTAGTACCCAATCGAGCATACGTGTGGATATTATTGGATTTCATAAAAGTAATATCTAAGAATGGAAATGTAGAAGGTAGTTTCGTACTATTTGGCTAAACGTATACTTACTGCTATTGAGGTGCTTTAATAAATTGTTAGTATGTTCTTGTTAAAAAAAAATAGAAAGTATCGTTGATATATAAAAAAAAGCTTTCAAATGTGAGGAACAATATTCTAAGCCACTTTTCTCTTGGTGATTAAGGAATATATTAACAAATGTAGAGCTAAAAGAAGATAATACATTGATAAGGAATTTGTTTGGTAACAAAGAGTTATATTAAAAGATAAACTATGTATCAGATGTGGCTATAGTTTCAGTAACTCGGAAAATCTTTCTTTGTTGGAACCATTAACAAAAGTATTATCATCTCCCGAGAAAAGCTTGCCAGTACAACTTTCACAAATCCAGAAATAGGGACATGGTGAATGATAGTTTTATGTCAAAGCTACATTTTGAATACACTCTAAAAACTGTCCGCTCTGTGTACGTTAGAACCGAGAGTTAAAAAAAAATGTCCAAACGTACTCAGCAGAATATAAAGCTTTTCGAGACTACTATGATAGTAGGTTGAAAGTAGATTGAGATTACATTGTGCTACTGTTTTCAAAATTTTAATTGTTCCATTTGAATCGAATACGGAACGATTTTAAATCAATTCTATTTTCTGTGTCGATATAATTTGTTTAAAATCTATCCACGAAGGAAAGTTGTTCCAAAAGCTTCAATGATGGATAATTCATTTTACAAAGAAATTGCTCCATATTCAGCTCATACAACAAATGGAGCATTTAAATTTTGAGAAACTGAAACAATTTTCCTTTCTGGACCGATTTTGAACCAATTAAATCGATATTACAAAATACAGTTGATTCAAATCGTTCCATACTCAAAATCAAGTGGACCAACTAATTTTTTTTAGAAACGGTGGTCTGTATATACGGAACAACTTTACTTTGCAGTGTAGATGGAGCAGTTCTCTTCTTAACAAGCAGTGTCCTCTAAAACTAAATTTAAAAAATCAGAAAGTACACTTACAGAATTTTAAAAACTTTCAATTTACTCTCACTGTACAGTACCTTCGGTCTACCAAATGTATTCTTTAAATATTTTATATTCAGTACGTTTTAGTCTATTTTTCCTCTCCGTTCTAAAGTACACAAAGCGGACAGTGTTTAGAGTGTATTCGAAGTGTAGCTTTGACATAAAACTATCATTCACCACGTCCCTATTTCGGGATTTGCCAGAAACGAATAAATTGAGGATAGTATATTTATTAATAGTTAAATCACAGTTGACGTCCTATGCTCCACGTAGGAATGAAGAGGACATAAGTAAGTAAGTAAATCACATTTAACCACTAGTAAGTATACCGTCTTTACAACATTTGTAAATACAGTATGTTTATTAATAATTGCTTTGCAATCAAAATTGTCAGAAAGCTAAAAAAAGAAGAAGAAAAATTATCATAAAAAATAAGATAATAAATAGCAATGTCGTAGCTCGATGAAAATAAAATTAGGAGAAAATTCAGACCTAATCCATCCTAATTCTAGACTGTCATGGAAGAGAGAATTATGGCTCTAAAGTGTCTGGCACAAGAGAGTCGAGCATTGGACCTAATTTAGAAATATAGGCCTTTAGCAGCAGGGTGCGGTACTCAGCAATATGGGCCCCTCCAACGGTTAAACTTTCCATCTGCCTAAAAGGATGTCTCCTCTCAGCTACTGCGCCATCTGGTGGTGTATTCATAAACTCCTAAATAAACATTAAGAGCATGCCATATATATATATATATATATATGGCATGCTCTTAATGTATATATATATATATATATATAATATATATATATAAGTGTGTGTGTGTGTGTGTGTATGGGATGAATTTCACGATTAAACGCGTGAAATAAATATTTGCCACAAGGAAAAGTGAAAATCGATTCCATGGCCTTTCGTGTATTCAACAGAGGGGAAAGTGGAGTTAAACGGGGTGGTAGGGTAAAATATGGTACCAGCCTTTTCTACTCGGGTGGTGCTTCTGTTTAGTTGTGAATGTAGTTAGTTACTAATTGCTCAACTCTATGTCGTCGGTAGAGAGATGGAACCCTTGCAATAGAGACGCTTTTGTGTGCGTGGTAGAAAATATATCGTATTTGGAGGAGTACTGAGATGTAGTCCTTTGTGAAGTATGCGAGTAGCTTGGTGTCCTAATTAACTATAGGACCTGTTACTTTTACGTAAGTTCGTTAAGATTTTTTGGCAATATAAGTTATTTGGTTTGAAATAAAATATAATACAAAACATTTATTTATTTTTTAGTAAACACATATTTTAACTCTCCACTACGCCTCGTCAGGGAATGAAGGAAAAAGGCAAGAAGCCATAAGTATATATCTCTATACAATGTAAGCAAAATAGTTAGGAAGGATTAGCGAAAAATTGAACACGTACTAATTAAATGAAAAAGATATTTTAACAAGATGTGGTCCATATTATACATTCCCGAAATGTTACTGAAATTATTTATAAAATGGATGAATGCACATTTCAGAATGTTCCTTTTATTCTGGAATGTACATTTATATACTTTTTCAGACGAGGTGTACTGTTGAATACACGAAAGGCCTTGAAATAGTTTTCATTTTTCTTTGTGGGTCTGCATCATATATATATATATATATATATATATATATATATATATATATATATATATATATATATAAAGTACTCCAAAAACAATGAATTTTGTAAAACGAAGTCCATAAATTACTAATTGGTAGCTTTGAGACATTGTTTGACTTTTTTTGTAGGCATTTTCTGCAACTCTATCAATGCATTACTAAAATGTATACACGTGTTTTCCTTTCTTACCTTAACGAGTAAAATTCTCCTGAGGAACCCATGCACTGAACATTATTACCAAGCCATAGAGAACTTCAGTATACAATAATGCCATCAAAAGAGTTTGTTTTGGACTTTTCATGTTAATCCTGTTATGCCACTTACGTATATATATATATTAGTGGTCACGGATGTGGAATTTTAGTATCCGCGGATGCGGATGTCATTGCGGATATGAACATCCGCGGATGCGGATGCGAATCTATTAATTTTACATCCGCGCGGATGCGGATGCGGATGCGGATCATCAGCATGTTATCAAACTCCGTATGCATGATTGTAAAAAATATATAATCATATATTATAAAAAATACTTAAAAATATAACAGATTGACACGTGTTACTGGTTTACTAAATACTCAATACGGTACTTACCAATGCTGAAGGGAAGTGTCGATGTAGAAAGGAGACGGGTTTTAGCGTATTTGTATATAATTGTAAATGTCCATTAGGGCGGAGTGAAAAACTCATTTTTCGAATTTTCAAATTGGCTAGTGTGGAAAATGTGTGGAGTAGTGAGAAAATAAGCCGGTATAAATTTAAAATGATAACATTAATATCTTCAGGTGCCACAATGACCTTCAATATTGAAAAAAATTGAAAAAAGCAGATTTTAACCAATAATTACAGAAGAGTCCACGATGCACAATAGACAAGAATTTATTCACACTTGTATAAAAATAGCTCAGTCAACCTTTAAAAAAAGTTTCTATTCTCTAAAAACAGTTTTCTATAGTCAGCTCACTCAGCTGTCACGTGAGTACCTCGGTTCAGTGTAGCTGTCGCTCTCGTAGCAGGTGGGTGTTCTGTTGTTGGCGTTACTCAGATAGTCTAAACTATATTTCTTATATATTTTGCATTTCTGTATTGTGTTGCCCTAAGTTTGCCATGTACTATTAACTGAAATTAACGTATAATTGATATTAGCTCTTTCTTTTTCAGATTTGTATACTTTCAAAATGTCTCGAGTTTGTTCAAAATCAACCAGGGCCTCAACTGAGTGCCCCGTGTTTGGTATGGGGGAAATTTGTGGCACAGGAATCTTCCTACATACGAAGGAGTTTTTAAATATTACTTGTTTGTAAGAAACGATTTGAAACAGAATACTAATAAAGATCCTTCAATATCTCAAATATTAGAACAAGTTGTTGATAAATTGAAAACAATTTGGGAAAGTGCTTCCGTCCCAATTCTGTCAGACAGGCGAATTGAAACAATGTTCAGAAGCTACCACGAAAAGTATCGTGTCATTATGAAGCCATACCAAAGCAGAAAAAATTCTGAAGCTTACAAAGCAAAGATTGATATGTTCAAAAAAGAAGCACACACGAAACTTTTTGACATTGCAGCGTGCAAGTGCAAAGTACTAACACAATGTTCTTGTCCCAAAGAAAAAACGGTTCCAAAGGAAGAAGTGACGTTCCTCTTAGATCGAAGGAGTGAAAGAAAACTGTTTATTGATAGAGTAGATATTACACTCTCAAAGAAAAAAGCATCTACGTTGCTAAGAAAGCAAAAAGAAGCTGTGAGGCTCACCAAAGAATCTTCACAGGAGAAATTGCAGGATACAAATGCTAAATTATCATCATCGACATCAAATAGTGAAAGTGAATCTGGCGAAATATCAGACGATACATTTCCAGAGCCAGTTAGCTCGAAGAGAAAGCTCGAACAACCTGAAGAACAATTATTCAAGAAAAGGAAAACTACAAATCTACCTTCAGTGGCTACTGCTTGTGACAGGACTGCAGTTTCAGATCGAGCTGCAGCATTCATTGTTAGTGCAGTATTGCAAGATATTGGAGAAGTTTCTATTGACAATACATCTGAAGTAGTGGATAGGAGTAAAATCAGAAGAGAAAGACAAAAGAAGAGATCAGAAATTATGAAAGATCAAAATCAGGTCCCAATCAGAGGAATCTATTTTGATGGTCGAAAAGATTCTACACTCTTCCAAGAAAAAAAGAGTCCAAAGTATATCAGAAGAAGGTAACAGAAGAACATATCACTTTAGTGCAGTGGTTCTTAACCAGGGGGGCGCGCCCCACTAGAAACAGG
This sequence comes from Bathynomus jamesi, assembly GCA_023014485.1. Classification (NCBI taxonomy): domain Eukaryota; kingdom Metazoa; phylum Arthropoda; class Malacostraca; order Isopoda; family Cirolanidae; genus Bathynomus; species Bathynomus jamesi. The sequence continues at coordinate 9,185 of JAJOZX010004939.1, read as the reverse complement.
AATTTCTCTAATTGTATTTGTTATTCTCTTAACGAGAGCATGGGCTAATATTGAGAAGTTATTGAGAAAGTTATTTTGATTGAAGGGGGGCGTGGAGGAAGGACCAATTCCTAGAGGGGGCATGGTAGTAAAAAGGTTAAGAACCACTGCTTTAGTGAGAGAACCTGGTTCAGATTATTTTGGCCATTATTCTGTGAATTCTGGATCAGCTGAAGAAATATGTAAAGGAATGTTTGAGTATATTGGAAATAATGACATGAACCTGGAAAACCTTGTTGCCATTGGATGCGATGGTGCAGCAGTCAACACTGGAGAAAAGGGAGGCGTTATAAGGCTTATAGAATTGAAGCTGAAGAAGCCAGTTCAACATTTAGTGTGCCGGCTCCATGCCAATGAATTGCCATTACGCCATTTAGTTGCAAAGCTGGATGGAAAAACATCTGGCCCCCGCGGATTCACCGGTCCTATTGGCAGGGAATTAGAGAACTGTGAGAGTCTTCCTATTGTCGAGTTTGAAAGGATTGATGCTGAGGAAACAACTGTAGACTGTGAAGATCTTAGCACCGACCAAAAATATCTAATTGATATTCATCAGGCCATAACAAAGCGATATTGCTCTCCAGATCTTGCTCATCGTAGTCCAGGCAAAATGGCACATTCACGATGGCTGACTACAGCAAATCGTTTGCTTCGTCTATACGTTTCAACTGTAAGTCCATCTGAGAACCTCATGAACATTTCTTCTTTTATAATGAAGGTCTACATCCCAATGTGGTTTTCTATTAAGCAAAGTACGTCTTTTGTCAATGACTCAAAACATGTTTACAAAACTATTGAACTAACAAGAACACTGAATGACGAAGTAAAGGATATTGTAAACCCTGTCATACAAAGAAATGCATTTTTTGCAAATCCAGAAAATATTCTAGCATCAATGATTCATGATGACCGCAGCGCCATAAGAGAATTAGCGTGGAGGCGAATAAAGAAAGCAAGGCAAACAAACAAGGAAAAAGTTGTGAGGCGTTTCACAGTACCTGTTATTCAATTTGAAGCTACTGATTATACTGATTTAATTAATTGGCAAAAATGCATTGTCACTGAACCACCTGTGACAAGACACCTGACAGAAAATGAGATTGAAGAATTCATAGAAAACAAGAGTACCCCTCCATTCGAGAAATTCCCTTGTCATACAAAGTAGTAGAAAGAATGGTAAAATTAGTGACTGAAGCATCATCAAAAGTATTTGGATTGAACGCGCGAGATGGCTTCATAAGATCAACACTTCAGTCACGTAAAAAAATGCCATCATTCGAAAGTAAAGCTGAATATAAAGTTTAAATAAAACGTTAATAGAAAAAAACATGCGCAAGGATGGGTGGTTGGGAGGGCATGGGTGGAGCTCGACACGCAGCCACCTCCTCGTGGTGAGTTCTGGATTATTTAGATCATTAATCAAAAGAACATTGATCTAAATAAACTAAGAGCTGCGTAATTCAGTAACTATTTTGGTAATTGGAACACTTAATATATAATAATAACAAGTAAGTTTCAGTTATTGTACTAATGCAGAATATAAGAAAATCATTATATTTCACTTTTTTCGACGGCTTTGTGGCACCTGAAGATATAATTTCGCAGGACTAATATTTATGCACAGTCATTATCTATAGCACCCACATATTTTCCGCACTAGCCATATTTGAATTTCGAAAACAAGTTTAAAAACCTCATTTTCGATCCGCCCTAATGTCCATCCACTAGCCCAACCTCCATCTCAGTCATTAAAAACTATTAAAACGATGAAATATACTTTAATACTTGAAATTTATTAAAGGCAAGTTTGATTTTAAAAATAGAAGTTTCTCCGCCTTTTCTCCCATCAGTCTATTGCGTTTTTCATCGTATATGATGCCTGCACCACTGAACAATCTTTCACTCGGGACACTGCTGGGAGGGCAAGCTAGGTAGCGCCGAGCAAGTTGGCTCAATAAGGGATATTTTTCCTTGTTTATCTTCCACCACTCGAGGGAGTTAGTGTCACTAGATACTCTTTTTTCATTAATTAAAATACATATCAACGATTTCACAAGTTTCTCTTTGCACATCAATCTCTTGTTCTTCGTCACTACTTGATCCCAAGAGCTCGTTCATGACATTATTTAATGAAGATTCAGTTGATATTTTCATTTCTTTATCTTGAGTGTCGGTTCTCAAGCGTTTGTTCGGAGGATTTTCTTGCTCAGCTATAGTTTCCTCACGTGGCTCTGAAAGCAATTGAAAAATTTTTTGTTTCACTGTTGTTGTCACGGAAGATGAGCTAAAAAATTCATCCGTATCCGCACTTATCTAGATGCGGATGCGGAGGCGGGTTTTGGGAATGCTACCAATGCGGATGCGAATGCGAATGCGGATCTCTAATTTTTTGCGGATGCTCCGCATATGCGGATGCGGACATCCGCGACATCACTATATATAATATATATATATATATATATATATATATATATTTTCATTTGTTTCGTTCTCTCTCTCTCATCTTGCGCGGAATATTCTCCTATACAAGCGTCGTTCTTTACGTTAATTATACTGCGTGTTTGCAGTTTAAATGTATATAATGTACGGCATGCGGAAGGTGCCCCCTTGGGGCATTGGTTTCTGCGCGTATGTATAAGAATTACGGCATTTGATTGAGTGAGGCCCATGGTGTAATGGTTATCATATCTGACCGGCAATCGGAAGATCCCGGGTTCGATTCCCGGGTGGTTACCTCATTTTTTCATTTGTTTCGTTCTCTCTCTCTCATCTTGCGCGGGATATTCTCCTATACAAGCGTCGTTCTTTACGATATATATATATATATATATATATATATATATATATATATACAGTATCCAGGCCGGGTCAAAAAATTTAATTTGTGAATTTCCACATGCCTGTGTCCAAGAAATTTGTGGATGCACTATAAATGCTCAACAATGATTAAAAAATCTAAATTGATCAAGTTTTAGATGTTCCGCAAGTCCTCTGAAGATTGCAAGTAAAACGTAAAACATTACAAAAAAATTTAAAAATTTTAAAACTTTATTTAAATACGTAAACTTTATTAATTATTTGGCAATTATGATTTTTTATTAAGATTTTCTTGTATTTTTTGTATTCTTGTTGCTATTAAGTTAAGATCTGAGCGTAAAGAACAAGAAAGAGTACGATTTTCTAAAAACATTGAAGATGGAGATATCAATAACCCATTCACTTCCAGGGAAGAGCCAATGGACTGGGATAACTTTCATACAATTCCTGATTCTGACACAGCAACAGATACATATAGAGAGCGTGATGATGATGATCACATTGAGGAAGGTATAAAGAAATCAGGTGAAGCACATAAGCTCACTCGCAAATTGCCTTCATTAGCAAAAACTTGTGACCGATTCGGAATATCAGACAGAGCTGGTGCAGCCGTTGCCTCTGCTGTTCTGGATTATTTTGGTCTCATTACCTCTGAAGATTATCACAATGTTGTGGATAAGAATAAGGTGAGACGGCAGAGAAAGAAGATCAGAGAGGAGTTGAGTAAATCAAGTGAAGAAAGTATAGAAACATTGTATTTTGATGGAAGAAAGGACTTAACTAAAGCAAATCTCTGTAAGGATGGGAGGTACTGCAATACAACAATTACTGAGGAACACATCACGCTTATAGCTGAACCAGAATCAAAATATCTTGGGCACTTCACTCCTGTGACTGGAAATTCAACTAACATTTCTAAGGGAGTGATAAAGTTTCTTAACAGTAACAATATGAATGTAGACAATCTGAAGGTCATTGGATGTGATGGAACCAATGTAAACACTGGCATACATAATGGAGTTATCAGGCAACTAGAGGTACACTACAATACTCCTTTTCATTGGTTCGTGTGTTTGCTGTATACCAATGAGCTACCTTTCCGCCATTTGTTTAATTATTTGGATGGTAAAACCAAAGGACCAAAAGCCCTTGCTGGAAATGTTGGCAAAAGTCTTACTGCGTGCGAAAAGATGCCAGTTGTCAAGTTTGAAGCAATCAAATCAAGTAATATGCCTTCTATTCCGGGGGATCTCGATCTAAGCCAAGATCAAAAGTATCTCATGGAAATTTGTAATGCAGTCATAGAAGGCCAATGTTCCCAAAACCTTTAAAACCGCAACCCAGGTTCTTTGAACCATGCCAGATGGCTTACGACAGCCAACAGGATAGTTAGACTTTATGTTGCGACCAAAAAGCCGTCAGAAAACTTGAAAACTCTGACCGAATTCATTGTTCGCGTTTATGCCCCAACGTGGTTTAATATAAAGCGAAATCCTTACTATTACCAGGGACCAAGGCACCTCTTGTTTATGATATCTAGTTCAAGATACCTATCTGATGAGCTTAAGGCAGTCATTGATCCTGTTATTGAAAGAGGGGCATATTTTGCTCATCCAGAAACTTTATTGGTCTCGATGTTATTTGATGAAAGGCAAGTGATGAGAGAATTAGCTTTCCGGCTCATTCTCTTAGCCAGGGAAAGTGTTTCCTCGGGCATTAGACAATTTAGACGGCCTAAAATTAATTTCTTGGCAAGAGACCACATATTTAATTCGATTTGGAGACTACCCAAGACATGAATCACCTCTGACAAAAAGCTTGACAAATACCCAGTTAGAGCTTATCGTAAGGGGTGATGAAACTAACCCTCTATTGAAAAAGTACCCATGTCATTCACAAGCTGTGGAAGGACATGTCAAACTTGTAACAGAAGCATCAGCTTCTATCTACGGCCAGGAAAATAGAGATGGTTTTATAAAGGCAAGAATTGCTTCAAGATCAAACATGCCTACATTTGAATCAAAATGCGAATACAAATGTCAATAAACTACATGTAAAAACTAATGGAAGGGAGGTTGGGCTGGGCATGGTGTGGAATTCGACCTACAGCCACCTCTTCGTGGTGAATTCTGGGTGATTTGCCTTGTAAACTATCATGGCAAGTCAGCAAAGAGCTGTAGTTTACTATACGGAGTATCGGAAAAAATCAACAAAACTTTAAGTGACTTGTGGAACCTCAAAATATTTATATAAAAGCTTGAAACTTTGTCATGATACTTCCTATGTGGGTACACAAACTTTCGTAATAAGGGTAAATTAAACTTCCAAAAATTTTTTTTCAAGAAAAAACGACCCAGCCTAAATATAACACTTTTCAAACTTTCAAATGTTCCTTGCGATGATTCCTCATTTCACGAAGGTCAAGCTTGTCGTCCCTTTTTATATATATATCAGGTCATCCCATAAGTAATGTCGTTTTTTACGATAGATTAAGTTTAAACTAGTCCTACTCGGTTTAAGCATAAATTTTCCGAAGGTTATATCTAAGAGGAGATCTATCGTGTTTCGCACATACTTTACAGACCTTGACCAGTGAAGACGTGTATTTTGCTTTATGTGAACCCCTCATAAACATGGCGGTATCAGAAGAGCATATCAGGCATATAATGCTTTACGAGTTCAAAAAAGGGAATAGTGCTACTGAAGCAACGCGAAACATTCAGGAAGTTTATGGCAACGATATTCTGCATGTGAGGAAATGTCAAAGATGGTTTCAAAAGTTTAGGAATGGTGACTGCTGTTTGACAGATGCAGCACGCTCTGGACGCCCTGCTGAGTTTGATGATGACCTGCTGTTAGCCGCACTTGAAGAAGACTGTTCAACAACTGTCGAAGAATTGGCCCAGAAACTCAATTCATCCCCGTCCACCATCCATCGACATTTGCAACAACTCGGGAAAGTGCCTAAGTTAGGAAAATGGGTGCCACATGAATTTTCGGTCGACAATCTGAGGGTGCGGGTAAACATTAGCACAGCTCTTCATTCCCGTGAACTCCAAGATCCGTTTTTGCACCGTTTAGTGACTGGTGATGAAAAGTGGATACTGTACCAGAATGTTAAGCGCCGTCGACAGTGGGTTTGTGCCGGAGAACCAGCGACACCACATCCAAAACCAAATCTTCACCCTCGGAAGGTTGCTTAATGTTTGGTGGGATAAAGGTGGTGTAATACACTTTGAAACCTTACCACACAACCAAAAAATCACCGCTCAAGTCTACTGTCAACAACTGGATCAATTGAACACTGCACTAAAAGAAAAGAGACCTTCTTTGGTTAATCAGAAAGGAATCGTGTTACACCACGACAACGCACGTCCTCGCTCGGATCACTTCTGCAAAAATTGAGGAGCTTGGGTGGAAAAAACTTCCACATCCTCCATATTCTCCAGACCTTGCGCCTTCAGATTATCATCTCTTCAGGAGTTGCAAAACTATCTTGATGAGAAACAGTATACTTCTTTAGATGACCTGCACACCAGTCTTTGTACGTGTTTTGCCTCAAAACCGCCTGAATTTTATAAACATGGCATTGAAAAGCTTGTAGGACGTTGGCAGAGTGTCACTGATTCCGATGGAAAATATATACTAGATTAAAAAGTTTCAGTTGAGTTTTTTTGTCCTTCAAATTCCGATCTAAAAAAACGACATTACTTATGGAATGACCTGATGTGTATATATATATACACACAGTATATATAAATAATGTAAATCCACAAATAAAAAGAAAAAATTATTCCAAGGTCTTTCGTGTATTCAGCAGTACACTTCGTCAGGTATACTGCTGACTACACGAAGAGCCTTGGAATAATTTTTTCTTTTTCTTTGCTGGTTTGCATCATTCATTCATTCATTTCACGTGTTTAATTGTGAAATTCATCCCATATTATATATATATATATATATATATATATATATATATACACAAACTCAGAATGGTCCCCTGAGAAATTTATATGTTAAACACAGACCGTGCATGGAACTGTTTAACATATATATATATATATATATATAAAAAATAATAACGAGTATTATCAACAAGTGTTTGGGATGGCCATGGGCAACCCCTTATCGCCCCTCCTCTCCAATATTTATATGGAGTTTTTCGAAATTACTTACATTCCGAGAATCCTGGGGATTGGCATCCCTTGGTTGCGGTACGTCGACGATATTTTGTGTATCTGGCCCATGAATCGTGACCTGGATAACTTCCTCCTTCAGTTAAATGATCAAGTCCCCTCCATTAAGTTTACTTTAGAAGTGGAACAAGACAATTCAATCCCATTTTTGGATGTGCGGGTACATAGGGAAAGCCCAGGTTTTAAGTTTAGTATCTATCGGAAAACAACAAACAATTTGTCCTACGTACACTTTTACTCGGGACATGACACCCCCACTAAGAAGACCATTTTTTCATCAATGTTTCTCCGCGCACTTAGGATCGCTAGTCCGGAATACATCGATGCCGAATTGGAAAAAATCAACGGTATCGGAAGTGATCTGTGTTACCCATCTGCGTTTATGGAATCTTGTCTCAACAAGGCAAAACGAACTTTCTATCGTGTCAATAATAATACTCGTACTTTGTCAAAAAATATTTTAGTACTTCCAATTTTCCCGGGCTTTTTAGGCATTGCTAATGTACTTAAACTTTTGGATATTAATGTAGTATTTTCATATAACAATATTGTGAAAAATATCATAGTAAAAATAGCCCTACCAATAATTCAGGCATTATCTATAAAATTGGGTGTAAACAATGTGATTCCTTTTACATAGGTCAGACGGGAAAGGATTTGCACACACGTATAAAACAGCATCAGTATTCCGTTAGAACAGGACAGTTGTCCAGTGCTCTTTTTGTCCATTTGTCAGAGTTATCCCACTGTATTGATTGGAATAATGCTTCGGTTTTATTTCATTCTAGCAACATTGTCAATAGAAATATTCTTGAGTCTGCCATTATCCAACTTTCAAATAACTTCAACATAAGCAAAGGTCTTTTTCAACTCGATCCTGTTGTTTTGAATTCCTTCAAAACAAATTTAGATAAAAAGGGTAGGACGCTAAATCTTTGGTAAACTTGTACGCTACTTTATTAACTTTTAATCTTCATTTTATTTTTATATATCGAAACTTGACTCTAAAGGCAAAGTGTTAAAACCCGGGTAGATTTCCAGTATAAATTTGTATTTTTAATTCATTTGATCTTGTGCTAAAAATCGATATTTTTCCTTACAAATCTGTATGCCTCTTTGTTAATCCTCTAATCTTTAATTTTTAATTTTTATTTTTACTTCTCCGTTTATTGCATATATATATATATATATATATATATATATATATATATATGTGTGTGTGTGTATATGTATGTATTATATATATAGTTTTGTGTGTATGTATGTTATTTATTTATTTATTTATTTTTCTTTCTGTAACCTATATATAGGCCGTAACCTTTTATGTACTTCAGTGTTCCTGAGGATGTCATTAGACGAAAGCGCTTGAGCACCTTTTTGTGTTTCCTTTCCTTCGTGGTTTTATTCATCATATATATATATATATATATATATATATATATTTTTTTTTTTTTTTTCCTCGTGTATGACAGCTTATCTTTAACGTTTCTTTATTTATGAGCACTGCATCTAAAGGCAAGACTTTATTCGTTCAAATAGTACAGTAAAATTATGAACATTAAAATATTTTTATAAGACAAACGAGGCGCGAGAAACATTAAGAATTAAGTACAGTACTGAAGAGATAAAACCAAGCACACAATTTCACCGCAATTAAATCTCAATTTAACCGCAATTAAATCTCAATTTAACCCCAATCAAATCTCGATTTAACCCCAATTAAATCTCAATTTAACCGCAATTAAATCCTAATCAAATCAGAGTTAAATCCTAATCTAATCAGAGTTAAATTTAGTATATAAAAGTTACGATGGATCAGAGAAAATATTTATTAAGTTTTTTTTCTCTAACAAATTATTTAACGAAAAGTCTTGGACTTTATTTTAGTTAATTGCCTTTGTTTTATTTGGAATATAATTTCACAGTTTTACAGAACGAGGCAAGAAAAACATTTTACTTACCAACACAGCCCTCGGAGTTATGGCGTAGGAGAAGGAGAAGGAAGAAGAGGAGGAGGAGGAGGAAGAGGAGGAGGAGAAGGAGGAAGAAGCCAGGCTATTAATTTGAAAATTCTTATTGGTTTCCCAATTGTGAAGTTAATCATTTGTGACCATTGGGCATCTTGATTATTTT
>JAJOZX010004938.1:42500-365965 GCA_023014485.1 Bathynomus jamesi | reverse complement strand
ACCCAATAACTATCGATATTATCACTGAAAATATCTTAATAATAATAATAATAATAAATAATAATATTTTACACTAATTCAACGTTAAAGAGTATGTTAATATCGCTATAAAAATCTTACTGAACAGAACGCATTACAGTACATTAATAAAACGGTTAAAAGAACGTGAAAATTACTGTAAATTTATCTCATTAATTAATCCGTTAAAAACCGTTAAAAAAAACGTGAAAATTACTGTAAATTTATCTCATTAATTAATCCGTTAAAAACGGTTAAAAGAACGTGAAATTTACCATAAATTTATCTCATTAATTAATCCGTTAAAAACCGTTAAAAGAACGTGAAATTTACCATAAATTTATCTCATTAATTAATCCGTTAAAATCGTTGACAAGGGCTGAAAATTACCGTAGATTTATATCTTAAAATGAGGTACGAAAGCCTACTGAGCAAACTCATTGCAGAGAAATAGACTTCATTTTTTTTCAATTTTCTTCCTAAATTTCCATTTTTAGATTCCATTTCTAGTTCATTTCAATTTTATTTTCATATTTTAATAATAAATTTTCAACTTCCTTGAAAATTTTGAATTTGAAATAAAAGAAAATCTAGTTTTAGTCCGATTTTAATGTATATTTTTACTTATATTAATAGGCAATTCTTTAGTAAATCATATATATATATATATATATATATATATATATATATGTATTGTAACCATTGTCGCATGTTCATTTTAATATATTGTTTGTTTTTGCTTATTATACTTATTTATTTCTATTTGATTTTAAACTTTTTAACACTGATGATGGAAACTGAACTTTTCCGAAACGTTTGTAAATAAACTTGTACCATCTTTTCGTCTTCCTATTCCTCGCTAAACTACGTTTCCGTAAGAACAAACCATTCAACCAAGTTATATATATATATATGAAAAATTTACATCATATATTATATATAATATATATATATATATATATACATTTCAACTGCAAAGAACACGCAGTATAATTAACGTAAAGAACGACGCTTGTATAGGAGAACATTCCGCGCAAGATGAGGAGGGAGAACGAACAAATGAAAAAATAAGGTAACCACCCTGGAATCGAACCCGGGATCTTCCGATTGCCGGTCAGATATGATAACCACTACACCATGGTCCTCACTCGATCAGAAGTCGTAATTCTCCTACATACGCGCAGAAACGAATGCCCCGAGGGGGCACCTCCCGCATGCCGCACCTATCTTGCGCGGAATGTTCTCCTATACAAGCGTCGTTCTTTACGTTATATATATATATGGAAAATTTACATCATATTTACGAGAAACTGTAAAAAAGTAAAAATTTTAAATAATAACATAAAATAAATGTAAATGAAACGGCTTTAGGCGTAAATAAAAAAGCCATTACATTTACAAAGTAACGTCGGGTACGAATTGTAAAACTAAATAGAATGGAAGATGTAAAAGAAGGGTAAAAAAATAAATATAGCTTAAGTTTAAAAAATATCAAATTTTTTACGTTTTTACAAAAGATATTTTTTTTATTTAATTTCACTATTGTAAATAATTTCAAATCTTAAATTTGGTTATACGAGGTTTTATTTGGTTGTAGGTGGTTGTATTTGGTTGTAAATGATCTTGTCCTTTTATTTTTAAGTGATGAGTTGGTATTACCATTGATAATGCCCCATTTATGGTTCTAAATATAAATATTATTTAGATCTTACTTATTAAAAGCCCATTTAGATCAATTAGAACTAATGCATTAAATTTCATTCGGATCAATTACGCTTAAATTATTGATCTATTGAAATTTCACGGAGATCATTTGAGTCCAATCAATTTCATTTTCACTGAGATCAATTGATCTAATCCAATAAAAGTTCATTCACATCAGTGAAATGTAATTCATAAAGAGCTCATTCTGATCATTTGGATTTAATTTTAAAAATCCAATGAAGCCATTTAGAGTTAAATTATTAAATGTTCACCAAGATCAATTACACCTAACCAATTAAAAATTCATTTAGATCAGTTAAATGTTATCCATTAAAAGTTCATTCATATCAATTAGACCTAATCCATTAAATGTTCATTCAGATCAATTAAATATAACCTATTAAAAGCTCACTCAGATCACCTTGATCTAACCCAAAAATGTCAGTCAAGTAGAATCATTCAAAAACACAATGATGAAATCAAATCAGAACTTAAATTTAACCAAAATAATCCAGAGAAAATCATCCAGAGCCATTCAAGCAACCAAAAATTAATCAAATCAAATGAATCGGATCCAGATCTAGCCGTCAAATCGAGTGGAATGGTGATCCGAACCCCCTACCTTGAGACGTGCGAAAATAGCGTAGAGAGGAAACCACGAGAACGCAAACAAGACGACGACGACGAGCAGCATTTTGATCACTTTGATTTTGGAACGGTGCATCATCAAGGTCACGCCCACATTTTGACCTTCTCCGGGTAGTTTCCGTACCCACACCTGGAATACGAATAAAATACGGTAATTATGGTAATTAGAAGCAGGAGATAACACGAACTTAACCCTTTCTGTTCCAAATTATGTTTTGAGCTAAAAAAAAAAAATTTGACACTTAAAAATGTTAAAAATAAGGATGGAAACATAAATTAAACTTTGTTTAAAAGTTTACTTAATTAATTACACTAGAAATTATATGATTCCATTGACGCTATCAAGTAACAAGAGAAACTAACACAGCTTTGGTACTTTGAATGAAACAAATAAAAGCAATTTTTGTCCTTTGCTAAACACAATTGTAGACCATACTACTTTGAATGGAATGCATCTCTTTTTGGGTTCTAAATGCTCAGGACAATGTCCAAAAAACTGCCACATGTTGCTATACAGTTGTTACATTCAAATGCCATAAGGCATCATTGAAGCTAATCCGAGGGAATTACGCGTACTTTTTGTTGATGATGCCATATGGAATCACTGGGACAGAAAGGTTTAATTAAAGAAAGGTGGTTGAAGAAGATCGAGGAACGAGACAAAAATGCCGGGGTTCAACCGACTCAACCATACAGCAAAAAGTTTCGGGCACCACATGTTTTAGTGGTGAGTATGGTCGTGCTGGACTGTACTTTCTTCCAAAGAACACCACCATGAATGGGGGAACGTTACAAAACTGTCATTGAAGAACATTTGTTGTTCGTTTATAACCTCCATGGAACTAAAATTTTTATGCAGGACAGTGCTCCGTGCCACGGGGGAAGAACTGTTATGAAGTGGTAAAGGGACAATAATATCCAACTGCTACAGTGGCCTGGCAATTCTCCAGACTAAAACCAAAATGAAAAATGTTGGAACCAAATGAAAATCAAGCTTTCAACACTGCAACACTTCATCTGTTCCATGATTGGAGGAGATCAAGCGGATCTGGGTGAAGGATATGGACCTACAATACTTTCAGAAACTCAGATTCAAAGCCAAAGAGCCACCAGAATGTCATTAAAGTTGTTCTTAGAAACTGTGCTTCTGTGCTGACACCCTGCCGAGGCAAACTTTTTCGTCTTTGTCTCTCATCTGGTACTTTTCCTTCCTGCTGGAAGTTCGCTTTCATTCAGCCTGTCCCAAAGAGGGGTGACCGCTCTCAACCATCCAATTATCGTCCAATTGCTTTGATTTCTTGCCTTTCAAAAATGTTTGAATCTATCTTTAATAGGAAGATTCTTAAGCACCTTTCTTCTCACAATTTTCTTTCAGATCATCAGTTTGGGTTCCGCAAGGAACGCTCTACTGGCGATCTTCTTGCATATCTCTCTGACTCTTGGTCATCCTCTTTTCGGGATTTCAGTGAAACTTTTGCTATTGCGCTTGACATTTCAAGAGATTTTGATAGAATCTGGCACAAATCTTTAATTTCGAAACTGCCCTCCATCGGTTTCTATCTTTCTATCTGGTCCTTCATCTCTAATTTCCTTTCTGGCCGATCTATAACTGCGGTTGTAGATGGCCACTGTTCTTCTCCTAAAGCTATTAACAGTGGCGTCCCTCAGGGTTCTGTCCTGTCACCAACTCTTTTCCTTTTATTTATTAATGATCTTTTAATTCGCACTTCCTGTCCTATTCACTCCTATGCCGATAATTCCACTCTTCACTTCTCCACCCGCTTCCCAGAGCGTCCATCACAGCAGTCACTTTATGATTCGGGTAGGACAGCTATGGGATACCTGACCTTTGATTTTTCTGCTATCTCTGATTGGGGCAGAGAAAACCTTGTGGCTTTCAATGCCTCAAAAAACGCAGTTCCTTCATCTGTCTACTCGTCACAATCTTCCCCACGACCAGTGGCAGATTATCATTGAGACAATTGAAGCTGAAGCCTCAGGCCCCATGCTTGAGGGGGGCCCCAATCAAAGTGGATCTAGTTAACTGAAGGTGACTCCGTGTTAATTTCAATGGGTCTTATTTTAGAGTTAATATGCCAGATATTGCCAGTGACCCTTGATTATTATTTGGAAGCTTCATTGTTAATCTAAAATTTTATCTGTATAAATATTTTTTTTATAGTATTTAATTTATTTTTTTAATTGGAACACTTGGTAAAAAGAAGCGTTTCACCATATCATTTTTTAAAAGTCTTTGCTGTAGAAACCCAAGTTCACGCACTGGGTGATATTTTGCGGGAACTGAGTTTCGATGATATAATTCGAGATTTCGCAAACCACAAAGTTCGAAAGGTAAACTTCTTTGATTAAATATGACAGAGTACTTGAACTGACAAATTCCCTGTTTTATTTTACGTTTTATAGGCCCTAAAATCAAGTTTGTTTAATACTGTTTTGTTTTAGCAAAAGGCAAAATACACTGTTTTAAGGTTCTTTTATGTTTGTTTCTCAGTTAGCCTAAGCACCGTACATGTAATTTGTGTAAATGTACTATGTACTGTACATGTACATGTATTGTTAATAAAAAGCTATAGAAAAGGACCCCAAAATAAAATTAACCTCAAGCCCCAAGTACAGTTAAACCGCCTCTGTACACGACGACCTTCAACGACACACGACTCAATCCTTCCTCTTCCTCTTCTCTTAACATTCCTGGCGTTTCCCTTTCTCGTGATCTTTCCTGGAAAGGTCACGTATACTCTCTTTCCAAAACAGCTTTAAAGAGGTTAGGTGTGCCGCACCGACTCCGCAGTTTCTTCACCCAGAGTCAGTTGCTCTCTCTGTACATGGGTCTTGTCGGCCCCTGTTTTTCGATCATTTTCCATATGTAGAATCGTAGATTGAGTTGAGTTCTTTGCAGCCATCAATCTTGGCTGTGAAATGTCTCTGCGTTTCTTCTAGTTTATTAATTTCTTCCTTTTTATACGGGGACGTCAAAACTGAGCAATATTTAAGTTTCGGTATGATCAGTGTTCTCAGCAGGGGAATCATTACTGTCTTGTCCCTCCTTTTGAACGTTCTTAGTATCTGTCCCGCGACTCTTTTTGCTTTGTTTATTGCTATCTGATTTTGTGTCTCGAATTTGGCATCATCGGTCATTATTACCCCCAAGTCGACCGCTTTCGTGCTTCTCTGAATTTCCTGTTTATCTAGAGCATAATATACAGTCCGTTTAAGTTCCTCATTTCTATCATATCTCAAGAGCTGAAATTTCTCGGTGTTAAATGTCATATTGTTGTCTTATGACCATTTGTATATTTTGTTTGTGTCCCTCTGCAAGGCCTCCACCTCATTTGCATCGCTGATTTTTCTGCTGATCTTTATATCGTCCGCAAAGGATGTTACTATACTGTTGCTGTTAACTCCACTGTCTATGTCTGTTAGCATGATAATGAACAGGAGTGGGGCCAGCAGTGTACCTTGTGGTACTGAGCTGCGTACTTCCGACTTTGATGATGATACACCTTGAATTTTGACGAATTGTAGTCGTTCTCTGAGGAAGTTATAGATCCATTTTCCCACTTTGCCTGTTATTCCCATATGTTTCATTTTATGTTATTATACCATGATCGCACTTGTCGAAAGCTTTAGCAAAATCCGTGTATATGACATCTTAGTTTTCATTGCCTTCAAGTGTATCTAGGATGTTATAATCAGAGCTGGGCAATTGCGGCATATTTTGCGGTACTGCGGTACTGCGGTACTACCAAACTACCAAACCGGTACCAAACCGGTACGCGGAAATTTGAATGCGGTAGCGGTACTGCGGTATTTTCAGCGATCCTTTGCGGTACTGCGTTATGCGGTACCGGTTTGCGGTTTGCGGTAGTACCGCAGTACCGCAGTACCGCAAAATATGCCGCAATTGCCCAGCTCTGGTTATAATGCTCACTAAGTTGTGATAAGCATGATCTTCCCGATCGGAATCCGTGCTGATTTTCGTTAAATCTTTCCAGTGTCTCCAAGAAGTCATAAGTTTTCTCTCTGACTATTCTTTCAAATATTTTGGTGAGGGGGGACGTCCGGGATGGGACGATCCATCACCGCCAACTCATCGCCGCCGACGACTCAACTCCAGCCAACTCATCGCCGCCAACTCAACTCCATTTTCTCAAAAAATAAATTAAATTTATTTTTGAAGGTTAGAGCTTTAAAAAATTAAAACTCGTTAGAAACTCTTTATTCTACTACGTTAAAAAAAGATTAAAAGGTTCAGATTTTAATTAGTGGTAATTGTAGGCAATCCCACGTAAATATTCTAATGGTGATCGTTGCTCAAAGCTTAAAACTAGTTTTAATATACGGTCATCAGCATCACGATATTTTTTTAACTTTGAAGGTGGAGCATGACCTCCTCCTACAAGTTGTTCGAGATACATATCTCGACTCTTCTCTATTTTGTATAAGGCATCTATAATGTTAATTGGTGAAGGTTAGGTTAGGTTAGGTTGGGTTAGGTTAGGTTAGGTTAGGTTAGGTTGGGTTAGGTTAGGTTATATTATATAAATAAAATATTATATAAATATAATTAGTTATGTTTTCAATGGTTCTTCCAAGTGTTTTTAATTTCCTTCAGTACCTATCATCGCACTAAAGAAAGATTAATAAATTATACAAAACATTATTTGGCAACGGTGCATTCGGAGTTGAGTTGGCGGCGATGAGTTGGCGGCGATGAGTCGGCGGCGATGAGTCGTACTAGACGCGGGAGGTCAATGACACTGGTCTATAGTTCTTTGCTTGAGATCTATCTCCTCCTTTATATATAGGGACGATGTTTGCTCTTTTCAAGATGCTCAGTATTTCCCCAGTGTCTAGGGATCTTCTCCATATCCAGTACAAAGGTGTAGCTATTTCATTTTTACAGTTTTTAATCAATAATGCGTTCCATTTGTTCGGACCTGCAGCTGAATGTGATTTCATTTGTCCTATAGCTCTCGCTACCACTGCTGGGGTAAAATCAAAGTCTGTTATACATTCTTCTTGCAATTTCTCTTCGAAGAATGCATCTATGTCAGGTATCGCCTTGTCACATTTTGGGGTACTGAAGACCGATTCATACTGGGCTCTCAATGTTTCAAATATTCTTTTAGATCGTTCTTTAATTCATTATTTCCTTTCCTCAAGGGCCCGATAGTGGCGCGTGTTTTGTTTTCCTTTTCGCATAGCTGTAGAAGTATTTTGGATTTTCATTTATTGCTTCTACCGCCTTTTCCTCTCCCCTCTCTGTATGGCCATTTATCAGAGTTTGTATTTCCCTATCGATACTCTCCAGTTTTTCTTGTATTACTTTCCTGGCATTGTTGTCTCGGCAATTTGCTAACTTCGTCGCTACTCTCTTTCTTTTGCTGAATATTCTTCCCTTTTGCCTCTCTAGCCAGTTTCTCTTTCCTTTTGGCTGTGCTTTCGCAGCATATTTTTCTAAAATTCTCAGCATCTTTTCTTTCAAGGTTGTTAGCATTTCCTCAGTTGGTTTATTCTCTAAAACTGTTCTCTACTCTATTTGGGCCATGTCTCTACTCTATTTGGGCCATGTGCGATCTGATTTCTTCCCAATTTATGGTCTTGGAGTTTAAATTAAAGTCCTAAATTTGCTTCTTGCTTCCGTAGGTGTATTATCTTTGAATGTTATCGCCATATTTGTTGATAACTCGATTATGTTGTGGTCTGAGATAATAGTTGGGGTTATTTTTATATCAGCAATCAAGTTCGTGTTATTTGTGAATACCAGATCTAGGCAGTTTTTTTCCTTGGTATTTTCAGTTATCTCCTGTGTCAGCATAAACTCGTTTGTGAGAGTCATTAGCATTTTTGCTTGCTCCTGGTCCCCTCTTGTGCCCCCCCCCTTATCTTGTTGTATAAATATTTTCTACCCACTTTTTTGTATTTTGTAAATGGGAAATTAAAATCGCTGCAGGGTATTATATATATATATAATATATATATATATATATATTATATATATTATATATATGATACACACAGACCGTGCATAAAAAACTCAGGGGACCATTCTGAGTTCATTCCCATATATATATATATATATAAGCCACCAACATTAATGACCATCAAAACTGGGTCACCATAGTAAAAAGGTTGGGAACCACTGCTCTAACGCAAGGGTTAATCGGTCTTTTGAATCTTTTATCTACTCAACCGGTCAACTCTGGAACACTCTTCCTCAATCCATCTTTCCCCCTAACTATGACCTCCAATCTTTCAAACGGAGAGTGTCTAGGTATCTCGAAAACCCTGGATCTTAATTTTGGCTCTCTTCTATTGGTTGGGGAGGGGGACAGATGAATAAATATTAAATGGTACTTATATAATATTTCTATCATGTTTATTCGTGTTTTTGTTAAGAAAAACAAAAGAAAATCTAAAAAAAAGGACCGGGACCCAACACGTTTTGCGGACACTCTCTCTCTCTATATATATATATATATATATATGAAAGAGAGAGAATTAATGGATAAAAAAGTCTAATTATACTTTATCAAAGTTGGAATAACCTCAGCCCCCACCCCCTCCAGCACTTCTCATATCTGGCACAAAGCCTGAGAGACCCTTTAAGCACCACTCAATGGTGCCAGCTACAGTGACAAAGGAAACCAATTTTGAGTGAAAGGAAACGCATATTTTAAGTAATACAGCGAGAATAACCATTTGAAATAGAAACGATTCTATATTTGTGGAAAAATGTTCGCCAAGAAAATATATGGAAAAGGTAATGACAATTTAAAAAAAAAATCAGCAAATATTCATAATTGGTTATTTATTATAATAATAATTTTATATCAATGATCAAAGTGCCCTTCGCTTTTTACTACTGTGTGCCAAATACCCCAAATACCCAGTTGCTGCAATTGGTAGTTTCTTTTATTTTTTAGGTTATTTTCCAACTAATTATGATTTTTTGCTGAGTTTTGGATTGTTCAGTATTTGTTTTAGATTTTACTTCGTAGACTTACTCATTGTATGATGGTAATCAGTAAGGAATGCCAGAAACTGGCACTGCGATTGTGCCACACTAATGTTGTTCGCTGATCTAACTCCCCGATTATTATTACCAGTACTATCGGGGTTCGAACTCCCGACCTCAGTATCTTCACTTCGTTTATAGGGAAATGGTGTTAGCTAATGAGCCACCAAGGTCCCTGGCTAGAATTACTTATTATTATTATTATTATTATTATTATATATGGCGAAATTCTATTGAAATTCCATTGAAATTCTATTGAAATTCCATTGAAATTCTATTGAAATTCCATTGAAATTCTATTGAAATTCTATTGAAATTCCATTGAAATTCCATTGAAATTCTATTGAAATTCCATTGAAATTCCATTGAAATTCTATTGAAATTCCATTGAAATTCTATTGAAATTCTATTGAAATTCTATTGAAATTCCATTGAAATTCCATTGAAATTCTATTGAAATTCCATTGAAATTCTATTGAAATTCCATTGAAATTCCATTGAAATTCTATTGAAATTCCATTAAAATTTTATTGAAATTCCATTGAAATTCCATTGAAAAGTGTGAAGGAAATGGAACTAGAATAGAGACGCGAGAATTATCGCCTCCTTTTAAACCCCCGTCAATACCTCGCTTTTACTCAAATTGAACACTTGATGCTCGCGAGTTGCGCAAAACCTTTCTATCTTTCGGAATGATTTACTCGAAAATAAACTTAAAACCTCTTTCATTTTTGCATAAAATGAGAGGTGAAATTTAATATATATATATATATATATATATATATATATATATATATATATATATATACCTAAATCGCCAAATTCCTCCTACATTTTCGTTGGTGGTCACTGAGGTCACATTAGCTCCTACATGTAATATCTTTTATTTTTGTTTAAATTTTTAATCACTTACGCTTGCGTTAGGGTATGGAAGGGTTCCATTAAAAAGCTTTAGAGAATGCACTTTATTATCGCATATAATGATTGTTTTTTACGAATTTCACTCGCGTTAGGATTTTCATTAAAAAACTCGAAATCAAATTACTGCTACTTCATGCTACCTCAGAATTTCACACACCCAATTTTTTATTTAATTTATTTTGGGTTAGGTTAAGTTTGGTTAGATTAAGTTAACCAAACCTACCTAACCTAAATTAAACCCCAAAAAATATCTCCTACAACAAAGTAGCGCCTATTTTCCGTGTAGGAGGGAAAGTGATACAAAAGATAGCACCGAATAGGAGCGATCCTAACTTTTAGTGACATATGTGCCAGGTTTTGAAGTGAAGCGACGTATTTTTGCCTTGAGACAAAGTTCTTTATTTTCACTCGAATCAGACATCGGTGATAATTAACTACGAAACCTGTGAATTGTAGGGAACGAAATTAATTAATACAAAATTAATTAAGACCGATAAATATAATTGAACTAATTGGTAACAAAGATGAAGTTAGGAGAGATTAACTTAAGGTCGTCGTCCTTACAAAAAAAATGTTTTGTACAAATTGTAAAATTAGAGTGAGTGAAATATATTGGGTAAAAATTTCTCCCCTTGTGTAAGACTTGAAAATACAGTTCATTTCCTCTTCCCCCTTAAATAAATACTTTTAAAACTAAATAAAATATCGTTCATATCCCATTATAATCTGTCTGCCATTATTCGTCGTACCTGAATCAGTGAGTCGGTTCCTTATCTTATACAGTAGAACATTAAATCTAATGAGTCTAATTAAGTCTATCCTTATCTCTAACGCAAGAGTTAATCGGTATTTTCAATCGTTCATCTACTGAACCGGTCAACTCTGGAACAAACTTCTTCAATCCATCTTTCCCCCTGTCTATAGCCTCTAATCTTTCAAACGCAGAGTGTCTGGGCATCTCGAAAATCCTGGACCTTAATTTTGCCTCTCTTCTTCTTCTATGAGGGCGTGGGAGGGAGCGCTTTTGTCGGCGTTCGCCCTTGGCCCCTCCTTCCTGCCTAAAAAAAGTAAACAGGATTCAGAAGTAGAGTAAATAAAACAGAATATCGCATCAGGGGGTCTCTAAAAAGACGAAAAGAAGTGAATGAGAAGGAAATAATTATCTTGGAACTCATTTCCTCACTGTGTCGGGGTGAGAATGCCCCAAGAGTCACCTAAGCCCGAGCATTGACAGGGTGACCCAACCCAAGAACCAGCAACAGAAAGCGAACGCAGAGCCTCACCTCCCAGAGTCGAACTCTGATGACACTAAGCTACCGGGAGCTTATAGAATAATAGAGAATAAAATTGTAAATAATATAAAACATATCTTCGCTTATAACTTGAAAGGCCCTAGCTCGCAAAAAGTCAATTGTTCAGGAAACGAGAAAAACTGTTTTGTTGCTCTATATATGTATGTATGTATTTTTTCAATTCGTCTCAATGCTAAAAATACTTTCTGATTGGAGGAGAGCTAGGCCCTTTTGAGACAAGGTGTAAAACACGAAAACGAACCAGTCTTTCTATGAAAACGGTTTTTCAAATTTTTGAACTAGGGCCTTTCAAGATATAAGCGACGAAATATTGATCATTACAGAAACATAAAATGATCGACATCATCAGGAAGTTAAATGAGGCACTCCTAAGAAGAAATGGCTAAGCGACAAAAGTATAAAACGCCAGAAAACGCAGTTAAAAGTTGTACCAAAGTTGAAAGTAGAATAACTTTTAAACTTTTGAACATATTTTGTCGAAATATCTTCAAAAGTTATTCCACTTTCAAACTGGTATAACGTTATATAACGTTTCCTGTCGTTTTTTACTTTTGTCGCTTAGCCACTTCTTCCTAGGACCCAAGAAGGTCGAAAGATATTTAGAGAATATGATGTATGAAGGAGGTCAAATGCTCAGACTGGTAATGCTGAAAGTGAAATTATTATATGCTCTACAGCGAGCACCGCATCTGAGAAGACTCATTCAAATTAAATTAAAACCAAACTCTTTTGAACTCTCTTAAAACTTCTATAAACGTTCATACGATAAATAAATAAATACATTTTTATAAACGTGTATATCATAAACGTTTTTTAAACTTTCAAAACTTCTAGAAACGTTTATACGATACTCTTTTAAAACTGCTTTAAAATTCTTTCAAAACTTTTATAAACGTTTATACGATAAACTCTTTTAAAACTGCTTTAAAATTCTTTCAAAACTTCTAGAAACGTTTATACGATAACTCTTTTAAAGCTTTTTTAAAACTTTCAAAACTTCTAGAAACGTTTATACGATAAACTCTTTTAAAACTGCTTTAAAACTCTCAAAACTTCTAGAAACGTTTATACGATAAACTCTTAAAACTGCTTTAAAATTCTTTCAAAACTTTTATAAACGTTTATACGATAAACTTTTTAAAAAATGTTTTAAAACTCTTTCAAAACTTCTATAAACGTTTATACTATAAACTATTTTAAAACTCTTTTAAAACGTTTGTAAACGTTTAGAAACTTTTATAAATATTTATAAAAGGTTCTTTGAACGAACGCTTTTTAAACGACCATTGTTTGAAAGGTTGGCGAAGAAAATAAAATATGTTTCACCCAAGAAAGAGGTGCGGAAGAGTCACCACAGAAAAAAGGTTAAAGAAGAGGAAAAAGAGTAATAAATGAGTGTTATGCAAATATTATGAAGGCCTTAGACAAATATGGTGCCATGTTTACGTAACGCTATTCAAAGAAATGTTCCAACACGATTATGAAAGGAGCTGCAGATACGCTAAAAACTGTAAATATTTTCACACAGATACTAGTAAATTCTCTCTGCCTTTAAGAATATGTACAAACTTACGATGTTTTTACTTTTAGAATAAATAAATGAAAAAGAAATAGTATCCAGAAGATACAAACCCACATTTTGGTTAGTCCCAAAAACAGTTGAAAATCATTGAAGAGAAGTATTATTATAAGGAAATTAAGAGGCCTAAAAAGTATAGATAACAAACCTTCTTATCAGAATGAATAAAAAAAAAACAATAACAAATAAATTACCGAAAGTGGTACCTCACAACAACCATAACAGTTTTGACACTAAAAACAATGCGATTTACGAACGAAGAAAAGATAAGGACACACAAACTAGTGATGCCACATTAAAAGGTCAATACATAGAAGGGGGCAGG
The DNA here is from genome assembly GCA_023014485.1 of Bathynomus jamesi. Taxonomy (NCBI): domain Eukaryota; kingdom Metazoa; phylum Arthropoda; class Malacostraca; order Isopoda; family Cirolanidae; genus Bathynomus; species Bathynomus jamesi. The sequence continues at coordinate 352,415 of JAJOZX010004938.1, read as the reverse complement.
GGGGGAAATTAGTCTCTCAAATCATAACATCAGAGAGAAAGAGAGAGAGAGATGCGCACACACACAACACACACCATGTGCGCATCTCAGTATAAGTGAGGTACCGACTTTTTAAAATCCATATATCTAAAAGACTCATTAACCAAATTTAATTTAACCTAATCTAACCTTGGTGATATCGAACTGAGAAGGGCATGATAAGCGTTTCGGACGCAGTTCAGGTCTCCAACGATGTTTTCTGTTAAGTCCTAACCTACCCTAACTTAACCAAACGAACCTAACCTAATCTAACTTAACCAAACTAACCAAACCTAACTCAACCAAACGAAACCTAATTTAACCAAACTAACCTAACCTATTCTAATCAGGACCAACCTATCTTTTTTTTCCGATAGTATAAATCTTTCTAGAATGTTTATATCATTTTTAATGTTCCGAGGTACCAACAGTTCTACCTCACAAAATATTACCGCACTACATCTGTGAATTATCACACACTCGACCTCACTTACACACACACACACACACATTTAAAGTAAACACCGTACCTTTTTTATTAACATGTAAATATACAGAATTATATATATATATATATACACAGGGTGGGAGAAAAGTCTTCAAGGATTTTATACATACAAAAAATGTATTAATAATAAATGAATTTCAATGATATCACTGCAGTGTATGCGATACTTTTCAAAGCAACTATACAAGGCCAGGAATGACCCTATGCTAGAACAAGCAGTGGTTCCCAACCTTGGGTCGCGGGGTTCCCAACCTTGGGTCGCTGGGGTTCTCAAGTACGGTCGCGAAGGGTCACTATATTCATTATTTCTTAAATCAATTTATATTTACATACATATTTAATTTTTTTTATAAGCCTGAGGGTCGGGAGGTCCTGTTGGTGGCCAATTTAGTGTAACAGCAAAAAAAGTTGGGAATCACTCTGGGCCTAGGCCCTAACCCCAGTCGATACTGGAAGCTCAAACGGGGAAACGGGGAGCCTAGTAAAAGATCGTCCAAGAAGCGGAAGACCAGTAACGGCGATAGGAGACAACAACAACTCGCCAGTTTTCGAATCGATCCAACAACTTCAACGAGAAAAGTCGCAGAGGAATTGAGTACTTCCAAATTTTCAGTAGCAAAGATATTGAAATCACGGGGGTACCACGATTACAAACCCATTTACTCTCAGCTCATATACGACGATGATTCTGATAGACGGCTGCAGTTTGCTGAAACAATGACACAAAAGTTCAACAGTGATTCAGATTTCCTTGCAAATATCACATTTTCAGATGAATGTGTCTTCGGTTTAACGAGTAAAGGAACCAAACACAACGTTCACTACTGGGCGAAAAAAAATCCAAAAATACGATTGGGTAAACCCCTTAAAACGGCTACACTAACAGTTTGGGCGTCCATTGGTTATTCAGGACCCATTTCTTTTGACATATCGAAAGATACGATGGATGGAAAACGCTATTGCCAGGTATTGAGAGACAAAGTTTTGCCACAGTTTACTAATGGCATTGGCAGGAATTGGCTTTATCAACGTGATGGAGCGCCGCCACATTACTATGCAGCTGCCCGTGAGATTCTGGATACAAACTTTGAAGGAAGATGGATTGGGCGGTGAAGTCCCATCGAGTGGCCAGTCAGATCATCTGATTTAACCCCGTGTGATTTCTGGCTTTGGGCTTATTCAGCAAAGGTGTTCCTCCTGTTGTTCTTAAAAACTGTGCTTCTGTGCTGCTCTGCCTAGGCAAACTCTTTCGTCTTCGTCTCTCATCTGGTACTTTTCCTTCCTGCTGGAAGTTCGCTTTCATTTAGCTTGTCCCAAAGAAGGGTGACCGCTCTCAACCATCCAACTATCGTCCAATTGCTTTGATCTCTTGCCTTTCCAAAATTTTTGAATCTATTCTTAATAGGAAGATTCTTAAACACCTTTCTTCTCACAATCTCCTTTCAGATCGTCAGTATGGATTCCGCAAGGGACGCTCTACTGGCGATCTTCTTGCATAGCTCTCTGACTCTTGGTCATCCTCCTTTCAGGATTTCGGTGAAACTTTTGCTATTGCGCTAGACATATCGAAAGCTTTTGATAGAGTCTGGCACAAATCTTTAATTTCGAAACTGCCCTCCTTCGGTTTCTATCTTTCTATCTGTTCCTTCATCTCTAATTTCCTTTCTGGCCGATCTGTAACTGCAGTTGTAGATGGCCACTGTTCTTCTCCTAAAGCTATTAACAGTGATGTTCCTCAGGGTTCTGTCCTGTCACCCACTCTTTTCTTTTTATTTATTAATGATCTTTTAATTCGCACTTCCTGTCCTATTCACTCCTATGCCGATGATTCCACTCTTCACTTCTCCACTTCTGCTATATCTGATTGGGGCAGAGAAACTCAGTTCCTCCATCTGTTTGCTCATCACAATCTTTCACACGACTATCCCCCTTACCTTCAACAACACACACATGAATCCTTCCTCTCTCTTAACATTCTTGGCGTTTCCTTTTCTCGTGATCTTTCCTGGAAAGATCACATATACTCTCTTTCTAAAACAGCTTTAAAGAGGTTAGGTGTGCTGTATCGCCTCCGCGGTTTCTTCACCCTCACTCAGTCGCTGTCTCTGAACAGGGGTCTTGTTCGCCCCTGTATGGAGTATGCTTCTCATGTGTTGGGTGGTTCAACTCGCACAGCCGTACTTGACCGGGTGGAATCAAAGGTTTTTCGTCTCATCAATTCCCCGCCTCTTACTGATTGTCTTCAATCTCTTCGCCGCAATGTTGCCTCACTCCCTCTTTACTATCGCTATCATAACGAACATTGCTCTTCTGAACTCTAACTGCGTGCCTTCTTCTTTATGGAGAGTACGCAGTACCAGACTTTCTACACTTTTTTTCTGTCCAACTATCTAATGCAAGGGTTAATCGGTATTTTCAGGCTTTCATCTACTCAACCTGTCAACTTTGGAACAATCTTCCTCAATCCATCTTTCCTCTCATCTTTCAAACGCAGAGTATCTAGGCATCTCGAAAACCCCGGACCTTGATTTTGGTTCTCTTCTTTTTCTATGGGAGGGGCGCTCTTGCGGGTTTTTGCTCTTGGCCCCTCCTTCCTGCATAAAAAAAAACTTCTGCACTTTAGGTTTCATCTATCCAAATGTGAATGCCCTTGGCCGCAGAATAGATAAATAACTGAAAAGGATCCCACTCGATATGTTCAGAAGAAGAATGAAGAGTTTGAGAGAGAGAATCCACAAATGTATCGTAATGGATGGAGAACTCTTTGAAGATTAAATTACAATTTAACAAAATATTTTTATAACTAAAATTTTTATAGACTTTTTGTTTGATTTATTTCATCATTTGAACACTTATGTCTATAATGTTGTTAACTAAATGTATAATGTATAAATGTATAATGTATAAATGTATAATGTATAAAATGTATAATGTGTAAATGTATAATGTATAAAAATGTATAATGTATAACTAAATGTATAAAATACTTAAAGACGTTTCTCCAACCCTGTACTATATATATATATATATATATATATATATATATATATATATATATATATAGAGCCAAGTTATAGATTAAAAAAGACCATTTTTACAACGAAATAGAAAGTTCCAAAGCAACACGAAAGGAGAATGTATTGTAAGGGATTGTGACGAAAAACAGCGACAATGAGTGTAAACGTCAGCCACAGAAAACCTTCTGACCATAATCTAAAAATATGTTCAAATAAAGTCGTAGGGAATGTAAGACTTGTCAGAAAGATAAGAAACCATTATTGAAAGGATTAAATTTCAAATTCAGACCGAATTCGTTGAAAATTGATAAGTGCCAAAACTGATAAGTGCCAAAATAAAAGAAAAAAATAAAATAGAAAGATTTGTTTTGAGATAAAAAGTTAGACGAAATTGTTTCAAAACACAAAAGCGAAATAGACCAATAGTATTAAAACAAGGAAAACAAAAGAAAAACAAATAAAAATTAACAAAAAAAAAAGAATAGAACCTATTCCGACCCCCCCCCCACCCCCCCCACCCCACCCCCACACACACACACACATTTTAACAGTAAAACCAAATGAAAAAAAATAAAATAAGGAAAATGTATAATGAACTAAAGATAAATCTGAAAAGAAGAAACATGTCCTGAATTTCTGATGAAAAATATAAATTAAAAGAAATTTTAAAATTAACAGAAATTAACAGGAATTTTAAAATTAACAGAAATTAACAGAACTATTAAAATTAACAGAAATTAACAGAAATATCAAAATTAACAGAAATTACAGAAATATTAAAATTAACAGAAATTAACGGAAATATTAAAATTAACAGAAATATTAAAATTAACAGAAATTAACAGAATAATTAAAATTAACAAAAATTAACAGAAATATTAAAATAATTCCAAGCTATTTTTACTCTTCCTTTAAACGAAACTGGATTATTGTGTAAATATCGAACCTTTATGGTTAAAACAGAAATGGAGATCAGACGATATTAGTGAAATAATTAAATAATAGCAAATTTAACTCAATATTAGGTCCCCTAAACTGGATATTAACACTTTCACAGGGGCCACCAATATACACGCGTCTACGTTTTTATGTTAGGCGGGGACCAACACTACCATTTTGCACGGGGTACCAGATTCACCGGATCCGGCACTGATTAAGAGCGAAAACCCAATTACATTTTTTGAAATAGATTCGAAAGAACTCAGAAACATTACTTCAAGTGGAAACATTACTTCGCCATATTGATCTCTGGGAACGCATAATTATAAACTACAAACTGCGAGACGTTTCCGCTTCAATAGCCAGCGTCCGCAGCTCAATGGGTCACCGTTTCCCTGTAAACGAAGCGCGAAGACGTTGATGATATCTGGGGCTTATATCCCGATGTTGATGATGATGATCCAAAAGTTGCGTAATAGACGCATTTGTTCGCTTGAGTTCTGCCAAGTTTACACGAGACCCTCCTAGGAAGAAGCGTCTAAGCGACAAAAGTAAAAAACGCCAGAAAACGCAAAGTTGTATCAAATTTAAACGTTACGACGAAATATGTTCGAACGTTATGTCACTTTTAAATTAGTGCAACTTTAACCGCATTTTCTGGCGTTTTTTACTTTTGTCGCTTAGCCACTTCTTCCTTAGAGGGCATTATTCAATATCCTACAAAAGGAATTGAGTAATTTGCGAAATATTATGCAAATAACATTTGAAAACCGAGTGATAAATTCCCAAGCAAGTTCTCTCGCCAACCCTGCGTAGTAGGTTACGAGGGCAGAATACTAGAGCAAAGAGCAATTTTCTCCTCCATCAAATCTCACAAATGAAGAAAATGGCCACCTTTTCCATCGGGCCAACAAAACACAATTCGATGACTAACTAAATGAAACAAAAAATATTATGCCTAAATTTTTTATACTGGTCCTTAAAATGAGAGGTAGTTTATTTAAATCGAATGAGTTGTCTTTTTACAAATTCAACTTGAACAATAACTGTTAAAAAATGAAGTTGACAGAGGGAGAGTAAAAGTGTAGAGACTTAACTGAAAATTTTAGAAGTTTACAATGAACAAAGACAAATTGAATAAAAGATTAACGTAGCGAGTGTTCAATGTGTCCTTCATTATTATCAATGACCAACTGTAGCCTCGTTAACCACTGGCAAACTGCTGTAAAATTATGTCTTGATCGATCTCACTCTATGCTGTTAAAATGCTTTCTCGAAGTTGATTGACATCTTGAATATTTGTCTGTAAACTTGTTAACTAAATGTCCCTATATAAAATAGTCAATTGGATTTAAATCCGGACTATTCGGTGGTCAATTTTCTGTCGCGATGAAATCGGGACGTTGTTCTTGCAAATATGCAATGGTGTGCCGGAACCGATGACGTGGAGCTTGCTGAAAAATACAATTATTACCATAACTTTTAATTTCAGGCAACATTTTACTCAAGATATCGTCACAATAATGTTTTGAATCAATTTTCACACGTTTATCGACGAGAACAATGCATGTTTCTCATAAACGAGAAACACCAACAGAAACCATCACAGACTGAAGTAATCTTTCGGAAAGATCCTGATTTTTTTTAATGTTTTGTTGGTCCTTACGTTAGCGTTACGTTACATTACGTTAGCGTACACTCTGACTTTTGTGTATTTCGAGGCCATTCAGTAGTGAAAAATCTTTCCAGCCATTATTTAATCTAAAACAGCAAAGCATTCAATGGTAACATTGTACACGTTTTACTTTGGACTGTTCAGATATGCGATGCACTTGGAAATGCTTAAATGTTTTTAGGCCAGTCTTTCTTTGCAGTTCGATGCCCTGAACTTTTTTTTTTAATAACGGTGCCATGAACAGTTTTCCATACACTCAAACTTGAACGGGGAGGAGGGGGGTCTTGGTTACTTGGCTGCAAATAAGTTCACTTATGGACTCATGTTTTGCCAGGGTCCTGGCTGAACGCGGTCCTCCACTTCCCAGCTTTCGTGGATGAGTTCCCGTTCCACGAACTCTTTTTCACAAACGTGACACACTACGTACAGACCAATGTTGATTAGGACACTGTTTTGCTGTTCTTTTAGCACCAAAACCTTTCTCCTTGTGTAGAACTTTTATACCAATTTTGTCTTCCTCAGTTGAACTTGCCATAACAACTCGCATAAAATAACAGAATAAACAAACCTCCTTCGCTCGCCGTTAAATTAAACCTGATTGCCGTGACGGCAATACCGTCTAAGCCTAGGAGCACTTCACTTATTAGCCAAACATAGGCCTACCCTGAATTGAAGAGTGATCCCAACGTTAACCGTAAAATTACGATTTGACTAGTGAATGACATGAATTTAGCAATTTACTCTATTTTTGTATCGTAAACTTTATTTTTTAGCAACTTGTACTCAAGTTGAATTTGTAAAAAAAATACTCATTCGATATAATTAAACTACCTCTTATTTATAGGAAAATATAAAAGGTTTAATAAGATTTTTGTTTCATTTAGCCTTGGAATTGTGGTTTTGTTAACCCAGTGATATATATATATATATATATATATATATATATATATATCATGGCCATAACAAAGTAGATACCCTCCTAAAGCAACTGGATAAACATGTCATGTGGATTCATTATTTTGAGATATGATGTTCCCCAGATGAAATTTCCATTTCGAAACAAAAGCAGGAGTTTCTTATCTTAAATGGATATGTAATTTTGTGAATTAAGACGTCCCTCTACGAACACAGGGTTAGTCTTTTTCCAAAGTGCCAAATGCCTGCCTAAACCCTAACGGAAGAACCACCGAATTTCACAGTGGGTTGCACCAATTTATGATTGAACACAGGTTCTCCGTACCCAAGTCGGTCATCCTGAAGCAAATTGCTGGAATGTTGATTTATCTGAGAAGACAAAAGAGTGCTAAAACTTATTAGATGGAGAAACAGTGTCAATGAGAATCTCGGGTCTCGATCCCAGGGCCGATGAATTCGTAGTCAGCGACGCTAACCACTACACCACCGACGCGCATCGAGGTGTGTGTGTTTGTGTGGGTGTGTGTTTTAGAAACATGCTCACTGTATATGTATTGGGTGCAGTTCTCAACTTCATTCCTACCACAGAGTGTCAAAACTCAACAGGTGTTACCAGATCAAACGAGAACGTGTAAGCATAGCAAGAATGAGGCTGGTATCTTCTCCCAAAGTGACAAACGGAAACAAGTAAGAACGACACGCGCATGGAGAACGTATCACAAGACCCCCCCCCCACCCCCACCTCCTCCTAACTCTCCTTTTCCTCAAAGCACGCAACAGGAGTAGGGGAGGGGGTTCCACTTTGTTCTTCTCAATCGCCTCATTTTAAAATTAGAAGTTTGTCTTGAACTGTATAAAGGGAGTCCATCCAAGTTGGCGCCGAAATCAAGGATTAAAGTTTGTGTTTAGGTTGCCCTTGAGAGAGAGAGAGAGAGAGAGAGAGAGAGAGAGAGAGAGAGAGAGAGAGAGAGAGAGAGAGAGAGAGAGAGAGAGAGAGAGAGAGAAGAAACAATAGTTGTACAGACAATCAGACATACTTCACTAATTTCACTAATTCTAAGGGTAGCTTAGGAAAGTTAGGAATCAGAGCCTAAAGGTGTGTGTGTGTGTGTGTGTACACACAAGACCACGTTATAAATAACAACTGTACACTTTATCTCCCCCGTGGGTCTACAAGCAGTAACCCACCTTTGCTAGTAAATTTTCATTTTTATTATTCCTACAACTTTAAGTACAGAAAACATACGAATTCATTAATCCCATTTTTGCTTTAGGAAACATTAAATATTTCTCCACTCGCATTACTCATTAACCATTCCCTCCTGAATCATAAACTCAAACCATGAAAATGGTTGCATACAATTTCATAGAAAAAAATTTCTTTATCGGATACTGTTCAATTTTAATCGTCAATAATAATGCTATAGGGTACTCCAAAAATTTTTACACAGAAGAAATACTTGTCTTCATTGAATGAGGTTAATTTTTGCCAACCAATGCGGGTGATTGGGCCAAATATGTTGGCACAAGCCATTTAATTTAGTTTATTAACCTAATTAATTCGTGTTTTTCTTTTCAGGAGCGCAGAGAGAAGTTCAGTGCATCCGTGAAGTTCCTCAAGGCGTGATAGTGTCCGATTATTTCCCAATAATAAGGATGGTGAGATCAACCATTGATTATAACCAAATAATTAACCAGACATTTGGGTTGCTTCAAAAAAATCTCTTTTTTTTCTGTGTAACCCATAAAGACACTGAACAACCAAACCATTTGCTACGACAACGATCAAAGAATGATCACTAATACAGGGTGTGTATAAAGTAAGGCGAGTGAAGAGACAAATCCGATTTGAATTATATGAACGCGAGTAAACATGGACGAGTAATATTTATTACACTGTACTTTTTATAACAACTGTATATTCCATAGTAAGGCTTATAAGAGGTGTTAAAAATGGTTTTTACGAGTTATAAAACAAGTTGAAACTAGTTTAATTGTCTCTTCACTCGCGTTATTTTATACACACCCTGTATATTTCTACACTATGAAATTTAATTGGTTCACGTACATATATACATACAAACATCATCAAAATCTCATTTCCCAACGAATTGGGGTGAGAAGGTGCAAACAGTCCTGATGCATCCGAGGCAATTATTATTGACCCTCGTGGAGAGAAAAAGGGAAGGATAGGTCCCCAGCCCTGTATCGCAGGAGAAATGTTACTAGTTGCACCTTTCGGGGTTCCCACACCCCTACGCCTATTAGTTTGTACACACCACCGATATTGCAAATTTAATTGGTATATATATAATATATATACTCCTCGGTGGTGGTGTGATTAGCGTCCCTGACTACGAATCCATCGGCCCCGGGATTGAGACCCGGTGACGGCAGCCGGCGCGCAGCAAAACCCAGCTGTTCATCCTTTCACACAATAATGAAAGTGGTTGGTAGATAAATGGGTATCTGGGTGGCCTCGTGGTTAAGGCGCTGGGCTGCTGGTGGGGTTTGGTTCGGATTCCACGTTAAACTGTAGGTCTAAGGTGGAGTGAGAAGCTTGACCTTCGTCAGAATGAACAATTCGGGCGGAAGCTAACCAAAGATTATATGGGATAGAACTCAGAATGGCCCCCTGAGGTTTTTATGATACACACAGGCCGTGCATGGAACAAGGAACTCTTCTGGGTAAATTAAATCCACTATAGTCCGAATAAGTAATGGTAAATGAAAAACACTATAGGTTTTTTCCTTTTCATGATGTTAGCCTGACGTGGGCAACGGGTCACTCGCAAAGAGGCCCCAAAAATATTGGGTTCTATATAATGAGGTTCTAAATATAGTGGGGCTAGGCTGCTTAAACCCTAGATCCTGTCCCAAAGCTGGATCCTATCTACTTTGCAGATAGCTGTTTTGGGAAACTATATTTTTGGGGCTTCTTTGCGAGTGACCCACTGCCCACGTCAGGCTAACATCATGAAAAGGAAAAAACTATAGTGTTTGTCATTTACCATTACTTATTCAGACTATAGTGGATTTAATTTTCTCAGAAGAGTTCCTTGTTCCATTCACGGTCTGTGTATATATATATATATATATATATATATATATATATATAATTTGCAATTAAACACCTGAGATTAATACATGATACACACCCACAGGAAAATAATAAAGTGATCCCAAGAATTTTTGTATAGCGTTATATCCCATCAGGGATGACATCGCAATATAAGAATGGCCTTGGACTAATTTTATCACTTCCCTGTGGGTGTGTATCATATGGCTCAATTATCCTTTACAATATACTGTATATTATTCATACTCATAACTTTATAGTTCCAAATTGTGCAGCGAAATTATCAAACAATAAATATGAGACGCGTCTCCTTATTTTCCAAATTTGGCTAAAATCTCTCAAATCTCTAGTCTCAAATTCTAAATTGATGTCGGACTAAAAGAGACTTTTTTATTCGTACAGACATAAAGGCACCTGAAGGAGAAGGTCAAAGAATAGAGACATATCATGCAAATATGTCATAAAAATGATATATGTAGAATATATTTGGGTAGTTTTGCATCAATCGCTAATAACAGCCTTCGTAAAAATTGAAAATTTGACCGAAATGACGTCAGACGAGATGAAAATGTATTTTCATCGTTAAATATTTTAAATCGTCTAGGAAATAATCAGTCCCTAAAAGTCGAACGAAGCTTGTGACCTCAATTTGTAAAAAGGTTATAGTTATAATGTCGACACTCGAGGGACCATGAAGATCCTTCATTTTCCGAAATCCACTTACCTATATCCAATGCGAATTTCAATGAGTTTTCTTTAACAAACTATTCTTGGATGGTGCATCTTAAGCTTATAGCATGGATGGTGCATATTAAGATTATAGCATATAGAATACGTATGAAATATAGCTAGCATATTTCTCTATAGAATTTATTTCTATGTAATTTATAAGGTATAATAAATATATGATATTCCCATAGACATACCAAGTGGTAACTGTTTTTTACCAACCATGTATATGTAGTAACCATTTTTTTTAAAACTCTACACCACATTGGTTAGTATATCTTTCCCCATTTGTTACTCGCAAAGTAACTGAAGGAGGAAATGTACACGACAGACGAACAGGTATCATTATGAAGTATTTTCTATTAATTTCCAACAAAACTCATTTCAGAATATGTAAAGTGAGAGAGGTTTACCTTTACACTGAAATGCCCTCAGTAGTATAGGTGCAAAAAGGTAGACGGATAATTTTGGGAGGAGGACGACCTCAAGACCGTTTATGAGGTACATTTAATGAAAATTTAAGCATGATGACGTCACGCGGTCCTCAAGTCCATTGATGAGGTGTATTTGAGGGTCAAAGTTAGGTTAACCTAAACTAACCTAACCTAAGGCTAAGCCAGGTTAAAGGGAGACTTCATAGACATTTATAAGCTATATTTGAGGGTGGAATAGCCTCGCGGGGGAATGCCATAACCCCGCAGGGGTCCCAAGGGTGATACCTGGAACACGCTATAGCGAGTCATAACTTTTTTTGAACTTTTGAAACTATATCGTCGAAATATTTTCAAAAGTTCAAAAGTTATGACAACTTTCAAATCTGATACAACTTTAGCTGGTATTTTTTACTTTTGTCGCTTAGCCACTTCTTCCTTGGAGGGCCTCATATTTTACTTGTAATAAATGTTACCATGTTTTCTTCAGGCCCTAATCTTTTCATTTTCGGGTTCATTTTTCTTGCGTGGCTCAAACGCAATATTTGCTGCAATCACCCACAATGCATCTGCTCATGGTTAGGACAGGACTCGAACCTAAAATCTGTGATGTATAATAATAATAATAATAATAATAATAATAATAATAATAATAGTAATAATAATAGCATAGTTCGATTAAAAAGGTAATAAATTTGTTTGAATATTTAGCAAACAAAACAAGCAAATCAAAAAAATCTTTATTTCAGACTCGACAAACACAAACATTATACGAGTAATTCATAGTTAACTGATAGTTGTCGGAGCAGTGTCTAAGTATGCTAAGGAAACACTATACAGATTGAACCCACACCTACACCACTGCTCCCATATGTTTATATTTAAACCTAATACAGGTGAAAACTATTGGCCTATTCTTATCTTTACTATTGATGTTATAATTCTTATATTTTATTGTTGATTTTGCCCTTTTTGTCTTTTATTACTGGAACTAAAACAATTGAATCTCAATAGATTTACAGAATGTTCCAACCGCATTTAACAGGCTGTATTTCAACAAATGTATGTTTAGTCAGTTGTAGCACATTAAGACAGCTTTGTAAACTGGGACATACATATTAAAGACTCGATTCATACCAGACCCACCACGACGTAGTTTGTCATAATCCCCGAATCCACTCGATTAACTTAAGATAAGTAACAATGGCTCTGGGTAGTACATGGATGGTACACTCATTTGAAGTAGTATAGGTACGTATAAGGAATCAATTGTCGCGGAACTTTATATTTTATACGCTTGATAGATTTTCTACAACACACACACACACACACACACACACACGCGCGCGAGGTACCGACTTTCTAAAATTCATATATCTAACCTCAGTGCCATTGAACCGAGAAGGGAGTGATAAGTGTTTGAAGCGCAATTTAGGAGGCGACGGGTGTTTTCTGTTAGGTCATTAAATAGTGGCGGTATTCGCTAATCTAACCTAACCTAACCTAATCAGACCTTAACTCACTTAACCTAATCAAGCTCAACATATCTTTTTTCCAACAATAAAAAATATATCTCGTTTTTTATATATTTTTAATTTTCCGATGTACGAAAAGTGTTACCTCACAAAAAATTACCCCACTTCATTGATAAATTATCACACACTCGACATCAATTATCCCCAGTTGCCGTGCGCGCGCTCACGTTATTTTTACGAGCTACAGTACATATGCGGTGAAACCCCTACTTATAGCCGCCAGCTGGACCTAAGTAATGATAATATTTTAATATATATATATATATATATATTGTAATTCCCTCCAACGTCATTTTAAAAGAGGTGAAAACAATATCGCTGCTTCTGTACTAGAAACAAAATATAGACATAGGAGGGAAAAGTCACGACCCTGAATCATTACTCAAAGAACTGATAAACATTTTAAAAAATATTTAATTTCTTGTACTTTCTCTTACGACTCACCACACGACTTGATAACAACCTAACACCATCGTCACCTGTCTGACAGAGCGCTGAGTGTGCAACTGTGTAACCCTAATTTGTAACATTAAAAAGAATAGCATGTTTCTACAAATATAATCGCAGACTTCACAAAGACGCCAGACCTTTAACAGAAGGACTTATTAACACTATATCATAGTCATAGCCTAAGTTATTTATCCTCGTGTTATCTATCCAGCATTCATCTTTTCCTTCATTAAGTGAAGCAATTACCCCATCAACATATCAGTATATTAAACAACAAAGGTGAGACCATGGAACCTTGTTTCAATCCGCAGGGAACCCAAACACGCGATCAGTACATTACCCTACCTAACCGTAAAAGGTTGGTAGGTATACCAAAATTTCAATAAACTTAATATGTAGTCCCCTGCAATAGTTCCGCTCCACCCTCTCCGAGCTGTGGAGGCAACGCAGTCCTTCTTTCTCCCCTCCCTCTCCTCCTCCCCTCTCCCTCTCGCTATGCCCCCCTCTCGTCCTCCCCCTCTTCATTTGCTATCCTCACCTTCTCTCTCTCTCTCTCTTTGTTCCCTCCTCCTGCTTCCTTGTTATTTTCTTTCGATTTACTTTCATTCTTATTTTCCTTTTTCCTCCCCCTTCACCTCATACTAATACATGACCGTTCTCTTCTCCCCCCCTGCTCCTCGATTATTACCTCCTCCCATATTTTTCATTCCTCCCACCCTATTAACTACTACTGTCATTTGTGTTTTTGCTTCTTTCGTTTTTACCTTCCCTCCTAATCTATTCTCTTTCATATAATAACTGACTCACTCATCCACTCACGCATTTAATTATTAATAAAACTTCCTCTGTAAATACTAAAAAATATTTAACAGCTTCCGAAAATGTTCGTGTATACTAATAATCTTGTTCCTCTTTTAAATAATACCCCAAAAACGACGATATTACGAGATCAAACGTCTACATGGAATCGCACAATAGCTGAAATTAATCATCATAATGTAGAGGAATATAACACTTATTGTAAGTGTTAATATCGAATCACGATATGACAAAAAGTATTGCATCACGAATGATCCCAAAATTCGAAGGATACTGTAATTCGGCGTGTCAGATTACGATTCGAATAGCATCTAATTTTAAACTGTGATTTGAACCCAGCGATGAATATATTAAATAATATATTTAATGTATAATGTAAAAATGAATAATTCTAACATTCATTTTTGCATATAAGTTCCAAACTCGCGTGACACTCTAACTGTATATAAAATACAAGTTTGGAAAAAAAATTTAATTTTCTCTCTATTTTATTTTTGCTAAGTAAATGATGAATTATTTCTTTTTTAAATTACCTAATCATATTTTTAGATTAAGCTTAATCATGTAATCGTGTTAAATTCTGCAATGTTCATTTTTTATACATTCTCTCATAATTGTAAAAGATGAAGTCATACTTGCCGAAACTCTAAAATCTAAATTAACACTTAATTTTAAATTTTAAGCATTTAATTTTGGCTCATATGCATGTTTAATTTTAATCCATAATAAAATCTTGCTTATCTACCAGTATGCTGTTACAGCCAAAATTTACCTTTATTTTCAAATATTTTGAAAAAAAAATTCAGCCTATTGAGAATAAAAACAAAACATGTCAATATTAAATAATAATGATGTCATCAAATTGCTGTATTAGTATATAAACTCTTGTAATTTTTCAAATTATCATTCTGATTATTCTGATCTAACCTAGAGGCTGACGTATTACCTGTAATATTTCAGAAGCAGTAAAATTCAGTCAGAGGATCTCTTTGTCTTCTCCTTTGAGCCATGCTTTCTCCAGAAAACTTAGTTTTAAAATAGAATTTCCCGATACATTACAAGAAGAATCGGAGAATCGTCAGATAATTTAGAAAGTTTCACAGACTCCTCCGATCCACTACAAGAAGAAATCGGAGTGTAATATAAAAGAAACTACTGCGATTCCCTACAAGGTACCAGCTACCCAGAGTGAGAATATCCGTTGCTGCCACCCAGGGCTGTGGAGTCGGAGTCGGAGTCGTGGAGTCGGAGTCGGAGTCGGAAGCAATTTTGGTGGTGCTGGAGTCGGAGTCGGTAAAAATGTACCGACTCCGACTCCGACTCCGACCTCAATATAAATTTTAATAAAATATGTTTTTGTGTGTGATATCACTGGCAGCTATGGTGGTTAAACCACTTAAATAATAAACACAATGTTTTCCATTTCAGACACTAATGCCATTAATTCATTTTTTCTTTTCAGATAATATTTTTTATTTTTAATGCTTATTTAATTTCGAGTTCTTTCTAAATTTCATAAGTTTTTAACTTTCAAGTCTAAAACCCCTTTCACAATGGCAAAGACACTTCCAACAAAGTCTGCAGTTTTTTAATATTTTACAATAACCACAGATGGGAAACATTTCGTGTGTCAGTGTATGATAGAAGATGATGATGATGAAAAATTATGTGAAGCAAAAATCAGTGGTTTTACTGGCTCTGATAAAAATGCACCAACCAGAGCATCAAATTTGAAAGACATTTGCAGTGTTTCCATCCCAAAATTTTAGAAGTTGTCATTGAGAAAGATAGTAATAAAAACCTTCCAACTACTTCAAAGTTAACAAAAGATCAGAAATCTACTGAACGACAAGCACCACTTACAAGATTCTTTACTACAGACAAAGTTACCGTAACAATGACCACAGATGATGATGCTTCACGTGGTGGTGATGAAATGCCTCTTGTGTAATTATCATCATAGCAGATTTAGAATTAATATACCTTCGGAGTCGGAGTCGGAGTCGGAGTCGGATAGACAAAAAATTGAGGAGTCGGAGTCGGAGTCGGTTTTTTATGTGCCGACTCCACAGCCCTGCTGCCACCTAACCAGAACCTTTGTCAACCTCGAACCACCCAAGACCATAAACAGAGAGTTAACATATATATTACAGGATAACTGCCCTGTTCATACTGCCAGGATCATCAGACGGTGGTTTCAGGAACAACCAGATGTTGAGCTGCTGAACTGGCCCACCAAGGGGTGTGACCTAAACCCCATTGAAAATGTATGGGCAAATGTGGTTAACGCGTGGGAGCCTGGGAAGGAGCGGACATCTCAGCACCTGCTCGACACACCATGGCAGTGTGGAACTTTTCCGCAGGAACCCACAAGTCATCTACAATCGCGTGGCATCTGTTCCAAATAGGCTACGAGAGGTCATTAATACTAATGGAGGCTGGACGAAGTATTGAGTAATTGTGTATAATAATGTTATGGTTGTGATGTAGTAAATATATATTTGTTTACTTGAACAATTGTCAGTTCCTTATAATTTGAATATTATGTTTTGTATGTTCTTAAGAAAATCCCTAAATTTACTTGATTCAGGTTTATTTTCGCAATAAAAAATTGAACTGTTATAATTATCTCTCCATGGCTAGACCTTTTCTGGATAATCATTTGTTGCCTGGAGGAAAAGTCGATACTACAACTTATCTTACACTTTAATTGTAACATTGCCACATCAAAATCCTTTGATTGAAAGTTTTTAAAGTATCCGACGTTTGTGAAATAACCTAAGTACTCTATTCCCTAAGTAGGAATAATGCATGACTAAAATACATAGTCGTCCTAGCATTATCACCAAAACTACAGTGAATAATATATTTATTCTGTCATTGGCTTTCAAAACATAAAATTACTACTATGACAACACCTGAGACGGGGAGGAGGAGAAGGAGGGAGTGAGGGTAGGGAACTGAGGTTTAATTAAGAGGTACTACGTTGCTGGCACATCTCGGAGAGGGTGGAGCGGAACTATTGCAGGAGACTGTACATAGGATCTTTTCTGTCCTTAAAATTTTAAATAAAATATTGTGGTTCACACCATCATATGCCTCACTTATATCCAAGAAACAAATATAAATAATTGAATCACTGGCAGTGTATTTAAATATAATTTTGTTCAGTACATAGATACACAAATTAGATAAGATGGAGGTTTTAAAAAAAAATATTAGATATCCATAAATAAGCATTTATATGGCGTAGCAAAAATTTCTCAAGTAGTATCGAGAAATAGGTGGGGAGAATGCTAGGAGGAATATTTCCATATTTATTCTGACAAGGGGTATCATATATACACCCTCATAAACTCAGCAGGAATATAATTATGAGCATGCATGAATGAAAAGAGTACTAAGACATACAGACTCACCAAGCAGTAGGCATATTTTAAGTGCCCATTCGATAGGTCATCTCTCACTACTACAGCAAAACCAATCAGTGACAAACAGTTATTTTCTCAGGACCCTTCCCAAGGGTGTTTCGCTGCAGCTTAAATAAGACCTCCCTTCCCACACTATTAAGATTGTTGAAATAATATTTTTTCCCACAATCTTGCGACTTCATATATATATATATATATATATATATATATATATATATGCAAATAACTGCAATGACCGCGCAGTATATAAATGAATAGAAACGACATAAGTATTAAGGAACGTTTCTGCACACGAGGAGGAGAGATAACGAAATAATGAAAAATGAGGCGAACCGCCTGGGAATCGAACCCAGGGCCTTCCAATTGCCGGTCGGACGCTCTACCATTATGCTACGGACCTCACTCAATCACAAATCGAAATTCTCCCAAATAGGGCAGAAACCAATGCCCTCAGAGAGCACCCTCGCAAATCGTGAATATGCGCAAATAACTGCAATGACCGCGCAGTATATAAATGAATAGAAACGACATAAGTATTAAGGAACGTTTCTGCACACGAGGAGGAGAGATAACGAAATAATGAAAAATGAGGCGAACCGCCTGGGAATCGAACCCAGGGCCTTCCAATTGCCGGTCGGACGCTCTACCATTATGCTACGGACCTCACTCAATCACAAATCGAAATTCTCCCAAATAGGGCAGAAACCAATGCCCTCAGAGAGCACCCTCGCAAATCGTGAATATGCGCAAATAACTGCAATGACCGCGCAGTATATAAATGAATAGAAACGACATAAGTATTAAGGAACGTTTCTGCACACGAGGAGGAGAGATAACGAAATAATGAAAAATGAGGCGAACCTCCTCGTGTGCAGAAACGTTCCTTAATACTTATGTCGTTTCTATTCATTTATATACTGCGCGGTCATTGCAGTTATTTGCGCATATTCACGATTTGCGAGGGTGCTCTCTGAGGGCATTGGTTTCTGCCCTATTTGGGAGAATTTCGATTTGTGATTGAGTGAGGTCCGTAGCATAATGGTAGAGCGTCCGACCGGCAATTGGAAGGCCCTGGGTTCGATTCCCAGGCGGTTCGCCTCATTTTTCATTATTTCGTTATCTCTCCTCCTCGTGGCAGAAACGTTCCTTAATACTTATGTCGTTTCTATTCATTTATATACTGCGCGGTCATTGCAGTTATTTGCGCATATTCACGATTTGCGAGGGTGCTCTCTGAGGGCATTGGTTTCTGCCCTATTTGGGAGAATTTCGATTTGTGATTGAGTGAGGTCCGTAGCATAATGGTAGAGCGTCCGACCGGCAATTGGAAGGCCCTGGGTTCGATTCCCAGGCGGTTCGCCTCATTTTCATTATTTCGTTATCTCTCCTCCTCGTGTGCAGAAACGTTCCTTAATACTTATGTCGTTTCTATTCATATATATATATATATATATATATACACACACTGTATATATATATATATATATATATATTAGGCATGAACCTAAAAACCTAACTCCCCCCCCCTCAAATACACTTTATCAACCGACGTCAGGACCGAGTGACGTCATCATCCCAAAATTTTCCTTAAATGTACCTTATAAACGGACGTAAGGTCCGCTTGACGTCCCTCTACCAAAATTATCAGTCTACCTTTTTGCACCTATACTACTCCCTCTCTCTCACA
Organism: Bathynomus jamesi; assembly: GCA_023014485.1. Classification (NCBI taxonomy): domain Eukaryota; kingdom Metazoa; phylum Arthropoda; class Malacostraca; order Isopoda; family Cirolanidae; genus Bathynomus; species Bathynomus jamesi. Next base: position 333,182 of record JAJOZX010004938.1, on the reverse strand, counting down.
GGATTCGAATCAGTCCGCAAAAAGAAGGTGTTAGTAATACGTTAGGTTAGGTTTCACTAGGAATTATGGACTTCACTTCCGAACTGCGTCTTGAGTCTGGAATTTTACCAAATCAGACACTACATCATTACAATAATATTGCCTTCGAAACTCAGAATACGTGGAAGCTGTTTTCATAAAATTACCCCCAAAAGGAATTTAAAAAACCCCTAAAAATGTGTCTTACCTTATGCCAAATAAGGATGTAACACACTGAAATGACCGTCAGAGGGAGCAAGTAGCACATGACGCCATTTGCAAACACGAAATAGAGGTCGCCACTTCGCTTGTTTGGCCATTTTTCTGTACAGATCTGAGAGGAGAGGAATCGATTTTAGAAAAATGTAAGAAATGTAATAATAATAATGATAATAATAATGATAATAATGATGATAATAATGATAATAATACAGTAATAATAAGTGGGAATGGCCAGAAAATGACACAGCGCTCAGCCCAACACTGCGTTTAGGTACGCCTTTATTATTATTATTATTACCAGCGCAATCGGGATTCGAACCCCCGACTTCAGTGTCTTCCAGCGTTTATAGAAAAACGGTGTTACCCACTCAGCTACGAAAGCTGGCTTGGAAAATGCAAACAATAGTTATTTCATCTTAAATTCCGCGAGTCAACATCAGTTAAAATATTACTCTAGCTTTATGGAAGACCCTGTAACCACGAAAAACAAATGTACATTTTCGGGAAAATAATTCGCCTAGAAAACAAAATTTAAAAAAAAAATAACCATTCTTGTTTTTCTTTCATTTGGATTTTACTTTTAAAAATGTTTTTCTTTGACAGAAATGTGTTCTGTTCTTTCTTTCAATTTTTTAGTATAGTTTTTTTTTGTTTTCTTTTTGTTGTTTTTGTTTTAATACTATTGGTTCTATTTCGTTTTTTCTGTTATTGAAACGATTTCGTCTAATCTTTTATCTCAAAGCAAATCTTTCTAGTTTATTTATTTTATTTTTCTTATTTTGGCACATTAGTTTTGACACTTTTATTTTGGCACTTATCAATTTTGGCACTTATCAATTTTGGCACTTATCAATTTTGGCACTTTTATTTTGGAACTTATCAATTTTCAACGAATTCGGTCTGAATTTGAAATTTAATCCTTTCAATAAGGGTTTGATATCTTTCTGACAAAGTTTACATTCCCTACGACTTTATTTGAACATATTTTTAGATTATGGTCAGAAGGTTTTCTATTGTCGCTGTTTTTCGTCACAATCCCTTCCAATACATTTTCCTTTCGTGTTGCTTTGGAACTTCCTTACTAAGATTTGATATCTGCACAACTTTCAGCACAATACAATTTCACACCCTTTTTCACATTTATGAGGTATTTTTCTGATAAACATTATTTTTATACTTGTTTGTGCCTCTATTTCGTTGCAGAAATTGTAATTTTTGATCTATAACTTGGTTGCCAGGGAATTTCTGGACACCCTGTATATATAATTTTGTATATATTTACATGTTAATAAAAAAGGAACGGGATTTACTTTTAGTGTGTGTGTGTGTGTGTGTGTGTGTGTGTGTGTGTGTGTGTGAGGTCGAGTGTGTGATAATTTACAGATGTAGTGGGGTAATAATATTTTGTGAGGTAGCACTTTTGGTACCTCGGAACATTAAAAAAAATCATATACAAAAATCTAGAAAGATTATTGTCGGCAAAAAAAAAGGTATGTTGGCGTGATCGGTACGAGATTTGACTCTGAAGCCACGTGACAAGGGCTCAATCCCCACTAGCTCCTAATTGCCTTATCTTTTACTTTAAAGTACCTGTGTTTACATTCTATGTTTGGAAAACGAAGACAATTATTAATAGAAAAATAATTGACCTCGGTCAAGGATTATACGAAGAGTGTCAAATTCCGTCAACCATATGGCTGTCAACATCATTAATATTATTTTTTAATACGACTAACCTTTATTAATATTAAAATAAATACATTCGTTTTTACAATTTACAATAACATAAATAATTGTGAAGCTAGACTATTTATTTTTTATTTAATTTGGTCCTTAAGATTTAGGCTTTACTGGGCTCTTATTAAAACTAAAACAGAGAGTTATTATTAATAAAAAATAACTCATGAATAAGTATTATTAATAATTAAGGCTGTATTAATCATAAATTATTATTATTATTATCGATATAACAAATGCAAAGTCCTTATTGAAGATATGATACCAATACATACAAAGTAATCAATATTATACACGAGAGATAAGAACTGAACATTTACATGTATTTTTAATCCTAGATTACACACGAAAAATGAATAAACAATAGTACATTAATCCTAGATTTTTATTAGTACGCCATTGACCTTGTGTGGAGTCATGATTTAAATAAAAAATAAATTGTTCAACTGTAAATATCCGTTGTAACAACAGTAATACTGTATTTCATTGCAACTGTCGAGCAGTTCGACCTTATGCAGACTTGCTCAATTCATGTTAAGTAAGTTTAAATTAGGTCAGATTAGGCTCGGTTTAGTTAGATTAGGTTACATTACGACCGGTTAGGTAAATCATTTTGGATTAAAATCTGAGATGAGGTGCGGATTAAAGTACGGGCGAACGGAGCTACAACCCAGGGCCCCGCAATAAAGAGGGGCCCCCGAAAACAGAAGAGAACATTTTTCTACCAAAATCTAGGAAGGTTCTCTCGTAATTTGTGAACTTGGTTATACATATTTTTATTTTGTTATGTTAATTGTGAAAAAGGATAAAAAACTTATACTAAAATTTGTTTCAGCATAAAACTTCCTTTAGTCTCTGGACACTGTCTGAGATCTGGAATACTGTTGACATGCTTAAGGTCAAACACAGACATTATGAAATTCGATATTGTTAACGTAATTTTGTCTCTCTTCTTCTTCTATGTTAGCCCCCCCCCAGGGGAGCGTTTTTGTAGGCATTCGCCCTCGGCCCGCCTTCCTGCATAAAAAAAATCCGATTTTTAACTCCACCTTTTTGGGGCTGTTTGGATAAAATGTTTGACATTATGAACATTTGTTCTTCAATTTTATTTAGTCAAAATTAGGTAAAATTAAGAAAATTTAGGCCTGTTTCAAATGAAATAGATTCTAATTAATCCACAGTTGAAGCGAATTTTACTACGTAGTGTAGGCCTAATGCCGACAGTAAAACCTAATCTCAATGTCTTTGAGAAACTGGAAGTGACGGTAAAGCATATCAAATGTTACAGCGCCTTTGTCGTTCTCATTACACCACAGCTTCAACCCATAAGGAAGATATTCAAGGCGTGTGTGTGTCTGTGTGTGGTGTGTGTGGTGCGTGCGTGCGTGCGTGCGTGCGTGTGTGTGTGTGTGTGTACTAATCGTACTGGTATTTCTCCAATCAGGGATAAAATACGACTATAGCTAGTACAGAAATACTGTACATAAAGGTTTAAAATTAAGTTTTCAACTAGATATACATACAGAAGTCAGGATGAGGAGAGATAAGCGACCAACCACAAGTATTCTTTGCAAATACCCTAAAGAAGAGACTTTAAATAGGTCTGTTCTTTCTACGTGGTCTTCCGACTTCCATTTTAAGTCGGTAATGAGAAAGACCTCAGTGATGTAGTCGAGTACCATGGTCGAGACCGAGACCGAGACCCGAAAAAAGGTCTCGAGACGGGTCTCGAGTCCTACATCACTGAAGGACCTAAATAACAAAATTATCTATTACAAATATACTTTCGAGGAGCGAAAGAAAGTCGATCTGCGCAATGTCGATACGCATAATGTCGATACTAAAAAGTTAGTTTAAATTAGGTCAGGTTAGGTTCACTTTGGTTTGGTTAGGTTACACCCGATTGGTTACGCTTTAGGTTAGGTTAGTAATTTTCATTGAAAATCTGAAATATATATTTGAAATCTGAAATCCACATACTTAAATAAGGTCGAACGTCGATCTTATGAAACTCGACTTTGACCTAACCTAATCTAGTGTAACCTCACTGGGCATAATATAACCTAACCTGACCTAATTTAATCTAACTTAACATTAATTTTGCTGACACGTGTAAGTTCGAGATTTTCGACATTATTCAAGTTCAGAAATGTTGGTGTCGACTTTTCGCGTGTTTTCATGGTATAGATCAACATTGTCCCGATACCTCGTTCCAATTCATGCATGGAAAGTCAAGGTCAAAACATGGGCACAGATATGGAAATTTTAGCTGGTACAAATATAGAAATTTCTCTTTGACGAGGTGTGAGCAGGGCCCCGGAGAGGGGTTGCATAAGGTATCAACGCACCAGGTCCCGGCCCTCAGGAGGGCCCGGGCCAGAAAACAGAGGAGGAAGTGATCGAGAGTAAAAGGGCCTGGAGTCAAAAGTAGCACCAAGGCCAGTGGTTCTTCTCCCGAGCCTTGGGTGTTACTGTAAGTATAATTACAGGCATAGGTGTAGCTATACTGTAAAAAACACTTAATAAAAGAAGTTTAGGTGTAGCGGTAAACTTAACTTTATTCCCAAATGCACAAATGGTTTTTTAATTTATTATTATTATTATTATTATTATATTGTACATTTGTTGTTTTAATTAAACACGGTTGTTTTTCCAACTTGAACGAGAGATAAAGATTTGATCCATAATCTGCTGTTACCATGGAAACGAAATTGTGCCACAAAACTAAAAAAAAAAGAAATAAAAATTGACAAAGTAATGGAAACACCACAAAGTTATTTTTAATGTACTCTCAGGTTGGCAACACTGAAACGATAAAAAATGCATTTATAACACGTTTTTCATATTGTGTGTGTGTGTGTGTGTGTGTGTGTGTGTGTAGGCAGTGGGCATAAGTGAGATCGAGTGTGTGATAATTCACGAATGTAGTTGGGTAACTTTTTTTAAGGTAACACCTTTGGTACCTCGGAACAATAAAAAAAATTATATTAAAAATCTAAAAACATTTTTCTTTGTCGGAAAATAGATATGTTGGTCCCGATTAAGTTAGGTTAGGTTAGATTAACGAATACCTATTATTTAATGACTTAACAGAAACCACTCTTCGGGCCCTTAGTTGCGTATGAAACACTTATCACTACTTCCTCGGTTCGATGCCGCTAAGGTAAGGTCAGGTTAATTAGATTTTTACACATCTGTGTGTGTGAGAGAGAGAGAGAGAGAGAGAGAGAGAGAGAGAGAGAGAGAGAGAGAGAGAGAGAGAGAGAGAGAGAGGCACCTATTTCTGTTCAGTCTTTTGCGAGGAGAGACAAGCAGTCAACATCGCGCATGCGCAGTGTTCGTCATATGCGTTAATAAGTTGTACACATGTCTACGACATATGTCGTCCGGGCGCTTTCGTGCGCATTATCTCATTGATCTCAGTAGCACATTTTATAATTTTGTCCAATTTGTCACAAACATGTTTTGTCGCTTTTCTCTCCCTACCTCTTACCCCCCCTCCTCACTACCCACGGAAGGGCTACGTCGTGGCCAATGTCGTAACGCCGCTTGCCGGAGATCAGCGAAATTAAGTCACACTGGGTCTGGATAGTAGCTGGATGGGAGACCGTCCTCCACGCCCCGTGGTTCGGATCCCCCGTAAAGCTGTAGGTCCCGTCCGTCATATGACCTTAGATCAGTGGTTCTTAAACTTTTTGACCCGTTACCCCTTTTCCTGATCTCAACTAATCTCATTACCAGACACAAACTTGCAATGCCGAAGTTGTAAAGAAAGTGGAAAAATTAATTACTGAAAATAACTGAAATTACCTTTAATGTTGAAATTTTTACCATATTAATACCCCGTTGGGGGTAATTACCCCCAGTTTCAGAACCTCTGCCTTAGATGTTGCGAAGGATGTTAAACAACCCCAATTAAAAAAATACCCATGGAAGGACTGAAAAAGAAAGTGGGTTTCATACACGTATGAAATCGTCAAAGGCTTTTAAAGAATATAATGAATAGAATGGATTAAAACGCTCCTAATTAGAATTAGAATAGATGTTTACATAAAGAGAGAACTATTTGAATAGATTCATTTTGCTAAATTAACATCAAACCGTTGACTCATTTTAAATACAGGTTTAAAAGCATTTTACCTTCAGAGTGAAGCACATATTTTACAGGGTCCTTTAGTATAACAGGCCACAATATATATATATATATATATTAGTGGTGTACCGATTAATCGGGATTGGCAGAATCGGCCAAGTTTTTGGCATCGGCATCGGCCAACTTTAGCCAATTCTCTTATTGATTAATTGAAATTTTAAAATTTTCATTACAAAACAAAATCTATATTTATAGAAAGATGAACAGACAAAAACAGTATTTATGATAATTTATACTCATTTCAAAGTGTAATTATATAAAAATATATTACATTCACAAAAAGGCAAAGCTCATTAAGTTAAGTTGCCCATAAATTTACATTTTCCCTAACCAGCTAATCTCTAAATATTATAATTTCCTACTTTATATTAATAATAATTCTGTATTAAGTTGTACTTTATGATTTATTAAACCATCTTATTATATCGACTTTATTTTAAGTATTTAATAATTTTATAAACCCAAAGCGTATATCCATTTTTTATTCAAATCGGGCAACAGGGACTTGAAATTTTAAGGAAAAATTTTGTTCTTTACATTGTTGAAGAAAGAAAATACGTTCAACATAAGGAAAACCAACCAATTACTTTAAATATTGGCACTCAATTTATGAAAACTAAAATAAAATTATTTGATCATTTTACTGAGTAATAAGACTATTTAACATCATTTTTAACTATGTTATATGAGTAGCAAATTCTGGTACTGTATATCGTGGAGTGAGCTAAAGAAAAGCATTTCAACGAATTTGAAGTTTAAACAATAAAAACTGAAAGTTTTTACATTATATTAATATAATTTACGAAGGAAATTGATTTTTTAAAAATATAGACAAAGAATCGGCATCGGCATCGGTATTGGTATCGGCATCGGCTAAATTTTGGAATCGGTACATCACTAATATATATATATATATATATATATATATATATGCAAGCTACGGCATTGTGAATAGGCAAGCAAAGTTTACTTACGTGTGGATAAACTGTGAAATATATTCACAGTCATTTTTTAATTATTAATAATTATATATTTAAGCCCTAATGTGATTTCGCGCAAAAAAATACGTCACGATTTTACGGCCTTCGAGTAATAGGGCGGATAAGCCGAGGAATTTTTAATTAGATTTATCAAGGGCGTCAGACTACTCATTTTCATAGTGAATTTTAAACTAATTTCAGCGGTGTTACAAACCTTAATTAAGTCAGGGAAAAGCTTCCCCACGTGTATATAATATATACGCATCGATTACTATATGTATATATATTTAGTCTGTGTGATTATTTAATTACGGCATCTTTTCAAAAAATGATTAAAAATCGAGGGATTAAAATATATTTTGTAGAATTTGGCACCGTATTTGCGAAAGAATGGGTCTGAGGGAAGGGGTTATGGGTACACAACATACTCGGAGTGGTATTCCCTTCGTGAAATCACGTGACGAAAACTAGAAAAGTATTTTTTTCTTTCTGCCTACCACGTACATTTACCTTTTTACCCAGTCTCTTTATTGATACGAACCAGAATGTTCACTTCCGCCCCCTCCGAGAATAGCTTGTTCTGTTCTTTGTGGACCAAGACCTCAATGAACAAAGTTTGGTTCCACTAGGAGGGCGTAAGACCTCATACGCACCAAATGTCGTTGTGGCTTTTTTTTCTGAAAACTTTTGGTTTTTGCATGACCTCTTCTAACTTGACCTGAATCCCTGTGATTATTTTCTCTTATGGCAATACTTAAATACGAGTAATATCTAAGACAATCTCAGGACACAGGAAGGAATTTCTAAAGTCAGTGATTGAACGCGAAGACCCTTCCATTTCTGCCGAACAACTGAAGATCCGTGATACAAAACGCCACTCCCTGGATTCATCAAATGATTTCGCAAAGGGGAGAACATGTTGTGTGACTATGATATATATATATATATATATATATGATGAATAAAACCACGAAGGAAAGGAAACACAAAATGGTGCTCAAGCGCTTTCGTCTAATGACATCCTCAGGAACACTGAAGTACATAAAAAGGTTAAGCCTATATATAGGTTACAGAAAGAAAAAAAAGAAAAAATAAATAACATACATACACACACACACACATATATATACATATATATACATACATATCTATATATACAAATACATACATACATACATACATACATATATATACAATAAACAGAGAAGTAAAAAAAAAAAATTAAAACCTTAAAGGATTACCAGTGAGGCGTACAGATTTGTAGGGAAAAATATCGATTTTTATCACAAGATCAAATGGATTATAAAAATACAAATTTATACTGGAACTCTGCCGGGTTTTAACACAATGCTGCCTATGGTCAGGTTTCGATATATATAAAAAAATAAAATGCAAATTAAAAGTTAATCGATTTTTAGCACAAGATCAAATGGATTATAAAAATACAAATTTATACTGGAACTCTGTCCGGGTTTTAACACATTGCTGCCTATGGTCAGGTTTCGATATATATAAAAAAATAAAATGCAAATTAAAAGTTAATAAAGTAGAAGACAAGTTTACCAAAGATTTAATGTTTTACACTTCTTATCTAAATCAGTTTTAAAGGAATTCAACATAACAGGATCGAGTTGAAAAAGACCTTTGCTTATGTTGAAGTTATTTGAAAGTTGGATAATGGCAGACTCAAGAATATTTCTATTAACAATGTTGCTTGAATGGAATAAAACTGAAGCATTATTCCAATCAATACAGTGGGCTAACTCTGACAAATGGACAAAAAGGGCACTGGACAACTGTCCTGTTCTAACGGAATATTGATGCTGTTTTATACGTGTGTGCAAATCCTTTCCCGTCTGACCTATGTAAAAGGAATCACATTGTTTACAACCAATTTTATAGATAATGCCTGAATTATTGGTAGGGCTATTTTTTACTATGATATTTTTCACAATATTGTTATATGAAAATACTACATTAATATCCAAAAGTTTAAGTACATTAGCAATGCCTAAAAAGCCCGGGAAAAATGGAAGTACTAAAATATTTTTTGACAAAGTACGAGTGTTAATATTGACACGATAGAAAGTTCGTTTTGCCTTGTTGAGACAAGATTCCATAAACGCAGATGGTATTGGAAGTGATTTGTGTTATCCATCTGCGTTTATGGAATCTTGTCTCAACAAGGCAAAACGAACTTTCTATCGTGTCAATATTAACACTCGTACTTTGTCAAAAAATATTTAGTACTTCCATTTTTCCCGGGCTTTTTAGGCATTGCTAATGTACTTAAACTTTTGGATATTAATGTAGTATTTTCATATAACAATATTGTGAAAAATATCATAGTAAAAAATAGCCCTACCAATAATTCAGGCATTATCTATAAAATTGGTTGTAAACAATGTGATTCCTTTTACATAGGTCAGACGGGAAAGGATTTGCACACACGTATAAAACAGCATCAATATTCCGTTAGAACAGGACAGTTGTCCAGTGCCCTTTTTGTCCATTTGTCAGAGTTAGCCCACTGTATTGATTGGAATAATGCTTCAGTTTTATTCCATTCAAGCAACATTGTTAATAGAAATATTCTTGAGTCTGCCATTATCCAACTTTCAAATAACTTCAACATAAGCAAAGGTCTTTTTCAACTCGATCCTGTTATGTTGAATTCCTTTAAAACTGATTTAGATAAGAAGTGTAAAACATTAAATCTTTGGTAAACTTGTCTTCTACTTTATTAACTTTTAATTTGCATTTTATTTTTTTATATATATCGAAACCTGACCATAGGCAGCAATGTGTTAAAACCCGGACAGAGTTCCAGTATAAATTTGTATTTTTATAATCCATTTGATCTTGTGCTAAAAATCGATTAACTTTTATTTGCATTTTATTTTTTTATATATATCGAAACCTGACCATAGGCAGCATTGTGTTAAAACCCGGCAGAGTTCCAGTATAAATTTGTATTTTTATAATCCATTTGATCTTGTGATAAAAATCGATATTTTTCCCTACAAATCTGTACGCCTCACTGGTAATCCTTTAAGGTTTTAATTTTTTTTTTTTTACTTCTCTGTTTATTGTATATATATGTATGTATGTATGTATGTATGTATGTATTTGTATATATAGATATGTATGTATATATATGTATATATATGTGTGTGTGTGTATGTATGTTATTTATTTTTTCTTTTTTTTCTTTCTGTAACCTATATATAGGCTTAACCTTTTTATGTACTTCAGTGTTCCTGAGGATGTCATTAGACGAAAGCGCTTGAGCACCATTTTGTGTTTCCTTTCCTTCGTGGTTTTATTCATCATAAATATTTTTCACGTGTTACCTTCGTGAAATAATTTTCATATATATATATATATATACCGGGTGGCCCATAATTCAGGAACCATAGGAATAATTGTATTTTTTTCTAATAATTCTTGTATTTTCTAATAATGTTTTTTTCTTTTTTTTCTTTTCGATGAAAAAATTTGTAATTTCTAAAATGACAAATTGCTACCCCCTTCCAAGTCTTCTGCGGAATAATGCGATTAACTACAGTGACAAAATTGGAAGAGGATTCCCGCGTTTCATCCCATTAGCGATTAAGTTCAGCGGAAGAGATTAATTAATCCAAGACCTTAATAACAATAATCTAATTTACGTGTTTTGCCTCCAGGAAGTCATTACTAAAAGCTTGTTGTAAACAGAATACCTCTAACTGTTACACGGATTAACGAGTTGATATAGAGAGATAATTTATGGGAGAATTAGGTTACCATGGTAACAGGAGTTCGCCGGTGTATTATATTGGAGAAGACACTTCCACTCAACAGATGATAATCTTTCTCTGTCCGATTCAAAGCGAAAAAATTAGTTCTTTTTATTGATTAGTGAACTTCACTTAATATTTTTAGTTTATTAAGGTTTAAATACAGTAAAGGTTATTTTCATCCCTCAGATTTTGTACTGAGCACAGAATATGCTTGGACGTATACCCACTTCGTCAACATTCTATCAGTACTAACCTATACCAAACCTAAGCCCAGCTTAATTTGACCTAACTAAGCTTATCCTAACCTAACCTAGAATCTGTGGATCAGTTCGGGCAAACGTCTCATATTGGGTGTCGCTTTCACTTACGTACCCCTAGATATTTACCCCAACTTTGTTATGAAAGGTAACACTTGATCCCTGAAATTTGGATGATATTCGGGCTACGTCGTGGCCAATGTCGTAACACCGCTTCCCGAAGATCAGCGAAGTTAAGCGACATTGGGTCTGGGTAGTAGTTGGATGGGAGACCGTCCTCCGCGCCCAGATTATGTAGCGACCCGTGGTTCGGATCCCACGTAAAGCTGTAGGTCCCCTCCATCATATGACGTTAGGTGATGCGAAGGAGGTTAAACAACCCCAATAAATTTAATTGGATGATATTCCTGGTGGTGAAACTTTTCTCTCCTTGTGTACGTAAGCGGCTTAAGTGCATTCAGTACCGAGTTCAAGCATCGTGCACAGCCCATACGTCGAAATAGGTGTATGTAAAAGATATAAAAAAAACAACAATTCCCCTATTCTTCTGCCAAAATATAACCTTGGTTTGTTTCCGCCCGAATTGTTTATTCTGACGAAGGTCAAGCTTGTCACTCCACCTTAGACGTACAGTTTAACCTGGAATCCGAATCACGCCCCACCAGCAGCAGCCCAGTGTCTTAACCACTACGCTATCCATTTATCTACCAACCAATTTTTTTATTGTGGGAAGGATAAACAGCTGGGTTTTGCTGCGCGCCGCCTGCCGTTACCGGGTCTCGATCCCGGGGCCGATGGATTTGAAGTCAGCACGTTAACCACTACACCACCGAGGCGTATTATTATCAATTAAGGAAGAAAAAACGTACAGAAACTCATGTAAATATGCTCGTAATATATTAAAATAATTAAATTAAACATATCCTACAGTAAAATAGACAAAAAATAGACAAAAAAGGTACAGATTTAGTAAAGAAAATACAGTTAAGGGGAAATGATGGTGTTTGAAAGCATTTATCTTTTTTTAGCTATAAAGAAATATCTTTTGTAGGATTTGATGTCTTTGTTATTTTTCATGAATATTAAAATCAAAATAACATTTTTTAGGAAAAGAATGGGTAAAAATTGGAGATACCAGGGTACATTCGAATAAATACAGAAGAAAAAACCCTATCGGCTATCGTACAACCATTGAGAATATACAGTATTGTAAACAAAGCTGGGCACTTGCGGTTTTTTTGCGGTACTGCGGTACTGCGGTACTACCGCACTACCAAACCGGTACCGCATAACGCAGTACCGCAAAGGATCGCTGAAAGTGCCTGTACTTTCAGCGATCCTTTGCGGTACTGCGTTATGCGGTACCGGTTTGGTAGTGCGGTAGTACCGCAGTACCGCAGTACCGCAAAAAAAACCGCAAGTGCCCAGCTTTGAATTTGTAAAATCATGAAAAAGGGTGTATCAAAATTTTCAGGAAAGTCAAATGATAAATCTTTAGGGTTACATGAATTTTTAACTTCAGTTTTCTCAAAATAAAAATATTCAATATACAAGATAAAAATATTTAAAAAAAAAAAGAGGGACAGTGAAATTTTTTAAATTAGTAGGAAAACTGCTGAATATATAAAGCTTTCCAACGACAAATTTGAGGGGAAATGTGAAAAAATTAAAAAAAGTGTTGAGGGGAAAAGTGGGGTATGTTATTTTTTTTTTAATTTTCACGTTCAAAGCAAAATATCTCAGAACACAAACTTTATTTAAAAAAAAAAGTGTTTCCGGAGGATTTTAGTATACAACTCCGAACTAAAAAAAATAGAATACTGTCTCAAATGCGCTCGTGACTTTGATTATACCTTTATGTTATACACCTTTATGAGGAATATCGAATCATTATGTACCGTCATTATGATAAAAAGACACTTCTGTTTTCCAGTTTTAAAAAAAATTAAAAACCTTATTAAATAGTGAAAAATTAATGCATAGCGACATGCCAGAATATTAGAATATCTTGTTAGATGTTACAAAAAAAATAGAATAAATTCATTATGTTTATTGAGTACTGCCAATATAATTATTAAACCTTTATCAAAGACTTTTTAATTCTACGTCTTAGTATTAGTTGGTCCACCCTTAGCCCTGATTACGGCTTACAATTGACGTGGCATCGAGTAGACAAGTCTCTTGCATTCTTCTGTAGTTATCGATTGCCAGGTTGTCATCAAACATCTTTTCAGTTCACTAAGTGTTCCTGGTTTACGCTTTTAGACCTTCAGCTTAGCTATATTCCACAGATTTTCTATTAGATTAAGATCGGGAGAATTAGCTGGCCATGGTAATATTTCAATTTCATGAGCATCAAACCACGCAGATGTTGCACAAGCCGCATCAGCTGGAGCCAGGTCATGTTGAAGAATAAATGGTTCATCTCCATACGCATGTTCTGCAGACTCCAACATAAAGTATTCTAGATTTCTTGATAAACGTGTCTACTGACAGTTCTCTTTACAAATGCAAGTGACCTCCACACTTTGGTGGGGGTATGAGGTTCTGTAATTATTATATATATATATATCCATCTAAAATATGTCAGTGTATGTTTATTTACAGGCATGTATGCTCTTAATTAAAAGAGAAACTAGAACTGTAATATTAGAGCTACGCCTGTAACGAACAGTTAAAAACAAGAAGATAGTTTTAAATTTGTGCGAATGTACTTATAAGCGGGACCCTTTAATAAAATGCCCTTCCGGTGTCGGGAGAACGGGATCTAACCTAGTTGCGAATTTCTTAATGGTCCCTGTACTGTTTTCCCTCTTGTTTTTGGTTAATTCGTTTTTCTGTATCCACCCGAAGAGGATGCCAGTGGGCATCGAAACTGTTGTGGAAATAAACTCTGTCCATTAGAGTGGGTTTTTATTATCATAATTTGACGTTCGCGTAGAAAAGTGAAGTTTTTTGCATTTATTACGCCTGTAACATATTATCGACAGCCAACTTCCGTACTGTACGAGGATATTTCTTACACCAAATTGATTTTACAAATTCCACTCTTTTTCAAAAACGTGTTAAATGTAACATACAAATATTTCAAAACGAAATATATTATTGTAATATTTTTCGGAATGATTTTTGTAAATTAAAATAAAACAAACATGTAATTGCAAGTTCTTAAATTACATTTTCTATTAAGCAATGGGTAACTAATTTAAATATTTAATTACATTATTATTTAATATTTAATTAAGTGGGGGAAGAAATTTGTTATACAAAGAAAGTTTAAAAAATTTATAAAATTAAAAGGTTTACACACACACACACACACACACACGTGTTATATGTCTGCGCGTCAGGATTAAAAAACGCCAAGTCGACAATAAAATACACATAGACGTGGCGCTTTTTAATCCTGACATGCAGATATGCAGAAAACACCCTTAATGACGCAAACTAAAAAATTAAAAAAAAAAGTTTTCTTTATCGAAAACAAAAAAAAAAAAAAAAAAATTAGGAACTGCTTCATGAACTGTGTTAGTAAAAAAAAAAGAGTGGCTAGTCCTTAAATTAGTTTTTTGGAGATAGAGGAGAACGGGTGGGGTGGGTGGGGGGATTTAACTAAGGGATTTTGCACAATTTTTGTTTATGTTTTTATTTTGTTTCATCAGCGAGTTTTTGCAGCATATTTAAGTATACGATTATGCTATATTTTTACCATTATTATATATATCGTCGTTTATATCTTGAAAGGCCCTAGCTCGCAAAAAGGCAATTGTTCAGGAAACACGAAAAACTCTGAAGGCTCTGAAGGTCGTCCCACTTGTCGTGCTTGATTCTACAAGGTGCACAAGCTTTCTAATTGGAAGAGAGCTAGGCCCTTTTGAGACAAGGTGCAGAACACGAAAACGAACCAATCTTTCGATAAAACCAGTTTTTTTCCAAATTTTCGAGCTAGGGCCTTTCAAGATATAAGCGACGATATGTATATATATATATATATATATATATTCTTGGTTACCTCACGTCATTGCGACAATCTTTACGATATACAGAGAACCCTTGGTGACAGCAATGTTCGGTAGCGACATTAGCGGTGTTGCCATAAATTCAGAATTTTTCTCATTGAAAATCCTTAAATATAATGAAAAATAGGGATGAAGTGAAAATTGGGTTAGGTTAGGTTATTTAGATTGAATTAAGTGTCGCCATCAACAATTGCGATTTCATAAGGTGTGTGTGTGTACGTGCGCGCGCGCGCAAGCGTAGGCAATTAGGCATAAGTGTGGTCCAGTGTGTAATAATTCACAGATGTAACTGGGTATTTTTTGTGAGGTAACACTTTTTGGTACCTCGGAATATTAAAAAATTTATATAAAAAAAATCTACAAACATTTTTACTGTCAGAAAATAGATATGTTAGCCCTCATTAGGTTAGGGTACGCTAGGTTAGGTTAGTTAAAGTTGCGTTAGGTTAGTCTAGATTAGCGAGTGCTCACTATTTAGTAATTTAATAGAAAACACCTTTCGAGATCTCAGTTGCTTTACGAACCACTTATCACTGCCTCCTCGGTTCGATGGCACTTATGCTTGGTTAGGTTAATTAGTTTTTTTAGATATATAGCTTTTAAAATGTCAGTATCTCGCTTATGCGGAGATACGCACATGTGTGTGTGTGTGTGTGTGTGTGTGTGTATAGCTTCTTGAAACGGAGGTGTTTAAAAAAAATGTAATTATAAATTCACATGTAAGCTTGTTTTATATCGAAATTTTTTTTTACCGTAAATGAGCCAATTTTTACCATAAATGAGCCAAGTTTTACCATAAATGAGCCCATTTTTCCGGTAAATGAGCCAATTTTTATCATAAATGAGCCCATTTTTACCATAAATGAGCCAATCTTTACCATAAATGAGCCAATCTTTACCATAAATGAGCCAATCTTTACCATAAATGAGCCAATCTTTACCATAAATGAGCCAATTTTTACCATAAATGAGCCAATTTGAAAATAGGTTGTAAACCGTTTCGTTAAACTGGTAATCACAAAGTTACAATAAATTATCTTAGATACTGTATGAAATAAAAATACCACAAATTATGTAAAAATACTGATAAATAGATTTTCTATAATATCACTTTAAATGTAAACTCTCTCTCTCTCTCTCTCTCTCTCTCTCTCTCTCTCTCTCTCTCTCTCTCTCTCTCTCTCTCTCTCTCTCTCTCTCTCTCTCTCTCTTTATCGTGATTTATTGGGCTTTGTTTACAATGTATTGCAAGTGTCTTTGAAAGTAAACAAATTTCTGGCATTTTGTGGATGAAAAAAAATAAGCATACTTTTGTATGTTCATTTTTCGAATTTTCCAGTCACGGACATGTTTTTGGAGAACTTTATTGAATATCTTATGGCATTTTATATGAGGCCTCCTATGAAGAAGTGGCTAAGTGACAAAAATAAAAAACGACAGACAGAAAACGCAGTTAGAAATTGTATCAATTTGAAAGTTGTCATAACTTTTGAACTTTTGAAAATAGTTTGACAACACGAAATATGTTCAGAAGTTCAAAAGTTATGACAACTTTGAAATTGGTACAATTTTAACCGCGTTTTCTCGCGTTTTTTTACTTTTGTCACTTAGCCACTTCTTCCTAGGAGGGTCTCATATTGTTTTGACTAACGAAAGGTAATTTATTACGTTTTGAGAGTGACATCTGTGCGCTAAAAGTCTAAGTTTCAGTGTGTTTTAAGCATTTTGAATCTTTAACTTATCAAGAAAGAGATAAAGGAACTCAGAGACAGAAAATAGTTTTTACCTGAATGTCTTTGTTGTTGCCAATCGGTTCCAGTCTGAAGTAAATAGCCCATGGAAGAGTAATGGTAAGAGAATACAACCAGATGACCACGATGATGGATTTACATGTTCTGGAAGTGATTTGGTAACGCATTGGAAAGCAAATTGCCATCGCGCGATCCACTGAAATAGCCACCAAAGTGTTAATTGACGCTGATACGCTCACTCCTTGAAGGTACGCTACGGCCTTGCAGATAAACCAACCCAGAATCCAGGCTGAGGAAGAAGAAAATACGGGTATTAGGACATTGATACCCATGAATGAAACATAAGCGATTGGGTCTGATCAGTAGTAGGTTGGGTGACCGTCTTTTGCCTTCAGATGATGTACCGACCCTTGGTTTGAATCTCACGTAAGGCTGTAGGTCTACTCCGTTACACGAATTTTGTTATTTGTAAAATATTTTTATTGCTAGTGTATTTTACATCAATTACATTTCGTTAAAAGATAAGTTACATATTTGAAATACTATTACAGAGCGGCATATTCATAGGATTAAGAATAACAGTTACTACAAGATTCACTCTAGGTTAGCCCAGGAAAAATCGGATGTAAGTATACGGTCCAAAAAAAAGTAGAGAAAAAGATTTTAATGAAGAAAACGTGCCCTGAAATTGGGATTTCCATCATCACGCCTAAAAGTTTCTTATTCTACAGGGTGAGCCACATAAAAGCGTCCCTAAGAAAATTTTGCACATTTTATTGGGGCCGCTTTTTTGTGGTTCACCCTATACTAGTTCAGTCTTAGTACGGAGATTTTTTTTATTTTATGACGTTAAATATTTGTTTGATATGATGTAATTACCGTATTTGTCGGCTTATAAGACGCACTTTTTTCCCTTATAAATACCTTAAAAAATCGCCCTGCGTCTTAGAAGCCGAAAGTGGCAATACAGCACATTAATAGCACAAGTGTGTGAATGGGTGCTGAAGTCATGGCATGATGTTAAGACTGAAATTGTGGTCAAGTCCTTTAAAAAATGTGGTATAAGTAATGCAATGGATGGCACTGAAGATCATTTATTGTATGAGAGTGACAGTGATACAAGTGAAGATCTACAGATCTACAGAAGCTAAGGCTAACAAAGATGATGATAATGTCAGTAATGAATCTGAAGTTGATTAATAACAAATAATAAGAGTAATAATCATATTATCTTTCTTTATTGGCTTTTGGGTTTTCTTTTTATTGAATTTTACATATCCATTCTATTAACAATAAAGTGCATCAAAAACTTTTTTCTTGAATTTACCTTTCCAAAATTAAGGTGCGTCTTTCACGGCGCAGCGTCTTGTAAGCCGTTAAATACGGTACTTACTTTAATTACTGTAATTACTTTACTTACCGTAATTATTTACTTTAATTACTTTACTTACTGTAATTACTTACTTTACTTACTGCAATTATTTACTTTAATTACTTTACTTACTGTAGTTACTTACTTTAATTACTTTACTTACTGTAATTACTTACTTTAATTACTGTAATTACTTACTTTACTTACTGTAATTATTTACTTTAATTACTTTAATTACTGTAATTATTTACAGTAATTACTTTACTTACTTTAATTACTTACTTTACTTATTATAATTATTTACTTTAATTATTGTAGTTACTTACTTTAATTACTTTACTTACTGTAATTACTTACTTTAATTACTGTAATTACATTATTTACATTAAAGTTAGTCATTAATTTACTTTTGATTAATTTATTTAATGGTAAATAAGTGTAATCTACAGGGTAACTTTTTTATTCGAGAACCCTTAATAATGCTTTCATGGTTCTCAAATTAAAATAATCACCCTGTACTATGATATACAATGGCCTATTAATTCCTGAGCTATTTTAAATTAAAAGCTATTTCATTACATGTATTTATCAACACTTTTTGAAAACGTGCGAGGCTCAACATGTTTTGAGTTTCGATTTAGCAGAGAACATGTTTACAGACTGAAGGTGTTTGATGTAATGTAATATTGTAATATGGTTCAGACAAGTATTATAACGATGTAAATGAAACCTGAAGCTTAAATGTCCAATTTTTAGTGACGAAACAGGATGTATATTTCTATATTTCACGCTGAAAACTTTTGAAATTATTACAAAACAAAACCTTTCTTCGCTAAAATTAAAGATATTTTATCAGACATACTGTATAGTAGGTTGCAAAAATGCTATAAACATAAATTTAACGAATTGTTAACGTTAAAATATACTAGAAATAGCCAGAGTTAAATATGTGTCAATTATTTTAGATTTAAATCTATTTGAGTCTATCGAACTTATTTTGTATTATAAAGTTAATAGTATTTGGTAATATTAGGTAGATAATTAAAGTGGAGGCAGTAATCAAAGTTCTTTGAATTTATTTCTAAAAAGCAATCAATTGGGCGCCTCTCCATTTTAACTAAGAATTTTCAACCGACGTAGACAAGACCAGCATGCATGCGCAAACAGTGCATTAAAAAAAAAACTTTCTAACGTATTTTTGCTCACCCAAAAAAGTGATACAGATTTTCGTTTACTGAAAGCAAAAGATGTAATGGTTGTAATAGATAATTTACATTTTTTATAGTACTTTAAAAATAGATTCCTGAAAGTGCTTATAATTTTCACCACTACAAAGTAACTTCTACATACACATTGGAGCAGTGGTTCCCAACCTCGAGTCGCGACCCAAATCATGGTCGCGGGGGTCCTCAAGTAGGGTCGCGAAGAGTCACTATTCACTATTTCTTAATTCAATTTATATTTATATTAGTGGTGCACCGATTAATCGGTATCGGCACCTGACATGCCGATACTAGGAAAATACCTTGCATGGCCGATTAATGGGCATGCAAGGTGCCGATACCGATTAATCGGTGCACCACTAATTTATATACATATTTCAATTTTATCATAAGACTGCATTAGAGTATAGCCTAGGGCAGTGATCCAAAAACGTTTTCACTCGCGCTCTCCTTGGATAAGCAAACAAATTAGTGTCCCCCCCCCCAACCGCTTCTAATAATCTAATTGGTTTACAATTTCATGAAAGACAATTCAATTTAAAACGGCGTGAAATTTTTTGGGTTATTAAAAAAACAACAACAAAGTTTGTTATGAATGTTATGATTTCTTTGAAATTTTTAACCTTTAAATGTTAATTAACTTTTCATGAAATTCGACTTTTATTATCGTAATAAAATAAGATAAATTTACTGTTACGTACTTAAGTCTTTTATTCAAATAAAACAGGACACAAATTAACAAAAAATTTAAAATTGGGTGAAAATTTTGTAAAAAGTATTTATTTAATTTTCATATTATGTCATTGATTTCCATTTTTGTAGTTGGTTGTAAACCTTTTTCCGCCCTACTTAAAGACTGTTTCGGCAGCCCGAGTTTGCGCACCACTAGGGGTACGGGGTAGAACTAGGGGTAGAACTCTAGGCTGTAAGGTTGAAGTTCGTTTCGTTGGGTCTTTCTCAGTTGAGTAAGAGTTCGAAGCCCACAAGAAGATATACACTGGAAATTAGATGAGGCTGCGCGCCGGCTTCCTTCACCAGGTCTCGATCCCGGGGCCGATAGATTCGTAGTCAGCGACTCTAACCACTACACCACCGACGCGCATATATATATTATACAGTATAGGGTGTGTGTGTGTGTGTGTGTGTGTGTTATATATTATATATATATATATATATATATATATATATGTATATTATATATATATACACGCGTGTGTGTGTATATATATATATATATATATATATATATGTGTGTGTGTGTGTAGAAACGACGTAAGTATAGAAGTATAGAGGAGTGTTCTGCACACGAGGAAAAGAAATAACGAACAAATGAAAAATGAGGTGACCTCATTTTTCATTTGTTCGTTATTTCTCTTCCTCGTGTGCAGAACACTCCTCTATACTTACGTCGTTTCTATACATTAATATACTGCGTGGTCATTGCAGTTAAATGTGTATATATATATATATATGTATATATATGGAGGCCCATCTCTGTATATAAATATATCACATTAGAAATAAAAATCCAGCGCTTGGGTGCCAAGCGGTTAAGATGCTGGACTGCTAAGCCGGAGGTCGTGGATTCGAGTCCCTCTCGGACTTTGTGATTTCAAGCTTCCTCACCGAAGCGTGGGTCGCGCTCCACTTTGAATTGTAGGTCAAAGGTGGAGCGAAAATTCTAACGTTCGTCATCATGAACAATTTGGGGGAAGTAAAAAACAGGGTAACCAGGATAGCATGACGTAATAATTAAAATAATAGATACTCTCTTTACAACGACTCAACTGAGTTAAAATTAACACTGATCTTTACTCGAGACCGAATGGTGACGTCATAAACGTCACGTGATTTACAGTCTCGTCCGCCACATACAAGTAATGATAGGAGCTGTTGAACCTCCTTCGCATATGACAGAGGGGACCTACAGCTTTACGTGGGATCCGAACCACGGGTCACTACATAATCTGGACGCAGAGGACGATCCTCCATCCAACTACTCTCCAGACCCAATGTCGCTTAGTTCGCTGGCCCGTCCACCACAAGACCTTCACGAAGGAGTTAAACACCCTTCCCAAACATTATTATTCCTCCAGTTCAGATATACTGACTGAATTTTTACCATTCTTACTAACACTGATAGACCTCCATTCTTATTAAGACTGATAGACCTCCATTCTTACTAACAATGATTGACCTCCACTCTTATTAACATTGATAGACCTCCATTCTATCACAATCATTCAGGTTTCAGTGGAGATACAGCTGTGCTTTGTCCACTTATCTACGTGTGAAGCAATAACACTAGGCAACAAAGATTTTGTTACAGAAGACCAAATAGGTGCTCCTAGCTAATTTCGGTATGCTGATTTCAAATCTATAATTAGATTTTTTCTATCACGTCTAGATTTTGTGTAAAATGCAAATCACTTTTAGTAAAATTTTCTACCACGTCCAGATTTTGGTTTTAATCGGCTTAATGCCAGTAATATGAAACTTGCTTTTCAAGGTTAAAGCAATTTTTTTTGCCAACTATATACAAATTCGAACAATTTTGATAAATAAAATTTATCCCGAGTTGGCAACACTGAGTCAAGAGCATAGTAACGGGCAACGGCACATCGTAATAATTACTTTCTACGTTTTTTCAGATATTGTATGGTAATTCAAAATGGCATCAAATAGACGTGCTTGTGTAAATCACCCAGACAACTTCTGCTTTGTCTGTGGACAATATACACCTAAGCCACAACGTAGAAACATAACAACAAAGATTAAACTTGCCTACAAGTGTTATTTTGACTGTAAGTTAGGAGACCAACAGAGGGACTGGGCACCACATATTTGCTGTGCACAGTGCAATGCAATGTTAATAGCTTGGATGAATGGTAAAAGAAAAGCTATGCCGTTCTCAGTCCCCATGGTTTGGCGTGAGCCGAAAAATCACTTCAATGATTGTTATTTTTGTTTGACAAAGATTGCTGGTTTCACAAAGAAAAACAAATCAAAGATCACGTACCCAAACTGCGAATCAGCAATGAAACCAGTACCACATGATGAAACAAATCCACCACCAGTTCCACCAGCAACGATAACAGACAGCAGTTCATCTGAAGATTCTGCTAGTGATATAGAAACAGGGAAAGATGGCATATATGTTCCAGATGCAAATATTTCCCCACATTTGTTAAGTCAAGCGGAGTTAAATGACTTAGTGCGCGATTTGGAATTACCAAAAGAAAAGGCAGAGTTGCTTGGTTCAAGACTTCAAGAATTAATCTTCTCCAACCAAACACCAAAGTTTCCCATTTCCGCCATCGCCATTTGCAGTTTTCATCATTTTACTTACAGGAAGAAAACGTTTGTTTCTGCCACGATATCAGTGGTCTGATGCAAGGGATTGGCTGTCGCTATGATCCAAAAGAATGGAGACTGTTCATTGACTCTAGTAAAGCTAGCCTTAAAGCTGTATTACTGCACAACGGCAATGAAAAACCTTCAATACCTGTAGCACATGCCACTGGCCTTAATGAGACTTATGAATCGATGAAACTGCTGCTAAGACTCATCAAATATAAGGACCACACATGGAATATTTGTGGCGACCTTAAAGTTGTATCATTACTTCTTGGGTTACAGTTGGGCTACACAAAGCATATGTGCTTTTTGTGTCTATGGAACAGCAGAGATGACAAGAACCACTACAAAAAACATGATTGGCCATCTAGAACTGAACATGTTGGTAAATACAATGTGAAACACCCAGCACTTATTGACCCTCAGAAAGTACATCTTCCACCACTTCACATTAAACTTGGCCTTATGAAAAATTTCGTGAAGGGTATGGATCATCAAGGTAGTGGTTTCCAATATTTAAAGGATAAATTCAAAGGAATATTGACAGATGCTAAGCTAGAAGCTGGAGTTTTCACTGGACCACAGATCCGCAGTGTCATCCACGACTCATCGTTTCTATCTAACCTAAATGAGAATGAACTAGGAGCATGGACATCTTTCGTTGAAGTTGTCAAAAATTTTCTTGGAAACCACAAAGCTGAAAACCACCGTAAACTCGTAGAAAACATGCTTAAATCTTATGAAATAATGGGATGCAGAATGTCTTTGAAAATTCATTTTTTACATTCTCATCTTGACTTCTTCCCGGCCAACCTTGGGGCTGTAAGTGACGAGCATGGTGAGCGCTTCCACCAACAGATCTCAGTTATGGAAAACAGATACCAAGGTAATTTCAACCCAAATATGATGGGAGATTATTGTTGGTTCCTGCAGAAGGAGAGCTCGTCATCCTACAAGCGACAAAGGAAGAGGACACACCAAAGTTTCACTTAAGAACAGGAATTTGCCTTTCAGTAGTAACAACAAAATACTAACGCGCTTTGGGTGGATGGTTGGGCGCAGGGGTGGTAACTCCGCCAGCGGAATTCCGCTGTCTGTCTTAAGCCAGAATAAAGGAGGAAAGACATCCCTGTTCACTAATTATTTAAGTATGCTTAACATAAAACGTGGCACGGAAAAGTAGCTTAGACGGCTTTCGTAATAGAAGCGGGTGAGAAAAAAAATGAAAAATAGGGGTTTTCGGTTACACAAAATCTGGACGTGATAGAGAAATTTTGATATCAGATCTGAAATCAGCATCACCGCTTTAGTAGGAATCAGTAGTTCACGTGTCTGTAACAAAAAAAAAGTTGAAATTTGTTGCCTAGTGTAATTCATTTAAAGTAGACAAACCATTCCTTCTCCTTCAATCATGCTGACAGAAAAAGTGTTGCAAATAAAGTTGTGGGAAAGTTTGAAAAAAAAATCATGGAAAAGAAAAGTTATATAATAAATAAAAGGATACAAAGTATTCTGCGCATTGCGTCTTTCTTCTTTCTTTGTTGATTGTTTTTAGTCATTTCAAAAAAAAATTTTTAAACCTGAGTTATACGAAACACCTTTAATCTCTCTTCTTAGTCACTTACCTACACATACATACATATTTATATTTATATTTGCATATCTATTTGTACCTATAGTATACCTACACCTATATCTATATCTGTATATTTAACTATATCTATATCACCAGCTCCATCTTTATATCCAGCTATAGATATAAAATCTCGACCAAGTTCCTTCATTTTCAATATACCTGTTGTGTGTTCAGAGCAAGGTATATATATATATATATATATATATATATATATATATATATATATATATATATATATATATATATATAAACTCAGATAAGTAGATAGATATCATGATGTATATAGGATTACTTCAAATTAAGGACAGCAAATGTAAAAAATCCTTTTGAAAGAAAATTCTCAAGAGAGAGAGAGAGAGAGCTAAATAGATTATCTACTTCCTTTGACTATGTAAGCTTCGAACTTCAATAAACTTTAACAAAATAAAAATTTTAAAAATAGCTTAAAACTTTTACCAACCAATCAACCAACAACTTTTTAATATAAAGCATCTGTCTTTGATAAATCTAAATTTATTTGTTCCCTCGGCTACAAATTCGTGAAACAGAGGTTCGAACCTGTTTACAAAGACTCGCCGCTTCATAATGACTTCGAGGTCAAACGGGTCAATATTAACCTTTGTTTGTTTATTTGTCGACAACCAAAATAAAATCGTCAAATTTTTGAACTCCTCGCGCGCGCTCCATTCTTTAGGTTAGATTAAAACAAACTTAAAATAATAATAATAATAATAATAATAATAATAATAATAATAATATCAAGATTAACATTTTTCGATATATTAGTCGTGAGTTTAGGTATAGCTCCGAGGAAATACCCACAGGTCAGAGGTCGTAAAACTTGGATAAAAAAAATAGTTGGAGTTACATAATTTTTCGTTAACAAGCAAAATCTTTGAAAAAAAGGTTAAAAGGATTAATGCTGTGGTACGTACCACTTTTTTATTGCACTTACTGCGCGCGCGGATTCGTTTGTTCAAGATGACCTTTTCAATTTTATAACCTTTCTAATTTTATGACCTTTTCAATTTTATACACAATTTTCTCAGCTTACTTGAAGCCCAATTTTAATTTCGAACTTTCAATGTTAATTTACTCTCAACTTACAAGAGAGGCGTATTGCAAGGTAGCATAGAAACAACATAATCCCTCGCATAAAGTTTATCATAAAATTGAAAAATTTCCCCTCAGAATGGAACATTAATTCAAAATAAGTTTATAGATGTACACTTTCAAATTTTTTTGTTCAGAAAAATTAATTTAAATTTCAGAAAATGTTTTCAATTACTTGAATTAAGTCTCAAAGGGTTTATACAGAGGGGGTTTTATATGTGACTCAAGAAATAGCACTCGATTCAAATTCCCTAAAATAAGAGTTTACTTAAAAACAGGACGGAAATTTATTTCTCAAAAGTTCCGCGCGAGTCCCATTATTTGGAAAAATTCAGCCAAATTATTTTCTTTTCGCAAATGTTTCAAAAGCCCTGTTCAAACTCCGCAGATTTTCTTGGGAAGCAAATTCACCAAAAAATATTTGCTCAACACCAAAATTGTAGAATAATCCGGAGGAAAAACAATAAATTCGGTAAGTTAGACTTTGGACATGTAAACAAAATGAAAATGTAAAACAATGCCAGACACTTTCGGGTATTATTTTCACAGCGTCTTTCTTGCCGACTAGCACCTCATTTACAGAATGAGGTCTGAACCAGTGATGTAGGACTCGAGACTGGTCTCGGTCTCGGATGCTTATATCCCGGTCTCGGTCCAGGCCATGGTGGTCTCCACTACATCACAACGATGTTCCTCAAATGCAAAAAGACTTATTTTGTTTGTTTTTTTAAGTAGGCAATTAACTGCTGAAAAATGTACAAACTATAAATTTGTGAATAAATTATGAGTAAATTTTGCAGTTGTCACTTGATAACATCTTTAGAATCTTTATTCCTGAATGTTAAATACAGAACTTAAGAATTAGGCATTACACAATATTGAATACGTGCAAAAATTGAATATGGTCTCGGTTTCGGTCTCGAGACCTTTTTTTCTCCTGGTTTTGGTCTCGGCCATGGTGGTCTCGATTAAAGCACTGGTCTGAAACATAACCTATACTCTTGAGACAAAGTATGAAACAGTGGAACAATGAAATTCAAATTATTCGAGCAACAGAGACACTTTAAAGTCGCTTATAAAATCAATCTATGCCACTTATTTCAGAAGCAAATTTCAACACTTCATCTTCAAAGACGTACGACTATAACTGACTGTTATCTCTTAAGTCACACCTTAAGGTTAAAGAAACTCCACCCTCCCTTTCAAGATCTGAATGACCTAGCAAAACATTTTCATTACATGACGTCATTCGTACATAAATTACTGGACTCTATTTGCTAATATCGATTTCGTTATTTCTAAGTTCCCCCTTTCGAGGAGAAAAGCATTAATAGATGTTTGCTTAAACTAAAATTTCCTCTCAGAGGGTCTCCCTCGAGGTCTTGACATATAACAAGTTACACAGATCTCATATGTTTATATTTGAACTTAACTCCAATGAGAAGGGGGGGGGGGACAAACAAATTGAAAATAAAAATAATTTTAGAAGCTTCAAGGTGAAAAAGATCTTAGAGCTGAATTTCTTCTTCTTCTTTTAATTTACTGACAGATTAATTGCTGTATCAGGTAACTTTGCTCTCATTTATGTCCAAGTCTTCGTTTTAAAGATTTTAATTTTCACGCGAAATTAAAACCACTTCAAAATTAGTTCTTTATTTTAAATTTTTTTATTAATTTTAGATGTTAAATTTAAACATACAAATTTGCCGTGACAACAGTGTTTTAATAAATATTAATATTTTAGCTAACCTTGAGTAGACTTCGTGAAGTTCTTTTGCCTATCTTAATTTTAGTGTCATTTAGAGCCACGGTATAGTGCCAAGTAATGCCAAACATATTTAATGCTTTATTATATCAAATTATAAGGACTGCACATCGTGTAATACCATGTTATACCATGCAGTAGAATGTAATGTAATGCAATAATAAATACCATGTAATAAGTTGTACTAATGTAGTACTATTGTATGTACTGTGACGTAATTTAGAAAACTATCACTGTACAGTGTACACGCGTGTAATGACGTAACCTTTAACAATTTCTGTATTTTGACATTCAATTAATTCAATTAGGAATCTTTCAATTTCTAAATATAGCTCAGTGGTTACGGTAGCGGAGTTTGAATGGTGAGGCTCTGGTTCGCTTCCGCCTGCATGCTCCTAAGTCGGGTTGAGTTGACCGCTTACTCGGGCTAAAAGGTGACCGACCCCCCCCACCGCCTTGGTGCGCGCTCATCCCCCACACATCGAGGGGAATTAAGCTTCCTGTTATTATTTTATATACAAACAAACATATATAAAAAAAGGTGGGTAGAATTCTACCCATATGAAGATATGGGTAAAATGCTCATATACTTTAGAAATTTACCCAAGACCTCTTCTTTAACCATAAAAAAAAGAATTAGTATCGCAAACACCCGTTACCATAGGAACGAGACATCTCTTTGGCTCTAAATATATGTTTTTATATTCTTTATATCTCCTTTTTTTTAGGAGCGCGGGGTTAGAGGTCGAGAAGTGGGGGTGGGGGGGAGGCAAGGAAGCCCCTAAAATATCATATGATACTTTATGCAACGAAAGGAGCTCAGAAAGTAAAAAATTGCTATACTTTTTATTTACATATTCTTTAAAAATAAAAATCTACCGGCGGCTTCAAGTGTGTTTGTGTATATATATATATATATATATATATATAGTGCTTCGTTAGCACTATAATAATGTTAATTATTATAATAATAATGGGGTTAATTATGTTAATTAAGTTAAGTTGAGGCTTCAGGCTTGAGGCTGGGGGATCTTTTCAGATCAAATAATGTTATTAATTAGGAAATGAATGAGTTTTCTTCCTATATTAAACAAAATAAATGAGATTTAAGTGAAACAAATAAACGTTGCAATTGTTTGAATGAAAGTTGCATTGAAATATTATAAATGTGCACTTGAATAATGACTTCAATATTATAATAACGCGCGAGGTAATGAAAGTCTTTATATAAAGTTAGGTGAATGACACCAGGCCAATGGGGCCTGTTACACGTTGTTACATGGTGAGATCCCTCGTGTCACTGGAGTTCTTGAGAGGTGAGATGCGACTGAGGCGTCGTGCCCGGAAATTCTTACAACGAGGTTAAGGTGTGACGTTTAGGACAGAGGGAAAGCCTTGAGCGAGTCTCGCGATGTAACGTCATCTTCGTCGTGGTTGTGTGGAAATCGCGAAATATCTGAAGTCGTCTCTGTCGCTATATACACTGAGCAGCAGAAAAATCGGACCACTTGGAATATCGCGAAAAGCGAAAAAAGTGGGCAAGCTTCTGTTTATAAAAGTTTTAAAATTCGAAAATATAATCTATGAGGCAACCAAATAACGAGACAAAACGTCAGCTGCAAACACACTAGCTGTAACGAATTTTCAACTTCTTTTAAGAATTTGACAGTCTGACATTCAGTTGTTCTTAGACTGCTAGTGCCACTTTTTTCTTCCACTAGTGGGAGTAGGCATTTGCGTTTAGTAACAGATAGACATCTAATTCTTTTGGGTTTCAGACTTGGACATTTACAATGGATTTGACTGCCGTGAACGTCGCGAGAGTCGTCGCCCTAATTGAAGATGGTCGGAGCCAGCGTTACGTCGCCGATGTGCTCGGAATTCCAAGAACAACGGTTCGACGTGTCTACCAACGGATCTAGGACAATTGCGTCCTGGTCAAGTGCGTCCTGGACAAATGCGTCCCGGTCATTGGCGTCCCTGGACAATTGCGTCCCGGACAATTGCGCACTTCTCCAACTACTATATGAAGTTTATTTATTAGAGAAGTGAATGGAAAGTTAGTATCGGAATTTCAAATATACTTTTCATTTTAACCTATTAAACTTGTTATATGTTCATAAGTTCTGTTCGAAACTGTTCTCTAAAACTTTATCCATCATCAGCAACATCATTGTCCAATTTTATGGGTTACGTCCACTTAAGATAAAGTTAGTTTCGTTAGTTTTAACGAAAATATCACAACTTAACCTAACCAATCGTCAAGGGCATACAGTTGACCTAACTGGGCATTCAATTAAACTAACCGGGCATTATATCCCATACAAAATTACAATAACAAACATACTCGTCCCTCGTCTTTGGCGTCCCTGGACAATTGCGTAGGTGAAGTCACAATGAACTTTCTATTCACTTCTCTAATAAATAAACTTCATATAGTAGTTGGGGAAGTGCGCAATTGTCCGGGACGAAATAAACCGAACGCAATTGTCCAGGGACGCCAATGACCGGGACGCATTTGTCCGGGACGCACTTGACCAGGACGCAATTGTCCTGTCACCCTACCAACGTCATGTGGAGACAGGAGAGTACACCCGAAGACCAGGATCTGGAAGATCGCGCTGCACATCTGCCCGTGACGATCGTTTCATCGTGTTGAGTGTTTTGCGAGATCGTCGCTTGACTGCCACAAACGTCCGCAATGAGCTGGAAAGGTCTCAAGACGTCAGTGTATCGGAGCGAACTGTTAGAAGAAGACTTATGGAAAGTGGCTTACATGCTAGACGTCCAGCAATGGGCCCGGAATTGCTCCCACACCACCGCAATGCTCGTCTTGCTTTCGCTCGTGAGCATGTCAATTGGACTCCTCCAAAAGCAACCCTTCTTCTCCACACTCTTTCCCTTCCATCGGATGTTCGAAGATTAAATCTTGATTCGTCCGTAAACAATACTCGTCCCCATTGGACCATAGTCCAATTGACATGCTCACGAGCGAAAGCAAAACGAGCATTGCGGTGGTGTGGGAGCAATTCCGGGCCCATTGCTGGACGTCTAGCAATCTAGCATGTAAGTCACTTTCCATAAGTCTCCTTCTAACGGTTCGCTCCGATACATTAACGTCTCGAGACCTTTCCAGCTCATTGCGGACGTTTGTGGCAGTCAAGCGACGATCTCGCAAAACACTCAACACGATGAAACGATAGTCACGGGCAGATGTGCAGCGCGATCTTCCAGATCCTGGTCTTCGGGTGTACTCTCCTGTCTCCACATGACGTTGGTAGACACGTTATGTGGGACATCCTGAGCCAATAATTACATTAGTAATAATAATAACACTGGTCAACAAAGATTTTTCATCAGAGTAAAATTTGTGGTGGCTGGATAGCATTTTCCACGCTGATTCCAAAACTGCATTCAGATTGTTTCTAGCACGTATAGTTTTCAAGATGAAGGCATATATATAACTACACAGATTTAACCATTTTAAATAGGCAAAATACTAATATTTCAACATTTGATTGTGTTTATTTTATTGTGTTTTTTTAGTTTATTCATCTTATTTATTTCAATTATCTTAATTATACATCTTATGTATTTCAGGTGTGAGCTTTTACGTCTAGCAGCATTGTGATTCAGGCAACAACGCCGTGCTTTGTGTGTTAAAAGATCAGTCCAGTCCAAGAACTTGTTGTGTCAAGTTGGTGTACATTTTTTTTTAATTTATAGTTTGCTCAGGTCAGTCAACATGCCTCGACAATGTAAGAATGACCCCGACAAGTTCTGTTTCGTATGCGGCCAGTTGACAACTAAAACACAGCGACGAAGTATTACAACCGACATTAAGAAAATATACAAGCTATACTTTGGTTGCCATCTAGGTGACCAAGATAAACCATGGGCGCCACATCAAATCTGTTCTGGCTGTTCAAATGGATTACGTGATTGGCTTAACAAAAAGAAAGCTTCAATGCCATTTGCCATACCCATGATATGGAGGGAGCCGAGAGATCATCATGAAGACTGTTATTTTTGTAGTGTGAACTTAATGGGGTTTTCTGCCAAGAACAAACACCAGATTGTATATCCAAACTTGGATTCAGCACGTAGACCAGTAAAACATGATGAAACATTGCCCATTCCAATTCCCCCAAGTGATAGGCTAGATTCTATCATAGATGACTTGGAAAGTGATGAAGGTGCAACTGGCGTTTCCGGACCATCTACAGAACCAGAGTACACTTTTGAAGGTAGACATTTAGAGCCTAAAAAGTTAACCCAAGGACAGTTGAATGAAGAATTTTGTTAAAGCAATGGGTAAAGTCAATTCTGAAGGGTTCCAATACCTTTCAAGGAAATTTCCGAAGGTTACTGCAGCAAAATTGAAGGAAGGAATTTTTGTTGGGCCACAAATAAGGGAGGTTTTGAATGACACTGAATTTGAAAAAGTCCTAAGTCCGCTGGAATTGAAGGCTTGGCTGGCGTTCAAATGGATATGTGAAAACTTTCTTGGAAGCAACAAGTCACCTGCGTATAAGGATGGAGTCAAGAACCTCCTTGATGCCTTCAAAGAAATGGAGTGTCGAATGTCGTTAAAAATTCACTTCCTGCATTCCCACTTAGATTTCTTTCCTGAAAACCTTGGTGCAGTGAGTGACGAGCAAGGAGAGCGCTTCCATCAAGATATTCAGATGATGGAGAAGCGCTACCAAGGATATTGGAATGAAAGCATGATGGTGGACCATTGTTGGATGCTGTATCGTGACAGTCCAGGCCAAATTTACAAAAGGAAATCACACTCACAGCGCTTTTAATAAAATAATGTATATATTCTTTATTTATAAGTACATTGAATAAGGTATATGATGTATTTGTTGTTTAGCATTCCTAAGTGTGATCTATACATCCATAAATTTTCTTATAGCAATATCAAAAACTTAAAAATATCAAAACCAGTGTATCTATATAACTATACGTGCTAGAAAAAAATTAAACCAGATTCGGAATCAGCGCGAAAGATGCATTAAGAAAAGTGTGATCATGTTTGTGATGAGAAAAAAGTTTCATTTTGTTGGCCAGTGTAATTTGTGTTGTTGAAGTTTCTGCATAAGGGCGAAAAGGATCATGTGAAAGAGGGGGCTTACAGCTTTACGTGGAATTTGAACCACGCTACATAATCTGAACACAGAGAATGACCACCCATCGAAGTACTGAACAGACTTAACGTCGCTTAACTTGATGATGTGTGTAACCAAGAAAAAGAAAAAGAAGAAGAGAAATAGAGATAAATTACAGGATAGAAATTCCAAAGACATTAGCCCAAGAGAGAGAGAGAGAGACCCTCCTACACAGAGGCAAACGAGTAGAGCTGGTAGAAGAGGGCTGGTACCAGGTGTCGAAGAAGCTTGCTAACTTTGAGAATAATTCCTTCTTCCTAGTTTGGGCCTTTAAACCCACTAACCCTACAAGAATACCAACAGATGCCAACGACAGAACGCCGACATCTCACAGGAGACAAACTCCCATCTTCCGATTAACTAGGGCAGTCATAAAACAAGAGGAGGAAGAGTAGAAGACAGAATTGCCAACCGGAATTGCCAACAGTTCTCCCTTAACTTCCTCATATTCTCTCATACCAGAAAGTAATACATTGCCAAAACAATTTACAACCAATATATATGCAAAAAGTGGGCGGAGTTATTAACTTACTTGTTTTACCATCAAATTTACGACACCTGGTCTATAATCACTCTATACTCTCTCTCTCTCTCTCTCTCTCTCTCTCTCTCTCTCTCTCTCTCTCTATATATATATATATATATATATATATATATACCAGTGGCGACTCGTGGTATAAATGTATGGGGTGCGATTTCATAAAATTTATAATTTTTAGAATTCTAGTACATAAACAATCACATGGTGCTTCCGTACGGTACTTATATGAATTTTAAAAATATATTTCAAGAATATTTATTTTAATATCTTAAAATTAATATATTTTTTATCTGTTAAATTAATATTTATCGTTTCAAGCAAGGGGGAGCGACCGCTCCATCGCTATATACACACAAACTCAGAATTGTCCCCTGAGAAACTTATATGTTAAACACAGACCGTGCATGGAACAAGGAACTCTTCTGGGAAATTACATCCATTATAGTTCGACTAAGTAATGATAAATGACAAATACTATAGTTTTTTCTTTTTCATGATGGAAAGCCCAACGTGGGCACCGTGTTACATGCAAAGAGGCCCAAAATATAGCTTCCCTCACCAGCTATCTGCAAAGCAGATAGGATCCTGCTTTGGACAGGATCTAGGATTTACAGCTTATACCTAGCCTACTACATTCAGAACCTCAATACGCAAGAAACTCGTTGCATTCACGTCGGATTGAATGCATCAAAGAAAAAGGAGTAACTATTGTATTTTTAGCCAAAAAACAAAACTTAAACCTCAACCGGGACATTGAGCGTCCACTTTTCAAGGCACACAACACATCCTTTTAATATATACAAACTCAGAATGGTGCCCTGAGAAAGCTATATTTTGGGGCCTCTTTGCGAGTAACCCGGTGCCCACGATGGCCTTTCCATCATGAAAAAGAAAAAAACTATAGTATTTGTCATTTATCATTACTTATTCGAACCATAGTGGATGTAATTTCCCAGAAGAGTTCCTTGTTCCATGCACGGTCTGTGTATATATATATATATATATATATATATATATATATATATATATATATATATATATATATATATATATATAATATATATATATATAGGGCGTCCCAAAAAAATGTATACACACTTTAACAGCTGATAGCTCAATTGATGTTTCTTTCTTTCCAAGTTAAACCCATTAGAATTAATAACGGCAGTCAGACTAAGCTTTGAACAAAGGAAATTCATTCTAAAATGCTACTGGAAGTGTGAAAACGCAGTTGAAGTGCAAAGACAGTTTAGGAGGGAGTTTCAAACAGATCCACCAACGCGACTTACCATCACTCGAATTAGAGATAAGTTTGAAGCCGATGGAACTGTTCAGAATGTCCACAAGAAGCGTTCCGGAAGACCACGGACATCGACAAGCCCCACAAAGCAAGAAAGAGTACTGGAAACGTATCACCAAAGTCCAAGAAAATCTGTGCGGCAAGCGAGTCGTGAGGTAGGAATTTCAGAATCGTCTGTCCAACGCATTTTGAAGCGCTGTCAATGGAAAAGTTACATTCCAAGATTAGTCCATGCTATTAATGAAGATGATGATGATGATGATGATCCGGACCGAAGAGTGGAGTATTGCGAGTGGTACTTGGCACGATGTGGATGTGGATTGGACGAAGGGGTTTCGTAGAATACCCTCCGCGTTCACCAGACCTCACACCACTAGACTTTTTTTTATGGGGATACTTAAAAGACAAAGTCTACGCTATAAAACCTGCAACAGTCGCTGAATTGAGAGCAGCCATTGAACGAGAATGCACACAAATACCAAACGAAATGTTTCGTGATGTTTGCGATTCCATTGCTTCGCGTTATCAGCAGTGCCTGGACCAGAACGGACGTCAGTTTGAAAACAGGCGTTGACAAAACAATTAAATAATGTCTGTAGATTCTATTACATTTTGAAAATGAAATGTATTTTAATAAACACTGCCTTTATAAGTATTTAAAGTATGTATACATTTTTTTGGGACGCCCTATATATATATATATATAATAACCAGTACTGGGATTAGCGGCGCTAACTTTTTATTAGCGATACTGTTAGCGCCGCTAACTTTCAAAATTGTTAGCTAAACAGGTAGCGGCGCTAAGTTTTTAGAGAAAGTCATTCGCTAATTTTTCCTAAACCTAAAAGTCAGTCCTGTCCGATTCGAATTTCGAGAAATTGACTCTGTTGAAAATGAAAACAAATCTGTGAAGTAGCGCTACAAAATTCCTGATTCCTGATAAAATTCCATCATGTTTTTGTTTGTTTTGCAAATGAATGCAATTCGCCATATCTATTTTTATTTTGTAATCTGTTGTATGAATGGAACATTCAAGTTTTGATATCATTTACTCTCTCTGTCAATATTTTATCATTTCTTTCAGTTTCAGTTTGCGTATTGGAATTAAATATTGACGTATAAATTGAATAGAATTTTTTTTTTTTCCGTTGGTTTGTTTTCCCTGTTAATATATACGAAAGGAACTCGACTCCTACATAAAAATATTTTCATTTTCGTAGACTAAAACGTCACATTTTTGTACCTTAGCAACCAATTGACCAGGTGGAATCAAAGGCTTTTCGTCTTATCAATTCCCCGCCTCTCACTGATTGTCTTCAATCTCTCTCTCTTTTTCTCTCTTCCCCGCAATGTTGCCTCACTCTCTCTTTACTATCGCTATCATAACGGACATTGCTCTTCTGAACTCTCTAACCGCATGCCTCCTCCTTTAAGGAGAGCACGCAGTACCAGACTTTCTACACTTTCTCATTCCTTTTTTGTCCAACTGTCTAATGCGAGGGTTAATCGGTATTTTCAATCTTTCATCTACTCAACCGGTCAACTCTGGAACAATCTTCCTCAATCTATCTTTCCTCCTGTCTATGACCTCCCATCTTTCAAACGCAGAGTTTCTAGGTTTCTCGAAAACCCAAGACCTTGAATTTAGCTTTCTTCTTCTTCTATGGGAGGGGCACTTTTGCTGACATTTGCGCTTGGACCCTCCTTCCTGCATAAAAAAAAATTAAATCAAGGTGTGTGTGTGTGTGCTAATATATGGAAGTAAATTACGGAAGGCAGAACATATATAAATTGGGGTGGTCTCAGAAAAAAATTAACGACAAAATTAGCATTAGCGGGCACAGCACTATAATATATAGGGTGATCCATAAATGTGTTCATAAACCGTAGGGTGTATTCTTGAGACAAAAGTAAAGAAACAAGACCATATAAACATAGGTGAAGAAACCCGTAGGTTTCGAGCTATAGCACGCGACAGGAAAATGAAACGCTGATGTTGTGTATCCTGTCACGTGGATAGGGCGCGGTGGTCCTATTCCGTGGCCACCTCGGTCACCAGATTTAAATCCTCTTGATTATTACTTGTGGGGTTATTTAAAAAGCCTAGTTTATATTACAGAAGTCCGAGCACGTGATGAATTGTGGCAACGAGTTCGAGACAACTGCGAAACGACCCGCAATACTCCAGGAATTTTTGAGTGTGTCAGACAATCACTGGTGCGACGTGCTGAGGCACGCATTCAAGAAGTAGGAAAGAATTTCGAACATTTACTTTAATGAAGCAAATGTATCACACTGTGTATTTGCATAACATGTAAAAAATTTTTGGAGTTTAATTTTTCTGTCACGTGCTATAGCTCGTCTCCAACTACGTTTATATGGTCTTTCTTCTTTGCTTTTGTCTCAAAAATATATCCTGCGATTTATGAAACACATTTATGGATCACCCAGCATATATGATAAAAACGAAGACGTAGAGCATAAAAGTCATTATATTTGGCTGCAGCCGACGTTTCGGGCAACTCTACCCATGCCCGTCCTCCCTCCGTATTTACGAATCTTTGTGCATTAAATTTTTGAACTCCAGTTTAAATATTGATTCTAGCTGTTACCCCCTTTATATTAATTAGAATACCTACAAACTAAATTTTTTTTTTCCCTTGTGACCCTGTCTCCTTTTCGCCTCACTTTTTTGTGGCTGTCAAGTGAGCATGGTATGTTTGGTTTACTCTCGTGGCTTTTCGTTTAACTTTTTTATTAGTAAAGTTTTCTAACTATTTTACGTTTGAATGTTTTTAGTTTTTAAGTTTTATTTTTATCATTCGTATATTTTTTTATTTATATAATTTTTACTTTTTGGTTTTGGTTTATGCTTGTTTTATGCTTTGTAATTTTAATTTTTATTCTTGAACAGTTTTAATTTTGTTTTAGTTCTCGACATTTATATATTTTTGTCATGTATTAATTTTAGCTTTTATTTATTAGGCCTTGAAAATGGGTAGAGTTGCCCGAAACGTCGGCTGCAGCCAAATATAATGACTTTTATGCTCTACGTCTTCGTTTTTATCCTAAATGTAAAACTACGTCTCCTTAGGAGGGATCCTATTTCATATATATATATATATATATGAAAATTATTTCACGAAAGTAACACGTGAAAAATATTTATGATGAATAAAACCACGAAGGAAAGGAAACACAGAGTGATGCTCAAGCGCTTTCGTCTAATGACATCCTCAGGAACACTGAAGTACATAAAGAGTTCAAGACTATATATAGGTTACAAAAAAAAATATATATATATATATATAAAATATAGAAATAAAAATTGTGGGAGGAGCATACACATTTGTGAGGAAAACTACCAATTTTAGCACTTTGCCCGAATTCAACACAAGCTTAAATGGATTGTTTACAACCAATTTTATAGATAATGCCTAAATGATATATAGGTCACAAAAAAATAAAAAAAATAAAAATAAAAATAAATTGAAAAATAAAAATTGTAAGAGGAACATACAAATTTATAAGAGAAGAATTACCAAAGGTTTAGCGCTCTGCCCTTCTTGTTAGGCATTGCTAATGTACTTAAACTTTTGGATATTAATGTAGTATTTTCCTATAACAATATTGTGAAAAATATAGTAAAAAATAGCCCTACCAATAATTCAGGCATTATCTATAAAATTGGGTGTAAACAATATGATTCCTTTTACATTGGTCAGACGGGAAAGGATTTGCACACGCGTGTAAAACAGCATCAATATTCCGTTAGAACGGGACAGTCAACCAGTGCCCTTTTTGTCCATTTGTCAGAGTTATCCCACTGTATTGATTGGAATAATGCTTCAGTTTTGTTTCACTCTAGCAACATTGTTAATAGAAATATTCTTGAGTCTGCTATTATCCAACTTACAAATAACTTTAACATGAGCAAAGGTCTTTTTCAACTCGATCCCGTTGTTTTGAATTCATTCAGAACGGATTTAAACAAGGGCAGAGCACTAAACCTTTGGTAATTCTTCCCTTATAAATTTGTATGCTCCTCTTACAATTTTTATTTTTCAATTTATTTTTATTTTTATTTTTATTTTTTTTGTGACCTATATATCATTTAGGCATTATCTATAAAATTGGTTGTAAACAATCCATTTGAGCTTGTGTTAAATTCGGACAAAGTGCAAAAATTGGTAGTTTTCCTCACA
Organism: Bathynomus jamesi; assembly: GCA_023014485.1. NCBI lineage: Eukaryota > Metazoa > Arthropoda > Malacostraca > Isopoda > Cirolanidae > Bathynomus > Bathynomus jamesi. The sequence continues at coordinate 294,577 of JAJOZX010004938.1, read as the reverse complement.
AATGTGTATGCTCCTCCCACAATTTTTATTTCTACATTTACTATATATGTATATATATTCTTTTTTTTTATAACCTATATATAGTCTTGCACTCTTTATGTACAGTACTTCAGTGTTCCTGAGGATGTCATTAGACGAAAGCGCTTGAGCACCACTCTGTGTTTCCTTTCCTTCGTGGTTTTATTCATCATATATATATATATATATATCTTGCCAAACTTAATTTGTTTGTTAAATGGTTAAATAAAGTCCAAAATTCCTCGATATTTGGTCATGTAAAAGGTGGTATTATTATAGTTTCAACCACAACTTCATTACTGCATATTTGATATTTGGGTGCTCTTCCAATATGTGCTCTACCGCGAAACTGTGATCTACCATATTCCAATACGTGCTCTACCGTGAAACTAGCCTTATAAGGCTAACTAACGAAAATATCATGACTTAACCTAACCAATCGTTAGGTCAACTATACGCCCTTGACGATTGGTTAGGTTAAGTCGTGATATTTTCGTTAGTTAGCCTTATAAGGCTAACTAACGTACCTGCTGCTAATCCGAATAATTAATCTAAGGTAGATCACGTATTGGAATGTAAATTTTAAGGTAGAGCACATATTGGAAGAGCACCGATATTTGTAATAGGTATATTTAAAGATAAGAAAGTTTTTTTCTATAACTCTTCCGTCGCAAATGAATAATAACTGGGATAATAACTGAAAATAATAACTTAATACCTTTAGCGATGGGTACCTGTAAGCGGTATATCGGTATATTTAAGGTATTGTATTAAGCCGTATTCGCTCCCATTTATAATCGTGGTTGTCTTAAAATGGCGCTTATATGTGATGGTTGTAATGAGGATGAGTTAAAATGGCGCTTATATGTGATGGTTGTAATGAGGATGAGTGGCAAGTTATAGCGAAATTTCATAGTAAAAACCAAGAATCTTTAAGTTTTTTGCGTTCGCACGGTGTTTTGCCTAATTCAGTTAAGTGTAACAATTGTGATCTCCCGTGTACGTACCGCGCGGATAGACACCAGTGACAATGTGGACGTTCTTATGTTATTCCCAAAACCAAAAAACGACGGTGGTGTAATTTCAGTATTAGCGATTATAAGGGCACTTTTCTCGAGGGAACTCGCATTTCACCTTGGAAAGTAGTGCTTTTTATTAATCATTGGCTTCAAAAGAAGTGCGATCATCAAACAGTTCTGCGTTGTTTGCAATTTTCCCCTAATACATGCGTGGGCTGGCGTAGTTTTTGTTCAGAGGTCACGGAGTACTGGTTCGAAAAACAGGAACCGATCGGTGGTCCTGGAGTTGTGGTTCAGGTGGACGAATCGGTTTTTGGAAAAAGAAAGCACGAACGCGCAAGACTATTAAGCCAGACCTGGGTCTTGGGGGGAAATACGCACGGCGTGGTGAACCATTCTCAAAATTTTGTGAATCCAGAAAACCCCGAAATCCATACGCAAAACATTGAACGACTTTGGAGGGATATAAGAGTGGACGAAACGGCCTGGAATTAAGGCTCAATATTTTCGTCAGTATCTCGGCCGCTACCTGTTTCAACGTCAAGCGGGAGAACAAGCTCTTCACAAATTTTTGCTGGAAGCTGCGAAGCTATACCCTCCTCAAAGCGTCAGACAGGGACCACGACCGGAAAAAGTCCGAATCCCACATGATGATGAAGAGGAAGAGGCAGATGAGCCAGAATCATTCCAATTAGTCGTTTTTATGCCCCCCCCCCCAAAAAAACCGACTTCCCACGCATTCCCCCATATTGTGTGTGGGGGGGGGGGCACAAAAACGAGTAATTTGCGACGGAAATGAATGTCATTTTCGGATGAATCACATCAGAAACCACCGGAAAACCTAACTTTTATTTTTTCAAAACTAGTTGTGGTTGAAACTATAAATTAGCATAGGTAATTAACTTTTTTTTACGTTATATTGTGATTTACTTTCGTTTTCCATCATTAATTTATCTGTATGTCCAATCAACTCTACGTTTTCATTTATTCAGTGAAATTAATGTTCAAAGAAAACGAATAAAATTAGGGGTGTCTTAACTTATTTATAGACAATGAAGGTAATTGGATCTGGGTCACATTTTAAGTGTGTAATTATCCTTTTTAAAGACTTAGATAGCTTTTGATGTGAAGTGAGAGGGTTCAGGATAATTAACATATCCACATTAATTAAGCGAGCTAACAAGATTTGAGATAGTAATTATACTTTAATATTATTTTAGTACGTTCGCAGGAGAAAATAATTAAAAGAAACGAATATTTAATTAAATTTATTATAGTGAATTGCGAAGGGGCAACTTTGTTTCTTATTATTTACAATTTAATTTTCACCTAAAAATCTTTCCAAACAAAATTTAAAACTTTAAGTAGGATAAAGATGATAGGCCTAAGTTGCAAAAATGTGTACTAATACTTGTGTATATAAGCGTTTCGTAAGATTGAGGATTAAACTTTTCTTCAACTTGTGATAACTTATGATGTTCTACCTATTACCAGGTCTGTGACGTAACTAGTTAATCGTTACTTTTTTTAGTAACTGTAACGATTACTAGTTACATTTTCCGGCCTAGTAATTGCAAATTTAACTAGTTACCAAAACTCATGAATATTTGTGACTTTTACTACTTTTATGTGTGAGGGTAAAAAGTTAGTAGCTACTTAAGTAGGGTTACCATACGTCCGGTTTTTCCCAGACATGTCTAAAATATTTAGACAGTGGGTTCAGGGATTCTTGAAATATACTTCTGACGGCATAAGTGATCGAAGTATATTAGAAATCAATTAAAAACTATTGGAACGTAATCACAAAATCAACCAAAATCGACGAGAATGAGTAATTAATTCATGTTCGATCATGGTAATTATGTATTCTATTAAAAGTATGTATATATATCCATAATATATATTGTATTATTTCATAAAAACAGCTAGAGAGGCTGCATATAAAGTGTTTATAGATATCGACCAATCGCTAAAAATAGAACCAAAATCGTACGCCCGCCAGAGAAATGAGTCTCAATTCCTTCCAGCTTCTGGAAATTTTGGGCGATAATGTGATACTTCTCTTTTGGCGCGCTCTGACGCATCTTGATGCCGTCGAAACTTCGAAAGGAGCGTCACTCGCCATCTTAGTTTGTTCCAAGATCTCATACGAGTGATACGTATTCGGTTTGACTCCGTGATGTTAGCCGGTTATTATCTCAATTAACTTCGGTTTATAAGCTAGATCGGCTGCATATAAAGTGTTTACAGATATCGACCAATCGCTAAAATATAACCAAAATCGTACGCCCGCCAGAGAAATGAGTCTCAATTCCTTCCAGCTTCTGGAAATTTTGGGCGATAATGTAATACTTCTCTTTTGGCGCGTTCTGGCGCATCTTGATGCCGTCGAAAGGAGCGTCACTCGCCATCTTAGTTTGTTCCAAGATCTCATACAAGTAATACGTATTCGGTTTGACTCCGTGATGTTAGCCGGTTATTATCTCAATTAACTTCGGTTTATAATCTAATGCCAAGATTTACCATCATTCACTAATGATTCTAATAAGACAAATTCTGTTAAGGTCTAGAATTCCTTTTAAGCTCTTTATTCATTCGTTGTTACACATATATTTTATACCCGGGTGTTAATCGTTGACCCAAGTGTTTGAGAACGCCATTGTGGATTGTCTTACACGCGGAGAACCATCCAGGGGTAGCTATTTAGATTGACTTGGAATTTCATTAACGTTCGTCAAGTTGAACCTTCGACAGGTTGACTGGGGTTATCAGCTTGAAACGAGTTAATTGCTATTCACGAGCCTAATCTGACTAGCGGTATATTGTGGAACAACCAATTGCATAACGTTGCAACCTAAATCAATTCTTTATAGTTAGGCTTGTAAAGACTAACTTATTTATCAGTAAACTAAACTGAACCTACTCAACTTCAGTCTAAACTAAACGACTGAACCTACTCAACTTCAGTCTAAACTAAACTGAATTAAACCTACTCAACTTCAATCTGAACTAAACTGAACTAAACCTACTCAACTTCAGTCTGAACTAAACCTACTCAACTTCAGTCTGAACTAAACCTACTCAACTTCAGTCTGAACTAAACTACTAACCTACTCAACTTCAGTCTGAACTAAACCTACTCAACTTCAGTCTGAACTAAACCTACTCAACTTCAGTCTGAACTAAACCTACTCAACTTCAGTCTGAACTAAACCTACTCAACTTCAGTCTAAACTAAACTGATTTAAATGTATCGAACTTCAGTCTAAATTAAAGAAAAGTTAAATGTATCACATAGAGAGTTTAAGCTTCCCTTAAGAATTAATTTCCTTTAAGTGAATAGGCTTAAACAATTAACAGCGTCCAAGTTTTGTGAGCCCTAAGTTTAATTTAAACAATACCTTTTCGAACCTGAGGTAAGGGTGGACGCGGGTAGCCGTAAAGATAACCCCCTTTTAGGCTGCTTAATTTTCCACATGATGTCCTGGGAATTTGAATAATTATAACATTGATTTTTTGAGGCCATAACACTTGTTCTTATTTAGAGATACTCAATGTAGACGACACGTAGTACACGGTATATATCATACATTAAACTTGTAATATTTTTTTAAAAATTATGAAAGATTAAGATTGCATTTTTAGTAATGAATTTGGTAATTATTCGTTTTAGTGCTTTTTCTCCTTTCTGAACCAAAACATTTTTCTGGTGTTTTTTGGTGTGATTTGTTCAAATCTGAACTTCGTTTCTTTGGGAAATGAGCCGTTTTTGAGAAATTTTAAAATTGAAAATTTCTCAAAAACGGCTCATTTCCCAAAGAAACGAAGTTCAGATTTGAGCAAATCACACCAAAAACACCAGAAAAATGTGTTCTGGTTCAGACCTAACCTAACCCGCGTTTTTTCGCAATTTCTTACCTTAAATAGCACCGTTGGGGTGTTTATACAAATCCGCGGCGACCAACATGAATTTGTGGAGACGTTGTTGAGAGGGATATTCACGGTTAAACAAGTACTATGCAAGATACTTTGAATGGGATTGGGTTTTGTTGCCAGACCGTAATATCCAGCTCTTCACGTCTTTCCAACAACGCTCAATATTTTGAATGTGAACGGTGTCTTCCACGAACCGCTGTGAATGGTTGACTGTCCGGTGAATGTAGCCTAGATTTCCGAGTTGAGAATACGCACGCCACTCGTCGGAATAGATTGTAGTCCCAGGCCTAATATGTTGCTGGATCAGGCGAACAAGAGTTGTTGCGTCTCTCTGAGGAACCGCAAACAACAGTAGTTTTTTGGAACTGCGTTCCAAGATACCAAAAACCCAGGTAATCACAACCTCCGCAAACCATAATGAAAACCAGACAGAAAAAGCATTCTTGAATGAGTGTGCATTATGAGATTCAAAATGTACGTCTCTGATTGGTCGGATAAGGTCACGTGAAACAAAACCAGATTTAATTGGCTGATTTGACCTATGTTTCCTAATTTTGCCACGAGATGTCTCCCCATAAAACTGGAGAGGGCGAGGTTCGTTAAAATTTTAACAGCGTTAAGAGCTAAATACTCAGTCAATGGCCTATAATGGCTGCTTTTTACGTCTAAATTTTTTTTTTTTCCATAAAAAATAATTATTACATTTCCTTGATTTTTATCAGTTTCCCTGAGGTTTCAAGGTGTCCTGAATACGAATTTATATGTTAAATTGTCATAGAATGTCTCCTATCGAAAACGAACAAAGCATTAAAACGAATATTAACCATGAATTTTTGTAGAAAAATGGGAAAATGCAAATTTTCATTTTTTCCAAAAAATCATAATTTTATTTTTACCTAAAAATGTTTTGTCCAAATATTTTAAAAATAAATCGCAAACAAGACTATTTCTGTAAACTTTTCTCTGTACTAAAATAATTTTTTTTTTTTTTTGTCAACAAGTAAAAAGTATTAAAAAAAATTACGAAAAAAGCAAACTTAAAGTTTAATACAACGTGAGTTGATAGATACTGATGCAGAGTGTCCTCTTTTTTGGAAGTTCAAATATGGTAACCCTAACAACTTTTTAACTTTGGGAGCAAGTGTAGTTTACGTCCCCCTGACACAAAAGGGGGGACAAATTACACTAGGTCAAAGTTGGGGAACGTAAACTACACTAGGATCGGATCACCTGAAGATCGAGGCCTCCCCCATGTATTGTTTTTTGCTTTACAGTACCAAATGTAATAATAAATTAAATTGAATGCCCGGTTAGGTCAACTGTACGCCCTTGACGATTGGTTAGGTCAGGTCGTGATATTTTCGTTAGTTTTAACGAAGATATTTGGTAATTGAGGCTGGGGGCCCTGATCTTCAGATGATCACTAGATCTTTAGGAGACTTTTTAAATGAATCCATCAAATAAAACGTTAAAACTAATGAAATTATTATGACAACCTAACCAATCGTCTATATATATATATACACAGTATATATATATATATATATATATATATATATATATAAATTGATTTAGGTTATATATAAATTGGTTAGGTTATATAAATTGGTTAGGTTAGTTAAGTCGTAATATTTTCGTTAGTTTTAAGTTTTATTTGATGAGATATACACAAACTACACTAGGATAATGTAGGGGAACGCAAACTACACTAGGATAATGTAGGGGAACGCAAACTACACTAGGATAATGTAGGGGAACGCAAACTACACTAGGATAATGTAGGGGAACGCAAACTACACTAGGATAATGTAGGGGAACGCAAACTACACTAGGATAATGTAGGGGAACGCAAACTACACTAGGATAATGTAGGGGAACGCAAACTACACTAGGATAATGTAGGGGAACGCAAACTACACTAGGATAATGTAGGGGAACGCAAATTACACTAGGATAATGTAGGGGAACGCAAACTACACTTGCTCCTAACTTTGCTATTTAACTTTTTTGCACAAGTCTTCCTCATTGCACATATGCAACAGCGCAAGTTTATTGACAACCTTATATCTAATGTCAATTTGATAAAATCTTGTTTAGGCGTTGAATCGCAATCAATTTGAAACAAATGAACAATCTTGGCAAGTATCACTTGTCACAGGCGGATTAAGACACCTTGAGGTCCCTGGCCAATGAAGAATATGGGGGCGCCCATATTATATGTTGCGTTAAGCTTAAACTGATTTTATAGCGTATGTTATTCTATAAAAAAAATGGATCACCTGAAGATCAGGGCCCCCAGCCTTCGTTAGTTAGCCTTATAAGGCTAACTAACGAAAATATCACGACTTAACCTACCAATCGTTAGATCAACTATACGCCCCTGACGAGTGGTTAGGTTGTCATGATATTTTCGTTAGTTAGCCATATAAGGCTAACGAAGGCTGGGGGCCCTAATCTTCAGGTGAGCCAAAAAAAATTGATGCTTTCTTTTAAAAATTAATTTAAAAGAAAAAATGAAATTACATCATGGAGGCTAATGACTTTGTGCTGCCATAGCATTGCGTAAGGTTTCTTACACTATGACAGTAGTGAATAGAAAGCCCCTTTTCTACTGACTGCTGCCACTGACTGCTATCCAAAACTTTTTTGGGTACTTGTAGGTTATCTCCCCCCAACCAATTTTGACAGAATATTTTTGTTAAAACTAACGAAAATATCACGACTTAACCTATCCAATTATCAAGGGCGTAGAGTTGATCTATTAGTAAATAGTAAATACTATTCCAGAAACAATGTTATAATTAATAATAGATCAAGTGTACGCCCTTCATAATTGGTTAGGTTAAGTCGTCGTGATATTTTCGTTAGTTTTAATGAAAATATTCTGTTAGAATTGGGGGGGGGGGGGGGGAGATAACCTACAAATACCCTTTTTTGTTATTTACGTGTGTGTCGTAGAACAAGCGTAATAATAAGACTAAAATTCGTTATCATTTTCGTTATCATTATCATCACATGCTCTTCTCTACTCTCCTTTTAGGATAATCTTAAGATGTCATCACCTGAATTTCGAAAAAATAACTATATGGCCATAATCTACACAAGAATATAACACTTTTTTCAAGAGTACTGTTTTTTGTGCAAATACGTTATAAGCGAGTTATGAAATATAATATCTCGTTGCTATTCATTCATATGCTCGACCATTCATGTGACATGTATTTCCAATGTGTGTGAGTGTGAGGCAGTTATTTAGTTTTGTTTTGAGTTATGGAGTGTGACGGTTGTTCGATGTCTTTCGAAGAGGTTAGGTTAGCTTTACAAAAATGCTTTTTTATAGTAGTATTTGATGTGATTTACGCAAAACTTTCATTTACCTACTGCGTATGATTTTCAACCTTGAATAAAATGGGTTTTGGCTCATTTACGCACCATATAAGTATCAGATTTGAATAAACCACGACAAATACCTCAAAAGAAAAATGCATTTTGGTATGCCTTTGCAGGTGATGACATTTCCTGGACCTTTTCCGTTCTATGGGCACCATTGAAATGAGAGAAATTAATATTTTTTTTACTTATTTTTTAGGATAGGTTAGGCTATGTTAGGGTAGGTATGACCAATGATAATGTAATGGCCACTCACCTCTCAAATAACTATTATAATCTACTATTTTCAACGCAAATTATCGTAAAATGTTTGAAGAATAGACAAATATTTGGATCACTTGAAGATCACAGCCCCAGTCTCAATTACCAAATGATATCTTCGTTAAAACTAACGAAACTATCACGACTTAACCTAACCAATCGTCAAGGGCGTACAGTTGACCTAACCGGGCATTCAATTTAATTTATTATATTTGGTACTGTAAAGCAAAATAAAGAATACATGAGGGGCCCTGATCTTCAGGTGATCCAAATATTTTTTGTTTTTTGGTTCACAGCTGTTAAATTAAATAAATTAAATTTCTCCTATTCAAAACGTAGGCCTACTGATTAATTATTAATAAAAAGTTAAAGTAATTTTTAAAAATATTAATTTCTATCATTTCACTGGTGCCCATAGAACGGAAAAGGTCACATTTCCTTAAGATTGACCTTCTTTTTATAATAGGTGATAAAAAATATATCAGAACATTTTCGGGGCCCCATTTTCCCCGAGGCCACAGGGCAACTGCCCAATCTGTCTTGCCGTTAATCCGCGATTGTTTGTCAAGGAAAGTATTTTTAAGTAGAATCGAATGTTCGCTAACACCAGGAAAAATGGTGAAAGTAACTTTTGAAGTTACTAATAACTAGCTACTTTTTTGAGACTAACTAGTAACTGTAACTATTTACTTATTTCAAGTATTAACTAGTAACTTAGTTACCAAAACAAGTAACTGTCGCATGAAACATATATTACTTAACTGAGTAAGCCAATTATTACAGAGATAAAGGATATTACAGTTAAGTCGGTGAATTACAGATGCCAACCTAACCTAACTTGAATAATATATATATATATATATATATATATATATATATTACATTTTAACTGCAAACAACACACGGTATAATTAATGTAAAGAACGACGCTTGTGTAGAAGAGCGTTCCGCACAAGATGAGGGAGAATTACGACTTTTGATTGATCGAGGTCCATGGTGTAGTGGATAGCATATCTGACCGGCAATCGAATGATCCCGGGTGGTACCTCATTTTTCATTTGTTCGTTCTCCCTTCTTATCTTGTGCGGAACGCTCTTCTACACAAGCTTCGTTCTTTATATATATATATATATATATATATATGTCTCCCTTTACAAATAAAGAGAAAAGGTACTCCATACAAATTGTTTACACGAAACTTCAGAAAATGAAAACTTCAAATTGGATTTCCTGTTTCATCATTTAGGGAAATTATTTTAGTTGGTTTAAACTTTTTATTTCTTTTCAATTTCCTTTTAAATTTTTAAATTATAGTTTAAATTTTCGGATCACCTGAAGATCAGGGCCCCCAGCCCACTTAACCTAACCAATCGTTAGGTCAACTGTACGCCCTTGCCGATTGGTTAGGTTAAGTCGTGATATTTTCGTTAATTAGCCTTATAAGTCTAACTAAAGAAAGCTGGGGCCCTGATCTTCAGGTGATCCAAATTTTTTACAAATTAATTACTTAATTTCGACAGAATAATTGCAAAATTTTTCTTAGAAATCGTGTAAATACTATTATTGTTATCGCATACGTTCAGACCTTCTCTTATAAGAGGCTTATGTAGGCCATTTCAGTTCTCATTTTATATCATTATTACGAAATCAAGAGGCGAATTGAATTGCATTAATTAGCATTAATGACGTATTTGTAATGTGAATTTAATGATTGCGAGCATATAATGAATAATAAGTATAATGAGTGTTGATTCTGAGAATGTTCAAGGGTTGTGCTTGTCAAGTCACACGACGCATGAGTATAGGCAAATTGAGCCAAATTTGAGGAAGTCGTATTAATGCATCAAGCACAAATATATAATGACCTTGCATTTATGTCTTCTGGTAATATTGCTATATTACAGAGTACAATTAACGAGTGTATAAACATATAACAGATTGAATGAAATGATGCAAAGATTACAAAAATAAAGAGATGATTTTGAGGAGGAGGATAATCGAAAATAAAATAAATCCAAGATGGTGGCGTGGCCGTGACTTGAAACATATATTATTACAAGCAATCCATTGTTAACCGCGGTTTCGAGTATCCACGCAAAATTTTCTGTATACCGTTTTGGCTACCGCGGTCTACAGTTTTGCTTGACCACGGTTTTTCGTGTTCCGGACCGTAGCAATCATTTATTTTTCGTTTATACAGGGTGTTTCTAAAGTAACCATCTATTTTGGTGAAATAGGGGGATTTTAAACAATTGTTATATTGGCATAATGGTATGTACATTGTTATACAAAATTCATGTATTTATAATATTTCAATTGCTTTACACGATTTTTTGTTATTTTATTTTATTTTCAGACCCATATCATTGATGATGAATGTGCAAGAACGGGTTTATGTAGTAACATGCAGGATAAAAGGCATGAAGTGCAATGAAATTAGAGAAAAGTTTGAGAGAAGGTTTCGTAAAACAGGCCCTAGAGACCAGGCTATTCGCGAATTAGTAAACAAATTTATGAGGACTGGGTCTGTGCATGACGAGCGTAGATCTGGACGGCCAAGAACATCTCACGAAAGAATCGAATCTGTTCAAGAAGCATTCGAAGAGGATCCACAATATCGATTCGGAGGGCATCCCAGATTAGAAATTCCACAAACAACGGTTTACAGAATTCTACGTTATGATTTAAAGAAAAAGCCATACCACATTCAAGTGTTCCACAACTTACAAGAAGATTATCCACGAAGAGCAACAATGTGTGCCGAGCTTACAAATATATATATATATATTTTCATGTTTTAAAGGTGTTTTTTTTATAATTCATATTATTTCGCAAAATAGATGGTTACTTTAGAAACACCCTGTATTTGCATTTATAAGTGTAATTATGGCCTCTAATCGTCGAGTTGATGTTGATAGTGAGGTGAAGGTCATCCCATCATTATTAAAGGTAAATAAAAATATTCTTATTCTTTTAATAAGTAATTAATGTTTTGTTCGTTAATGTTAATGTTAATACATATATATATATTAACGTTGTTTTGTTCATACAGGTACATATTTCTCATGTTTACTGAGTGAATAAGATGCGTAATTAAGGACAAAAGTGAGTGTCAACCACGGCCGTGGAACCTAACCCCCTATTTCCCATAAGCCTTTAGTTTTGCCAACCACGGGGATTTTCAGGAACGTAACCCCCGCGGTTGGCGAGGAATTGCTGTAAATTTTAATAAAATAAGTAAAAAATTCTCATAAAAATTAATGAGAAACGAGTCGGGAAGGAACGAAAACATGGTAAAACTTTAAAAATGAGTGGTTTTCCAGATATAATAAATTAATAATGATGATAATGACTGAACACGAACGCGTAGGAATATTGTGATTGTTATAATGTTATAATGTTTCAGACCAACAAAGACCCTAGGATCCACTCATGGCTGGTCTACCTAACTGTGTTCGTAATCGTGTATTGTGTATGTCCTCCGTGGTGGCGGAGGGGACCTACAATTTTACGTGGGTTCCGAACCACAAGAACATAAGAAACTTATTTAAAATCTGCCGGTAAATTGGCAACGACCAATTTTTACGAAACTAAATAATTATCAATTTAAAAATAATTAATTATCGGTTTAAAACTAAAGATAGAATCTCTCGGTCCAGAGGAGCAAGTCATAATAGACTACTATCCACAAATATGTTACATTCTATATCTATTTATAACGGACAATAAAATATATCAGATCCAAAGAATCCAGTCAATTTCATTACGGTATCCATCAAGTCACGGCCCATATCGATTGCGGACCAAGTCAAAATTTACAACCATATACATTATCAATTTAAAAATAATTAATTATCGATTTAAAACTAAAGATAGAATCTCTCGATCCAGAGGATCAAGTCATAATAGACTACTATCCACAAATATGTTACACTCTATATCTATTATATAACGGACATGCAAATATATCAGATCCAAAGAATCCAGTCAATTTCATTACGGTATCCATCAAGTCACGGTTCATATCGATTGCGGACCAAGTCAAATTTACAACCATATACATTACAATATATACACTTACGAGGAAAAGTGTAGGTGTGGCTGTAAAGACTGTACAGTAATGTAGAAATGTGTGTGCACCCATTATGGGTCTCCCATTTAAAGGTGTTTGTGGGGCAAGTGAAGATCATGAGTTTTTCAATACCTCACAGTACTATGGGGGGCACCGCTCGGCAGAGGAATCTCTTTAAATGGGGTGTGTAAGGACAGAGAGTCTCCCCTAACCCAAGACGCTGCCTCCCTATATCCCACAACACTTGTGTTGAGCTGTGGGATCTATCCCCACAAAGCCTTAATTTTACTACCTTAAACTATACCCTTTCTATCAACATGCGCGTCCAATCGATTCTTAAACATGTTTATAGACGTGCTACTAATTACTTCTACCGGCAAACTATTCCAGCTATTTACTATTCTATGCGTAAAAAAGTTTTTCGCAACTGCTGTCTCGAACCTTCTACTTGTCAACTTACACCCGTTATTTCTAGTCCTATTATATTGAGATATTTCGAAAAAGCTATCTCTATCTACGTTATCAAACCCATTCATAATTTTGAAAACCTGGATTAGATCACCCCTTATCCTCCTAGTCTCGAGTGTAGTCAATTTTAACTCTTTAAGCCTATCTCGTACGACTTTGACCTAAGAGACGGAATCATCTTAGTTGCTCGTCTTTGAACTCTTTCGATTTTGTCTATATCTTTGCGCATATGCGGATTCCAAAATTGGACCGCGTACTCCAAATGGGGTCTAACTAATGATTTATAAAGAGGAACTATAATATCGCGCGATTTGTACTCAAAATTTCGAGCTATAAAACCTAACACTTTGTTCGCCTTATTGACCGCCGCTGTACTTTGTTTCGCTACTTTTAAATCACCAGTGACTATAACTCCTAAATCTTTTTCCTGCTCTACGCTTGTTAAATCTTTCCCTGACATACTATACGCAAAATTACCGTTACGCGAACCTATATGCATAATTTTGCACTTATCCACGTTAAATCTCATTTGCCCGGTCACTGACCAATCAACGATTTTATTCAGATCTTCCTGAATTTTACCTCTATCTTCGTCATTAATCGCCCTACCACCCAGTTTCGTGTCATCCGCAAACTTTGAAACTGTACTGACTAGGCCGACATCTAAATCGTTAATATATATAAGAAAAAGCAAGGGGCCCAATACAGAACCCTGAGGAACGCCACTCGCTACATTAGCCCAACACGACTCCGCTCCATCAACGACCACCCTCTGTTTCCTGCCTCGCAATCATTCTTCTAGCCAATTTATTACTACACCCCTGATTCCATGAGCCTTAGTTTTTTCAATCAGTCTTTTGTGCGGCACGGTGTCAAACGCTTTTTGAAAATCTAAATACACTACATCAACCGCCCGATGTCTATCGTAAACGTTAACCACGCTTTGGAAAAATTCTAAAAGATTAGTTAAGCATGATTTGTTTCGCCTAAAACCGTGTTGCGTATTTCTAACCAGATTATGCACTTCTAAGTGTTCGACTATACGATCCCTAATTATTGATTCCAGTAGCTTACCTACAACAGACGTTAAACTGATTGGCCTATAATTTCCCGCCGCACCTTTATCGCCTTTCTTAAAGATAGGTGTTACGTTTGCTAACTTGAAATTATCTGGTACGCACCCCTCAGAAATAGACGCATTAAAAATCTTTGTTAGCGGCACAACAATGCTATCTTTTAATTCTTTTAGTTGTATGGGATATATGGAATCCGGACCCGGTGATTTACGCGTTTTCATTTTATCAATATAGCGCATTACTTCCCCTTCACTAACGACAATATTATCCAAAATATTACCATTATCAAAAGGTATTAGCTTCATTTATTCAATTAATACCAAATTCATTCATTAATTCTTAAAATTTACTGTAAATGTTCACCAACCACCTCGTTTTCAACAAAGTCCAAACCACGCCAATCACTCCTGATTTGCTGAAAGCAGATGACGTGGGAAATTGCTAACCAATCTTGTACAACCACCTAACAGCGCACGTCTAACTCGAGTATAAGATTCCCGCTACTCTCCGTCATCTGACGTCAATGAAATGGGCGTGGTTTCGACTTCACGAGGTGGGCGTGGTTCCGACTTCACGAGGTGGGTAGTAAACCGAAGCTTACCTGGAGTATCACTTTGGTATTATAACAGTCAAATTATTTCATACAAAAGATTCTGAACGGGAAATTTTAGGCAATGAGAGCTCAACACTTACTTTAAACTCACGAGACACGTACATTTTGAGTGCAACTTCACAAATTTGGTCTCTGGCTATGAATGTGCTGCTCAAAATTTCGATAGCTGTGGTATTTTTGTAAATTTAGATTCCACAAGAAAACTATGAAATTTTAAATTTTTATGACCTGACTCGATATAAGTAGATAAGTTTTGGGTAAAGTGAATATTATACAAACCAGGGAGCTGAGCCCCTGAAGGGAACCAAAGAAGCGGGAAAATGACTGTTTTGAACATTTGGGAATCACGAGCCGGGTATAAGAAAATATGGTGGAGGCGAGTTGCGCATATAATTGCGCAAATAAACAAAGACCGACAAACTAGATGGCTGTAGTAAGTTATATACAGGGATGGGAAACTGAATCGAACTGGAATCCATGAACTGATAAAACCGATATTATTTTATGAACTGAAATCGAAAAAACTCGAACTGAAAAAAATTCTGACAACTAAAATCGAAATTCGAACTGAAATTGAAAATTAATCAAAAACTGAAATCTGAATTCGAATAAATTAAAAATAAGAGTTTTGCGTTTCAGTTTGAGGAGCATTTCGATTACAAAAAAATACAAATAACATGAATTATTTTCCTTTTTTTGCGACTTAACATTTGTATGGATTTAAAATATCTATTTATCCTTTCATCTAAGTAGAACAGGAGCGTGCGATTACTCTTTTGACCCAACTTCACACGAAAATTTGCGCGATGGATCCCAAATTACAAATAGATTCGACATTTTCGGCAAGCTTGACATCCAGTACATCAGAGGATGAGTTGGAAAACATGCTTAAAACTGCTGCAAAAATAGAGAAAAACTCAACCATTGCCACGAATAGAAGCATCATTTCGGCTCTTAGAGATTTCAAGAATATTGAAAGAATTTCAGCAGACAGTATCCTAATTGCGTGATGGAACGCGATGAAGATAAAGCATGAGGAGTTGTACAAATTGTCTTTAGTTGTGCATACTGTTCCAATGACGCGAGTTAGTGTGGAACGGCTTTTTTCTCTTTTCAGATTGATTTTAAGTCCTCAAAGAAACAATTTGTTGCCGGAAAACATTGACAATGTTTTAATTGTTCGCTCTAATTTTAACACACGAGTTTATTAGGTAATTGTATTTTGTATATAATAAACAGAGGTGCATTTAATTGTTTTATTCCCCTTTATAATACTATTATTTACATATTTTATACATTGTGGTGCGCTTTAAAATTTAAAAAATGTATGAATTAATAAAACATTTCGAATTCAAAGTTTTTTGTTAAATAAAACTTTATGTGAAAGAAATGAAGCGAATAAGTAAAAAACAAAGATGAGTGTTTCGTGCTGATTCAGTTGGCTGTAGATGCTTACGTGTTTAATCCTACAAAAGTAAAGATAGTTACTAAAGCAAATTCTCTCTGAAAAACAGAAATCAAATGCAAATACAAATATAGAATTAAATCTGAATTTGTCAATAGGGTAACCCCCCCCCCCCCCCCCCCCCCCCCAAAATAGTATAAATAGTAGGAAGAAATTCTTAATGAATCTGAAAAAAAAAAAAATGGAATCGAAATTTAAATTGAATCGAACCAAAAAATATAAAACTTGAATCGAAAAATAAACTCAAATCGAAGAAAAAATTAAAAACTTAAAATCGAAACTGAAATCGATATTTTTGCAAACTTAAACTGAAATCGAAAACTGGACTTAAAAATTTATCAGTTTCCCATCCCTGGATCACCGTCATTATATATAATGATAATAATAATTAAATATTTAAGAAAATTATCGAATTAATGACTAAAATTGAAGTAAAGTATGGTGTAAATTTACTATAGTACAATTTGCCAGGTGGAGAGTATTTTAGTTGAAATTTTCCCGCCACACAATAAAGGTTCTTCACCCCTGGTCTATGCAGTGGTTTTACTTACAAAAATATAATTCGATAAAGCCTCTAGGTGTAATTCTGAAATAAATTGCAAATAATTTACGCTTTAAATCACTTTAAATAGTTTTCATCAAAAATTAACTTTTTAAAGAAAACGATTTAAAGCGATTAAAACGTAAACTAGTTGCGATTTATTTCAAAATTATACCTAGAAGCTTTATCGAATTATAGTTTTGTAAATAAAACTACTGTATAGAATATAGATTTCAATAAATTTTACACAAAAAGTATATTAAAATTTTAGTCAACAATTAATTTCGCTAAAAATTAATAATGGACTTTTTTTTTTTTTTTTTTTTTAAATAAACTGATCATTAAATTCCAAAAGCGGATCTTTTCGGTTTGACGGCCTGTAATATTTTTTAACATGTTTTTTACTGTCCAGTTTTAATCGAGGATTTCAAAAATAACATTCATATTTTAGAGAAACAAATAGTGAGGCAGTTATACGCAATTTAACAAATTTAAAATATATATTTTTAAACCGTATTGGGATCTTTTTGGTTTGACGGCCGGCGGAAAAAAACGAGTCATGGCTACGGGACCGTCAAATTCTAGACTCTACCAACTGGTTAGGTTAACTAAATGACCAGTTAGGTTAACAGAATGCCCGGTTAGGTCAACTGTACGCCTTTGACGATTGGTTAGAGAAATTTGTTATTAGAAATCTAATAAGCATGGGAAAACAAAAATTCTAAGGTAATTATTCTAATCTAACCTAACTTACAAGGGATCACCTGAAGATCTCCCCCCCCCCCTCCTCAGAGTGTCCACCTGAAGATCTTCCCCCACCCCCCAACCCCGATCCACCTGAACATACTCCAACCCAGTCCGCTCCACCTGAACATAGTCCCGCAGCTTAAACACAAATACAACTGGATAGTTAGGTCAAGAAAAATATATTATAATCTTTTATATATTTATTATTTTATATATTACATTTTATATTTTATATATGTATTTTATAATCTAATGTATATAAAATATTAGATTGGATATACAGGGTGAGTGAAATGTCTCTGTGCACCTGTCTTCCAACACAGTGCAGGACAGGTTCATTACACTTCTCGCAGGTGCACAGGGACTTTTCGCTCACCCTGTAGTACACTCTTGTGCCTGTTCCAATATGACTCAATTCTTTGGGTGTGTACACCAGTACCCGGATCCACAAAATTGAGTGAATGATTAACAGTCTTGTAGGTATAACCAAGACTTTGGATATTGCGGTATGCTCTCCACTCATCACTGTGAATAACAGATTCTGGCCGAACCACTTTTTGTATAATCGGAAGAAGTGTGGCAGCATCTCTCGCCTGGACAATTTCCATGTAACCAGTTGCAGCTCTTTGCTTTTATATAGTTGCTAACTTATCAAAAGTGATTTCGCCTGAAGATTATCCCCCACTTTCATAAGAGACCGGAAGTGACCGTACCTGATTTTTTTCCCACTACTTTAATAAGTGACCAGAAGTGAACGCGCCTGAAGATTATCCCCATAGCCCGATCCACCTGAAGATCTTTCCCCCAGGTAAAGCTAAGGGAGGGGGAGATCTTCGGGTGATCCCTTACAAGAGCCACTTACATATAGTTGTATGGTTCTATTAAAAGCTTAATAAGCAATTTATTTTTTTTTAAATAAAATAAAGAAATTGTCCACTCTTGTTTAGCCAGTAATTTCTGTGGCTGACGAAAATATTTTCTTAAAGAAAGTTATAAAAATAACAATATATCAACTTAAGAAAGATAATCTGACCGGGAAGCAGCATCTTGAAACAAACTGGCAACTTATCATTGCCAGTTAGTGTTTTAAAAAGATTGCTGTAAAAGCAGTAAATATTTCCTTAACAGTAAATATCCTTCAATATCTTTGATCCAAACCCATTTATAGTTCAGTGAACTGCATCGTGCTTGGAAAGTCATAAGTAGCCCAAATGAAGATTAACGTAAAAGGATAATGTGATCACTGTCGAACAGAGTAAAAAATGAGTGAGGGGCCATTTTTTCCCACGCAGAATATGTAGTATTTTAATGACTGTGAATTCGTGAGATTTTTATACGTGTAAAACCTCTTCCCGAAACCCATAAAAAATTAAGCTTTATTGGCAAATGCATTTAGAAGATTTACAAGCGTAATTTGCTTGTAGGTTTTAAACGCTTGCTGTGTCTCATTTGCTGGAGATACTAAATCATAATAAAATGTGTCCCTCCTGCGGATTACAACCTTAAGTACAAGGATGCACGCATGTACAGAGAGAGAGAGAATGTGTTACAGGCTAACAAAGATCCTAAGATCCACTCTAGGCTAGCCCAAAAAAGTGAAAGGAAAGAGAAAAAAGCAAATGAAAAATAGTGAAAACTTTCCACACATCTAGACGTGTAAAGCTCTCACACACAGGACTAGTAGTAACAGTAGAGTATAGAACAGACAAGGATCTCCCTCCCTCGCCAGCCACTTCTGACAGAAAATAGTAGTGAAATGAAAATTATAGGAAAGTATAATGAAAAGAATAGCTTCAGAGTTCATTCACACCATGCGTACACTTATCTCGTATACCTAATTACGCATTATAGCACAGTGGAAAATAAAGGATAGCATGAACACATACTAATTAATCAACGCTACACCATCCATTTTTTTAATGATGTATTTATTATATAAAAGAATTCATCATTTTATCGTTGCATCATTTCCCTGAGCAATATCAAGGTCATCGTGATGACAGACTTACTTTTACAAATTAATTAATTAGTTGCATTGCCATCTTTCGCACTGGAATTACTTAGATAAGGGAACACTGCTCCAGACTCCAGGGGCACCTCCAGCCGATCACCACCCCCGATTTTAAGAATTCCCCCAGCAGTGTACATATGTGTAACATTTTTCCTTTTATCTCGAATTTTGTTACATAGTACTTAAAACTAAAGTTCTATTCTAGCTAAGTACCTCCCCTGGAATTGGATATGTCTAGGGCCCTAGGCAGAAGTTTTGACTACCGAGAATTCTGATCAAGTTTCCCTGGAATTGAATATGTCTAGGCGGAGGTTTTGACTACCGAGAATTCTCATCAAGCTTCTCTGGAATTGGATATGTCTAGGCGGAGGTTTTGACTACCGAGAATTCTCATCAAGCTTCCCATTATCTCAAAACTCCCAGTCCTGAAACCAGACCCGACCAGCGCCTCCTAGTACATTTATTAACAAATGGAACATTACAGCTTCTACCCTTTCTTTTAAATATGCAAAAAAAAACAAAAAATAAAAAATTGGTCTACATGAACGAACATCTTATAATCATTTGAAATATGTAGTTAAGCAGAGGTTACTAACTGTACATATTTCAGTAATTTTTTCGGTGCTACTATAGCGTGATTCCTACCTCGATTCGGCGGTCTTCCTTTTAATTATAGCTTCTTACCTTGTTTACTAATTGCTTGTTTACATTCCAATGTCCATCGCCCTTGACGATTGGTTAGGTTTAGTCATGATATTTTCGTTGGTTTTAACGAAAATATCGTGACTAAACCTAACCAATCGTAGGTAGACCACATACTATAGTAGCACCGAAACTATTTTTTAAATAAATAAAATTGAATAATAAATAGCATTTTATATTTATTATATTTTCATTTATACCTTGGATAGGAATCACACACTACAGTACTGTAGTTTCGAACCAAAACGGGTAGGAATCACCCTATAGTATCGAAGTCACTGGTAGGAATCACGCTATAGTAGCACCATTTTCGCTTTCCTCGTTCGCATATTGAAATTTTGACTTTAATTTTATTTACTTATAATTTTTATTGTTCTTTAATTAACTTTGTATTCATGATACAACATAAAATGGGTACTGACCGTATCCCGAGTCTGTAACTTATGTGAGCATCGTAAGTGAAGTTAATTTATTTTAAAGACAAAGTGTTTGGTATTTTGTAATGTCCTTCATAACGTAATAAAACAAAATAAAATAACTTTTGTTTAACTATTTTAATAAATGTGTATCTATCAAGGAAATTTATTTTTTAATTTAAAATCATTATTAAGATCTGTTTTTAAAAAATTTTGAGTTTTAAATAATTTTTACGTAGAGTGACGTACAGTAAGGTAGGGGTTCCCAATCCCGAGGTAAATTACCCCATTGGGGTAATTTGTCGTTTTGGGTAGGGCAACGGAAGGCCGTTTTCGGAGTATACTAGACTAGAAATCAATTGTTTGCCTTAGATTTAGAAGTAAAGGAGATTTTCCACCACTTCTTTACGAGGAAGGCCTATTCTCTTCCAAGGAATTCTCCCGTGTTTGTCATTTATTATGGACCCCAATATTGTAGTGTTTATTGATTTTGTAATATAACATTATAAACTAATAAAAGCCGAGGTAATCGAGGGCATGAAAAGTTTGGGTCAAGGGTAATCGAGGGCATGAAAAGTTTGGGCCAAGGATAATCGAGGGCATGAAAAGTTTGGGCCAAGGGTAATCGAGGGCATGAAAAGTTTGGGTGTGGGTAACAAAAGTGAAAAAGTTGGTAGCCACTGCAATAAGGTAACATGACTCATTTTTTTTTGTTTGGCGGGGGGAACTTATCAATGAAAAGGCAGAAGAACTATAAAAAATATAAATTTATTTCTCCACTGTGTTGTCCTTGTAAGATTACTTTAAAAAAATTAAAATCATTAAGCCCCAATTAAATTAATACTGATTCTAATAATAAGCAAGCCCCTTCCTTTCATTCGAGTTATCAAAACCACTATTATACGAAATATTTGAATGTGAGCCCTCTTCATTCGCAAAATCTAGAATTTTCTTCTTTCATCAACAGTCAAAGCGGATGTGGTGTGGCTTATCTGAGGCGGCTTTTCTTATTTTGGTTGAGGACTTGGTTCAATATTAGTTACCTCTTTTGTCTTCAACCTCAGCTTTTGGGGAGATGAAAATTAATTTGTGTGTCCTGCCATTTCTTAATCTATTCCTTTTGGTTAAATGAATATTGATCTATGTGCTAAATGGATTAAATTCACATGGAAAAAAACCCGACGTAACAAATAGCAAAGAATATCTGGTTCTGTTTAAAATATTATCTTTAAATTTATATTAAAAACCACACACACACACACATTTTTTATATATATATATATATATATATATATATACTGTATATGCAAACAATTCACAAAACAGCACGTAATCTTTTAAAAACGGATATAATTCACATCTTCAGGGACAAGGGAGAGATATCTCTCCCTTGTCCCTGAAGATGTGAATTATATCACGAAAGCACTTGGATTTCGTGTTTTATTTTCCGTTTCCCTGTGGTTCCTTGCATATATATATATATATATATATTATATATATGTTTAAAATACTGTTTTTAAGATATAAAATGTTTTAAAATTATGTATTTTACATCATTTAAAATTTAAAATTTAAAATTTTAAACCAAAAAAAACAGGTTTTTATTGAAAAAATTAGCAACCTTCTTTGCTTTACATTTCTGGGTATGAGGAACCCAGATTCGAAGAGTATTCTGATATTCTTTGATTAATCTCCACTTCTATTTCAGCAAATCTTAAATATTACTCCAATCCACTGTTCTCAGTTGCAGAGGACCCAGTCTTATGTTACAATCGGTATCATTCCTTTATATTACCATTGCTACCGTCTTGCTACCACTAATTTTCATACCTTCAGACTCCAACGTCGCATACCAACGGTTAACAACTGCCTGTAAATCAACTTCCGTTTTTGTGATTATTGCTATGTCGTTTACGTACGCCAACACTCCCTTCATCCTCTACTGCTAATTTTCTAATGTATCTATCCATAAATGAAACGAATAACAAAGAGGAAAGGAGACAACACAGTTCCTTGTCTAACGCCTGATGTTATATTAAACCAATTTTCCTTCCCTTGTATTGAATTAAAATCAGGATAAAAAAATGTATATGGAGAGGAAGCACGAGTTAATGGTGCATCTTGCTCCTGAAGAATCATACACCGAGACTGATAATACCTAAAAGTATCAGCTAGAAATTGCCCGAACTTGAATGAGACAATTGCTCCTGAAGAATCATACACCGAGACTGATAATACCTAAAAGTATCAGCTAGAAATTGCCCGAACTTGAATGAGACAATGGATAATGGATACGAATTTGGATATTCTTTAATCTATGATAACACATAACGTGGTTGCTCTTAATGGCGATGAATTACGGATGGAGACCTCGTCAGTACAGTTGCGAAGCAATGTTCGTTGGCGCCCTTACTATGGTTGTGTAAGCTATGTCTATGTCGAAAGCTCATTGGTGAAGTTTGGATGTTCATTAGTAAAACTCATGTTTGAGAGAAAATAAGACAAAAATATACTTGCAGATTTTGTATATTTCAAATTAGATTTTATACAATACAAGTACAAAATTAATACCATTTAATACCTAATAAACTATCCATTTGTTTTTATAAGAACAGTTATCATCCTCTTTGGCATGAAATGGATCAGATCTTGACTTGAATCTTGTGTTTTCATTCCTTTCATCAATTAACTTAGATACAAGTTCTATTTTCATTGTAACTTGTTTATTTTCACTTGCCATCTTAAAATTGGCCATCATTTTTCAACTGGGTTCACGTCAGGGCTGTTTCTTGGCCATTAGTAGTGTTTGTTTTCTGCTTCAAAAGCTTTGTAGTTACAATCTTTCCTTTGCGACAGTGAAGGGCTCAGTCATACATAAAAATAAAATCCCGTCTTTTCTTTCGTATGTATTGCTGCCTAATCACGTAACTGAGGCAAATGGAAGTCGCGTTTCCAGAAGTGATTTATACTGTGTTTGTTTCATGGAACCTTGTACAATATACAAGTGTCCAGTTCCATAAATTGACATCACAATTCATACTATGATTTGCGTAGGATGTTTCATGGTTTGATGTAAATAGTTTTAATTGAAGGCGTCTCCTTGACCTCTACGAACGTACTGAGACTGTTCAAAATGAGTGTTGATCGCTGTATTGGATGACTGATTCATCACTGAAGATCACCTGTTTTGAGATAATAGTCCCTACATCAATTTTACCTGACCACATGACCAAGAACTTACGAATGCCATTTTCAATATTTTTTGTTTAAAATGTTTTCAGACAATAAAAGCGTCAAAGGTATTCAATATTAATATTTTTTCAGACGTGTTCACTCCATTTAGTATAATTTTTAGCTCATCGTAAGCTTCTTTTTTTTGTCATTGCTGGAGTACATAAGATTCGCTTTTTTTTCGTGGACGTCGAGCTTTTAGACCTCCATCAAAAAGTCGTCGTCTTATTGTTCGAGCATTCACATGGATCCCATGTACCTCCATACTCGTCTTTAACGATGTACTTCTATTTTTCTTGACTTCTCTCATCAAAATACTGTCGCTCTTAGATGTAGCGATTCTTTCTTTTAGGCGGCAGTGTTTTGACCTCCCACGTCTTCTGTTCGAATCTTGATGTGAATATTTTAAAATAAAATGATCCTCCTTCTTACCTCCTCCTACCTCCGAGTAGTTGAACAAAGCGCTCCTTATATGGACATGTTATCAGCGCTCTCTTGTGGGAATTTGCAATACTTATCCGTGAGACTCGGGGTCCTTCTATAAAAGATCGAGTCAAACCACACCCGAGAGGATTTAGGTATTTGAAGTACCTTAGTATGCAGTGCGCACAGACTCATCGCCGTTAAGGCAAGTCTCATTATCTTATCAGTGATTCATCAATAATTAATTAATGTAAGCTTTCTCCATCTCATTATCAATCTATACAAAGCTTACCGACCGACAGCATCGCCGACATCTTGATACCCGAGAGTACTTAGGGCGAGCACCGTAATTCCCCAGCCAAGGACACGGAACCCACAGCGGTTCCCAAGTCGTCCTGAAAGAAAAGCCCCTGGCAACCCGAACCTAATCAGCAGACTCTGTAGAACTTCTTTTTATAGGCTGAACCAAGACACACACCAACTGTATGATACAACCACTAACTTTCATTTGCTTAGCAAATTCTCTACCAGAAAGGTTTTCTTCAAGTAATATTTTTGTGTGGGCACGTTTTCCGATGGGATTATATCGGATTTCTTAACCATTTTTTAGTGTTACAAATGTATAAACCTATCCATCACCAATTGTGCATTAACCCTTTGAGGACCACGGGACATGTGTGTCCCAGCGAAATAATAATATAAATTGTACAATGACGCAACGTTTCTACAAATACATCTAAATGTTTATATAGGTATCGTTTAGTTGTTAGAAAATTAACCCCAAAATGGGTCATTTAACCCTCTAACGCTGACTGGGTCGAATACGTACCGTTTCAAATACACGCATTTAGACTTAACCCTACAAAAACGTTCGGCGTTAAAGGGTTAAGTGACTATAGTTACTAACATATCTAATTGTGAATACCAATAACACCTAAACGTTTAAGTTCAAAGAAACGTATACCGGTCGTGAAAGGGTTAAGACTGACCAGTGATTACCCAAAATTTTAGTGCATTTTCTTAGCTTTTTAATGTAAAATGTTGCCAATTAGTAAGTAATATGTTTTAGTTACCAATTAGTAAAAAATATATTTTAGTTGTCAATGCGTGAATAATATATTTTAGTTGTTGTTGTTGGTTAGCCGATCAGCCCACCCTGATCGAGCAAGCCGGCAGCACGCGGGTAACCGATCGCCCTCTCCGGAGTGGACCAGAGGTTCAGCGCACTAGTGATGTTGTGTTGTGTTCGTTGTTGTGCTAGAGCGGTAGTCTGTCATAATGTGTTCAATTGTTTGTGGTGTGCCCTGGCACAGGTGGCAGGTGTCGTCTGTGAGTTGTCTAGTCTGTGTTTATATGTCCGTAAGTTGGGGTGATGTCCACATCGGAATCGTACTAAGTTAACTCGGTCCGATCTGCTCAGGCTGATCTCTGACCTGTCAATGGGTGGCGGCTTCGCACCTACGACCGCATTCGGACCGAGTCGTGTGAGTGCTTTGTGGGTTAGATGTGTTTTCTGTACTGCGTGATGTCTGTGGGGTGTGGTATGGAATGGAGTATTTGGTTATAATGTAATAATTTTAGTTGCCAATTACTGTCGAAAACTGATCATTTTGGTCTAGTTAATATTTTAGTTGCCAATTAGTAAATAATATATTTTAGTTGCCAATTACTGTCGAAAACTGATCATTTTGGTCGTTAATTTTTTGTAGGAAATTTTAAAAAATAGAAACAAAAAAAATCGAGTGGTGAAGCTGCTTTTCTCCATGATTTTATTTTGTCCCGTCCATTATCAATAACAAGTGAGGTTCAGAATCATTAAACACAAAAATGTACAAGAAAATGCATATTAGAAGTGGATTTTTAATAAAACTATAATTTAAGCATTAAAAGTCAATAAGAAATGGGTTTTTTTATGATTTCATTTAGAAAAAAAAAAAAAAAGTCTAAAATTTACCAAAATTTGCTAACATTTTGACCACCACTATTATATGGAAACTATTATTATATAAGAAGCCCTCCGAGGAAGAAGTGGCTAAGCGACAAATGTAAAATACGACAGAAAACGCAGTTAAATGTTGTACCAAATTTGAAATTTAACTTTTGAAGATATTTCGTCGAAATATCTTTCGGTCTCAGTCTCAAGACCTTTTCCCTGGTCTCAGTCTCGGTATCGGTATCGGTGGTCTCGACTACATCACTGGTTTGGACCCACAAGAAGAGCGGACACGAGAGGCATTACTGCATCATACCTTCAGAAGATGAGTCTCTCTTCGAAGGATGCACTGAATCAGTGCTTCAAAGACTTCCATCAGTTTTAGAGAAGAACGCTGGATGGATAAAGTACTGAATATTTACACAGATGTATGCACGATCATCTGTGTGTGTGTGTGTGTGTGTGTACATAGTATATTGTATATAATGTGCTTCGGTGTTGTAGTGGTTAGCGTCGCTGACTACGAATCCATCGGCCCCGAGATTGAGACCCGGTGACGGCAGGCGGCGCGCAGCAAAACCCAGCTGTTCATCCTTCCATACAATAAAGAAAGTGGTTGGTAGATAAATGGGTGCCCTGGGTAGCCTAGTGGTTAAGATGCTGGGCTGCTGATGGGGCATGGTTCGGATTCCACGTTAAACTGTAGGTCTAAGGTGGAGTGAAAAGCTTGACCTTCGTCGGAATGAACAATTCTGTACCGATTCATCGATTTGTTATACCTGGTATTCCATACATTAAAACCACGCTCACCCTCTCGTCTATTGTTAATTTCGCAGCCATCCCCTACCTAAAAGAAAAAAATATATTATAGTCAACACTAAAAATTCCTATGGTGCGCGACTTATGCACCACCCTGTGTATAAAATTCGCATAACTTCCCTATTTCT
The DNA here is from genome assembly GCA_023014485.1 of Bathynomus jamesi. NCBI lineage: Eukaryota > Metazoa > Arthropoda > Malacostraca > Isopoda > Cirolanidae > Bathynomus > Bathynomus jamesi. The sequence continues at coordinate 267,308 of JAJOZX010004938.1, read as the reverse complement.
TATTCAATTTTAGTGAAACAAGCTGAAAATTATTCAGTATTTAGTAGTGGTGCACCGATTAATCGGTATCGGCACCTGGCATGCCGATTAATCGGCCATGCAAGGTATTTTCCTAATATCGGCATGCCAGGTGCCGATACAGATTAATCGGTGCACCACTAGTATTTAGTGAGGCTTTTTGTCGGGCAAAGCTGACGGTTTGGTGTGGTTTGATATCCACAACCAATGTTGGGCCTTTTATCATTCGGAACACAATGAATGTTGAAAAGTCGAGTATGGCCAATGATTTCCCAATGGAATAACATTAATAATATTCATTTCATGCAGGACGGAGAACCTCCTCATTTTTCTAACGATGTGCAGGCATGGCTGCGTGTGACACATTTCCAGGACGATAAATTGGAAGATGTGCTGCGCATGAATGACTCGCTCGCAGCCCAGACCTAACACCTTGCGACTTCTTTCTGTTGGGTTGGGCTAAGGAAGAAGTGGTGAAAGAATTAACCATGTTCTCAACAATGTCCCTGAACGCGTGTTACGAGCAGTAGTGGACAACGTACCTGTTCGTCTAAGGAAATGTTGTGATAATGCAGGAGTATATGTGGAAGTGTAAAGTGTATGTGAATGTTTGTGAATGAAAACTTCACTAAATACTGAATAATTTACAGTTTGTTTCATTAAAATTGAGTAAGAAGTAGGGAAGTTATACGAATTTTAAAATAGGCAGTTACTTATCATACACCCTGTACTATACATAATAATAATAATAACAATAATAATGAACATTGATAACTATCTGTTGACGACAGAAACATAACTTCCTCAAGAATTTCACTATACTCTACTCTAATGCTCCGAAGATAGGAATGGTTTTGCCGAGTGAGTGAAGATTAATCCAGCCCCAAACACCACATGGTCACGTGCCCATTCGCGTTTCTTCGAAGAAGTCCTCTTTTAAGTATCGTGTGTCGTTCCTTCGTCAGCAATGGAGTCTTTCATGAATGTTCGGAGAGAACGTCTTGTCACGTGGGAAAATGACGCGTCCCCAAAAGTCCAGGCCGTGGTGGACATACTGTATAGTCATAATGACAATGTGATGTACTTTCTACAGGGTGTTCGAAAAGTCCCGTCACCCACCTACAAAATGTACATATTGTAATACCAATTTTATTTTTGTGATTAATTGTATTTATATGTGATAGGTGTAATTTAAGAAACAAGTCACTAGCAATAATTACTTTAATTACAGTAAATACAGTTACCAATCAAGAATATCTGTGTTCACCATCATTTTCGTAACAGGATTATGCGCCTCCATATGCGGTGTGAGAATCAACGCAGCATTGCTGGAGTGATTGCACCAAATGCATCTCGAACAGCGTGTTTCAGTTCCTCTGTTGTGCGGTAACGCACCCGGGGTACTTTCTGCTTGACGAAACCCCCGTAACACATTGTCACATGAAGACAGAGCTGGACTTTGGGGGCGGCCACTCAATAGGGGCAGGTAAATGTTGTGAGCCACGGCCGATCCATTTGTCTCTGACCACTCCAAATTCTTGTGATCGTTTCCGAAGTGATTTTTTCGGTGAACGAGCCACCGATGCAATCACACCTTCACATTGCTCTGCTCGCGTTGTTGGTTTTCCCGACTGTGGTCTGTCCTTGAGTCCTTGATGGACCCAGTTTCAAACAGCTTTTTCTCACAGCGTAATACTGTCTTGTTTGATGGTGCAGCCTTATGAATTTGGCGATGAAATTCCGAATATCATGCATCGTTTTGCCAGTATGACCTTTCACGAGCCCATGTCTCATCACTATCCTTTCCTCCAGAGTGAAGTGGGACTGGTCTGGCATGTTCACACAACTCTAATACGGAAAAGAAAAAAAAAGAAGTCAATGACACACATAAATTCAATCAATCACACAAAAATAAAATTGGTATTACAATATGTACATTTGTAGTGGGTGACGGGACTTTCGAACACCCTGTATAACCTGTAATCTTGTATTCATTTGTCAATAATTACACGATGAATAGCGAGATTCCATCACGCTATGTAAACCTTTGTCAGCATCCAACATTTGCGTGCAAACCGCTAAATTTACATGTAAATGAAATTACTCAAACGTATTATTATTATGACCTCAAAGAAGCTCGAAACAAAGCAAGAACTGGTGTTAGTTAAAATACAACATTTGTCTGAACTACCACATTTGTCTGAACTACCACGTTAGTTTAAAAGGAGCTATTGAAGAATAGGGACCCCAGCCTTCTTTAGTTAGCTTTATAAGGCTAACTAACGAAATATCATGACCTAACCTAATCAATCGTCAAGGGCGTGCAGTTAACCTAACGATTGGTTAGTTAGGTCGTGATATTTTCGTTAGTTAGCCTTATAAGCCTAACTAAAGAAGGCTGGGGGCCCTATTCTTCAATAGCTCCGAAATACCACGTTAGTTTAAAATACCACATTAGTCTGAATACCACATTAGTTTAAAATACCACATTAGTCTGAAATACACATTAGTTTAAAATACCACTTAGTTCCAAATAATACAAACTAACTACCTCTTAATTCTCTCTCAGTCTGGAAAGTTTCTGGGATCACCTTATGATCAGGGCCATAAGGCTAACTAACGAAAATATCACGGCTTAACCTAACCAATCGTTAGGTCAACTCTACGCCCTTGACGAATGGTTAAGTTAAGTGGTGATATTTTCTTTAGTTAGCCTTATAGATTCACAAAAATTTCATCACCGGAAATTTTATCGCCCGGGAAATTACATCGTAAAGAATTTTGATCGCAAGGAAAATACATCGCCACACCACCTAACCTAACCTTACTCCCATCTTACTTTCTTAAAACAGTCACCTGCATTTACGTCAAAAAGGGCCAAAATGAGACACTTAATCATAATCTTATAATTATCAGTCCCATGATCATTAAAGCTTCGCATGTATAACTTATATGTATGTTTACAATTAACAATAACAATCATTTTTATTGTATAAACAAATTTGCATAACAAAAGTTAAGAACATAAAAATTAAAATGAATTCAATGCAAATCTTGTTAATATATATATATATATATATATATATATATATATAGAGATATATATATTATATATATATATAATATATTTAGAAATTTTTTTTTAAATTTTTAAAATTATTTTCTATTGCGCGGCGATGTATTTTCCTAGCGATGAAATTCTTGGAGATGAAATTGTCGCGATGAAATTTCCGGACACGGCCTTATAGGCTAACTAACGAAGACTGGGGCCTGTCTTCAGGTGATCCAGTTTCTGGAAATTCCGATGTATTTAGGAAAGAATTGAAATTAAAACACTGATAAATTTATATCAATGTAATATATAGATGACAAAAGTTTTTTACAACCGATATTTCACAATACTTCAATACTTTCATACAATACTTCACAAGAAGGACAGAACTGCAGATATAAATTCGAGCAAATTGTAACTAATGTGCTTCAAAACTATGTAGAAACTTCTAAAATGGTGATAAATTCTCACACGAGTCTATTTGCCACACACACACACACACACACACACATATATATATATATATATATATATATATGAGGGGTCGCGCGTCTTAAAATACTAAACGCCACCATAGGCGAAAACGTGTTTTTGATGGATATCACTATTTTCACCTTTCCTCTGTCGCGTGGTTTGGGTTATAATGACCTTACGACACTACAAGTATGGTTGAAAACCTTATGAAGCGAACTACTTTTTTCACCTCTATCGCCAGCCAAAAGTTCACCCAAGTTTGGCATAATAAGAAAATAAAAAAATTTAAATATATATATATATAATATATATATAAAATATAAATATGAAAATCTATTCCAAAACTCATCAACATCTTCATTAGCATACTTACAGTAGAACTCTAATTTAGCCAAAAATGAACGTTCTACTCAATTAATAACAGATACTATTGCCAAATATTGCTGAACTTTGGGGCGATTTCTGGCGAATTTTAATTTGGCGCTTAGGTACCCGTAAGACGCGGGACCCCTCATATATATATATATATATATATATATATTGTAAACCATATGATAGATGGACAAAATTGTCTTAGAATTACTTACAATGGATCACCTTGAAGATCAGGGCCCCAGCCTTCGTTAGTTAGTCTTATAAGGCTAACTAACGAAAATATCACGACTTAACCTAACCAATCGTTAGGGGTCCTTGACGAATGGTTACCGTACGTTAAGACGTGATATTTTCGTTAGTTAGCCTTATAAGGCTAACTAACGAAGGCTGGGGCCCTGATCTTCAGGTGATCCCTTACAATAATACCTCACATATAAAAAGATAACTATTTATCAATTACATAATAAGTCGGATTTTTTTCTCAATTTTCTGCGATGTAAAAAGAGACCTAAAAATAGGCTACACTCTTTTATCGAAACCCTGTTATTTCTCCAAAGATTATTTTGACTGTATTGAATTACGTATACAATAATTCTCACAAATTTACATTAATTTGTAAACAAAAAAAACCAAAAACAAAAAAAACACAAACGAAAGGAGTTGAAAATGACCTCAAAAGATAAAATCAATTCTTAGAATGAGGTTTGGAAGGTAAAAAAAAAAAAAAAAAAAAAATTCTTAATTACTCGTAATGAACCCAAATCCGTTTTCTGTTAATGACAGGGGAAATTAAAGTAATTATAAAACCAAACTTCTCCCCCTCCTCACAATCCCCACCTCCACCACTAATCCCCCACAACTAATCTCTTCCCCTCCCCGAGTCCAATATGATTTTTGCAACATTTTCTTTATATTTCTAAGCGGCAAAATTTCCATAATGTTGCAAGCGTGTATAGTTTTGCATTATCAATTAATTCTAATGAGAATATAAATATTAAGAATATTAATAAAATATATATTTTAATAAAGAGAATATTAATATTTTTATTGTTATTATTATTAAATATTTAAATTTCTGGAATGGAAATTTTGACCGTATTCGAAATCTAGCCCGCAGCGAGCTGGAGTTTCTGTCGACGAAATTAGAAAATGGTAAAAGTAATTAGTTTAACTGGAGGGTTACGGAGGCTGAGTAAATTAGGGGGAAGGACTTGGAAAGGAAGGGTGAAAAAAAGAAGCGAAACTTAGGAATTAGAGGTCGTACCCGGGTCCCCCAAAGTCCAGGACAACACACACACACACAACACATATATATGCATATATAACTACAAGACCGCGCAGTATATAAATGAATAGAAACGACATAAGTGTTAAGGAACGTTTTCTGCACACGAGGAGAGAAGTAACGAATATGCGCATATTCACGATTTGCGAGGGTGCCCTCTCAGGGCATTGGTTTCTGCCCTATGTGGGAGAATTTCGATTTGTGAGTGAGTGAGGTCCGTAGCAAATGGTAGAGCGTCCGACCGGCAATTGGAAGGCCCTGGGTTCGATTCCTGGGCGGTTCGCCTCATTTTTCATTATTCGTTATCTCTCCTCCTCGTGTGCAGAAACGTTCCTTAACACTTATGTCGTTTCTATTCATTTATATACTGCGCGGTCATTGCAGTTATATGCGCATATTCACGATTGTGCGAGGGTTGCCCTCTCAGGCATTGGTTTCTGCCCTATGTGGGAGAATGTCGATTTGTGATTGAGTGAGGTCCGTAGCATAATGGTAGAGCGTCCGACCGGCAATTGGAAGGCCCTGGGTTCGATTCCTGGGCGGTTCGCCTCATTTTTCATTATTCGTTATCTCTCCTCCTCGTGTGCAGAAACGTTCCTTAACACTTATGTCGTTTCTATTCATATATATATTATATATATAGAGAGAGAGAGAAGAGAGTAATTTCGTTATTTTTCTAAAGATTTTCTAAGTAGGGGTGAGTGTGCCCCAAAGGTCATCTGAGCCAGAGGAGAAACATGGTAAATGGCCGTCTCAACCCCACCGATGTCATATGCTGAAAGCGAACCCAAAGCCTCACTGCTCAGGCCTCAGAGTCCGCCACCGTAATCATTAAGGGGCCATTCCAAAACCACGTGGTCCTTATTTGACCACCAAGGGCCACATGGGGGAGGGGGTCTTGACGTTTAACCACGTGGCCAATACTAAGCATTAAAATACTGTATTGTTTATAATATTGTTTATCATATCATATATACTGTATATATATATCGTAAAGTGCAGAAAATTGGAGAAGCGTGAATGTTTATAAAGCGAAATTGGGTGTACGTTTATTTCGCAAAATTCTACAAGATTCGAATCTTTAACGTTCATGAAACACAAATTGGCCATACTTTTAATTTGATTATTTTTAATTCGCTTTATTTTAATTTGCATTTTTATTTACATAAGATTAAGAAGGGGTGGGGGGGTGACATCGGAAGGCCACGTGGTTTTGGAGGGGGGGGGGGGTAAGTCATTGGTCACAAATGACCACAAGGGGTGGGGGATCGGGTTTGAAAACCACCTGTAAAAGGACCACGTAGTTTTTGAATGACCCGTAAGCTGCCGGACACTCGAGATATATGAATTAATTAAGAGTTAAAAAGCTTGTAATTTTTTAAATTAAAAGTTACAAAAATATTTCAAGCCAAAAAGATAAATTTGGTTTGCTATATTAAATAATAATAATAATAATAACCCAAATATTGTTCTTGCGAATGTACAGGGTGTCCACAATGTCTTGTAACCCCAGTAAAATACTAACTAATTTTCGTTTTTCTTTCACACCCATTTATCACTGATGCTCTGCCAATTCTTGGTTTATGTTTTGTAGTTCCTGTTGCGAACAGTTTCTTTTCCCATCTCAACAGAGTTCTTTTTAGAGGGGCCGCACGGTTGAAACTTGAATCGGTCCCGGAAGTCAGCACGAATATGTTCAATGGTTTTGCCATTACGTGGTCGCTCATGGACTCGGGTACTAGCCAATATGCGTTAGTCAATCGTATAGTTGCTGCTATCACATTCATATTTTACTAGGGTGACAAGACATTGTGGACACCCTGTAGATATACCAAACAGACAATAATTCTATTATTTCCATGAAAAGGCCGAAGGAAACTTTTAAATAATTTTATTATTATATCACTTGCTTTGGGCGCTTTATAGCATGTAAAACACGGCAAACTTTACATGCAAGCAAGGATATCGGAACAGGATTAAAGAAAATTGTATTCATACAACGTTCGTAATAGAAGCTTTTTACCGAATTAATCGTAATAAAATATAAATCTCTCTTGTCACGGTGCTTATGCCAATGATTTCTTTAATAGACTGAAGCGGAAATACCAAATAGGAAAGGATTACGGTAATCTTCTCAAATTACATGTTTTCTCGGAGGGGATAAATGGTAGGTCTATTTACCATATAATCAGGAAAAAAGGATAGGGATTTTTTCTTAAAAGGAATACAATCTCTCTCTCTCTCTCTCTCTCTCTCTCTCTGTGGATCAGTTCAAGAAAAGGTTAGATCAAATCTTGCACACTATTTGAGTGTATAGAAAATTTTCCCTGGCACCCGTTGCCATTGGTACCTCCTCGGTATGGGCCACAAGGCCTTTTGAGGTACTTCTTTTCCTTATAACTCTCTCTCTCTCTCTCTCTCTCTCTCTCTCTCGAAAACGAAACTGTGTTGTTTGGCTCGCCCATTGTTAAGCATATGGATAAAGAATTATGTTTAAGAAATAGAGTAAAACAAGAGCCAATTTGCGTGCCAGGCACTAAAATAGATAGAATTGAACAAGGAGTAAAGATTTTAAAGATGGAAACTGCAAATCCGCTATTTAATTTCTCACGTTGGAGGGAACGATTTGTATAATTTTCGTAGAAAGACAGAAGCGGGAGCGCAGCCAGGATTTTACAAAGGGGGGCCCCAAGCCAGTGATCGTTACCAACAGCATTGGTCTACACGCACACACAAGGGCGGATCCAGAAGTCCATCTGCCCCCCTGGGCACCCCCTCCCCCTTGCCTGCGCTACTGGACAGACGATTTCTTAGCTAAATATCGAAGTTTAATTAAACCCTTCTAAGTAAAGCAATTTACTTCAACACTAGAGTTCGTTAACTTTTAGTCAGATTTTAACTGGGAAGATTTGTTCATTCAAGATGGCGTTCATTTGAATGTAATTCGCGACTCGGGAGATTGATTGATCAAAAAGTGAGTAAGATTTATTTAACACTTAAACAAGATAAAATAGTTCTCTCTCGTTTAGGAAATGTAACTCGCCGGCCTCAGGGAAACTCAACGCGTGTACAGGAACAAACAGTAACGTAAAGAATAGTTTAAAAAGGGGTCATCTGAATATCAGGGCCCCCAGCCTTCTTTAGTTAGCCCTATAAGCCCTATAACTGTACGCCCATGACGATTGGTTAGGTTAAGCCGTAATATTTTCGTTAGTTAGCCTTATAAGGCTAACTAACGAAGGCTGGGGACCCTGATCTTCGGGTGATCCGAAATGTATAACATTTTAAATAGCATAATTACCCATAAGGAATCAATTATTGTCGTGGACTTTAACTGCCCAAACATTAATTTTATTATCTTAAACAGCGATGCTGTGGGTCTACGTTTCATAGATTTTCTACAAAATAAATTTCTTTTTCAAAAGGTGTCAGATCCTACCCGCGGTGAGAATATTTTAGACTTAGTTTAATAAATGATAATTTAGCTCAAAATGTAGACGTCGGAGAAAGTTTATGCAATAGCTGTCTTACGTTTTTCGGTTAATGTTAAAGAACTTTCTGGTGCCTGATTTTAGGAGAGCAAATCCCGCTGACTTTAGAGCTTCATTAACTTCAGTAAATTGGGATGAACTGTTAGCGGTAGATAGTGTTTTAGCATGTGAAATAATTTCAATATATTCATAAATTTAAATGAATGCTGTGTACTGTACAGGATGTTCGAAAAGTCCCGTCACCACCTATAAAATGTACATATTGTAATACCAATTTTATTTTTGTGTGATTAATTGTAGTTATATGTGGGAGGTGTAATTTAAGAAACGAGTCACTAGCAACAATTACTTAAATTACAGTAAATACAGTTACTAATGAAGAATATTTGTGTGTGCACTTAATTCATTAAGAAATGACGTGCGGTATGGTTTCATGGCGAGATCTTTTGTCATGTGATCTCTCATTGTGGACATATTGTGGACATGGGGACTGCAAGTTCTTGTGATCGTTTCCGAAGTGATTTTTTCGGTGAACGAGCCACCGATGCAATCACACCTTCACATTGCTCTACTCGCGTTGTTGGTTTTCCCGACCGTGGTCTGTCGTTGATGGAGCAAGTTTCAAACAGCTTTTTCTCACAGGGTAATACCGTCTTGTTTGGTAGTGCAGCCTTAGTGAATCTTGCGATGAAATCATTCCGGATATCATGCATCGTTTTGCCAGTATGTGACCTTTCACGAGCCCATGCGCTCATCACTATCCTTTCCTCCAGAGTGTAAGTGGACTGGTCTGCCATTGTTCGCACAACTCTAATACCTGGAAAAGAAAAAAAAGTCAATGACACATAAATTCAATCAATCACACAAAAATAAAATTGGTATTACAATATGTACATTTTGTAGTGGGTGATGGGACTTTCCGAACACCCTGTAGATGTCAATTTAGTGAATAAAATTTCTAAATTTGCCGCTGATACTAAAATTGTGGGTAAAACAATTAATTTACTAGACAGAGAGAATTTACAGGGTGATCTTAATAATTTAGTAGAGTGGTTTAATAAGTGGCAAATAACGTATATAAATGTAAAGTCATGCATATACGTTACAACAACAGTAAATTTATCTACACTATGGGAAATAGTGTATTAAATGAGGTGAAACTCCCCAAATAGCTAATTAAATTAATTTAGGCAGCCACTCCTTCCCCCGCCTTGTTTCTTTCCCTTTGGGAACGACGCAATGTAACTCGCTATATGATAAATCTTCAGTACGGAGGCTTTGGTGAGCCAAGGAGAAATGATGCAACGATAAAATGATGATTTCTTGTACGTAATAAATAAATTAAAAAAATCCTTTAAAAAATTGCATAACGTAGATTAGATTAGTAGTTTAGTATTAATGCTATCCTTTATTTTGCTGTCTTCTAATGCGTAACTGAGTACACGAGATAAGTGTACGCATGGTGTGAATGAACTCTGAAGCTATTTTCTTCATTATACTTTTTCCTACTTTCCTATAATTTTTCTTTCCCCACTATTTTCTGTCAGCAGTGGCTGGCGGAGGAGGGAGAGAGTTTTGTCTGTTCTATACTTTTCTATTACTGCTATTCCTATATAAAAGATTTACACATCTATGAGTGTAAGCATGGTATAAGATTTTAGTTTTTCATATTACTATTTATAACTTTTCTATTTTTTCTTGGGCTAACCTAGAGTGAATCTGAGGATCTTTATTAGCGTGGAACTCTCTCTTTCTTAAGAAAAATACACATCTTCACCTATTGTTCCTGGTGATTACACGCGTTTGATCGAGTGTCCATTGATCGTGAAAATTTTTTTCCAGTAAAATTAACTTGCCAGTAAAGTGATATATCATAGTTACAATAGTGTTCGGTGCCCTCATACTTAATTTACCTTGATTTACTATTTAATTACAGTTAAATTCCTTTATTTGTTTAACGAAGTTATAGTTAAGGTGACCAACTTGGTGCCATAAAACGTTTTTGGCACGTGTCTGAGAAATATTTTCGCGATACTTATCCCTTCCGAGGTGGGTAAGCACATGTTAAAGCAGTCAAAGTATAACGTGGTTCCTTAAGGCTTGTTTGGTTTTAGTCTTGAAGATTGTATTCGAGTCAGGTAGAGCAGACAGTGTGAAAAAACGGTCACATTCTTAAAAATAGAAAGTGTTCTTTCATGTTTGCATTTCTTGTTACTTAAGTATTGTTAACCACAATAAAAATAGAATATGACGGGACCAGGAAAACTAAAAGCCGAGTGCTTTAAATGTAAAGTTCAAAATTGGTGTGTTGACTTTCCCGAAGGTAATTTCAACGATTTTACAACTTTGAGTGTATGCTTGTTTTGTAGACTTAGAGAAAACCATGTACAGAAAGTTAAAGAGCTAAAGGAAATTCTAAAAATCTTGAAGATAGGATTGTGGCACTGGAAATCCAAACCAGTGGATTAGGCCAGAGAGAAAACCCAACATCGGATATAAACTCTAAGGTTAAACGTTTAGAACAAAGCATAGCCCATTTGGAAAGTGAGTAGTCCAAAAAGTAAGATAAATGATAGAGAATTCAAAGTAGTCAAAAATAAAAAATTCGAACCCATTACCATAAAAAATAGGTTTGACTTACTTGCTGACAAAGAGGAGGAGTCCATTTTAATTGGGGATTCTTTAGTCAGAAATCAAGTGGACTTTTTTGGAGCAAAACACGTGACCAAGAAAAACTTAGATAAATGCAAAAAACTTCACTTTTTTCTACGTGAAGGTCAAAATATGATAATAAAAACCCACTCTAATAGACAGAGTTTATTTCCACAACAGTTTCGATGCCCACTGGCATCCTCTTCAGGTGGATACAGAAAAACGAATTCGTTTTTCTGTATCCACCTGAAGAGGATGCCAGTGGGTATCGAAACTGTTGTGGAAATAAACTCTGTCTATTAGAGTGGGTTTTTTAAGAAAACTTAGATGTTTTCCACAATATTATTAATGATTTAGTAATCATTTTCAAATAATCATTCGAATTAGGGAAAGTTCCAACCAACTGGAAATTAGCAAATGTAACATCAATCTTTAAAAAGGGAGATAGGCAAAAATCCTTGTAATTACCGCCCGATCAGTTTAACGTCATTTGTCGACAAGCTGTTGGAATCTATTATTATAGAGAGGATTATGTATCAAATCGAATCAAACAGTTTAATTTTTTATTCTCAACATGGATTCAGGCGACATACATCTTGTCTAACAAACCTATCAGAATTTTTCAATATGTATACTTTATATCAATGCTTCTCAACCTTTTCCGACATCATTGGAATACACCCCACTTCAAATACAGTGGAAAAAGTAATATATTTTTTATTTTTCAGTGCTCATTATCCACACTACCAATGTGGATCTGTGGAACAGTTTCAGTTTGGGAAAAGTCTTTTCATCAGATGTAATTAAATTAAATGACGAAGGAAAAACATAGCTGGGAGGAGGAGAGGGGAATTAAGATATCTTAATGTGTGCAACCTGCTAGAAAATTGCCGTTGCGATAGCCAGAACAGGACAGTAGTGCCGGGGGAAAATGAGTCTCTTTCGACAGAGCTTACGACAAACGCTTTCAAGCAGAGCAGATGGCAGGTAGGGCGTCTCTTCAGGTGCGTCTCTTCAGGTAGTGCTCATGGGGGGGGGGGGGGAAGTATCTTGGAGCAGAGTCGACTGTAAACGAGTCTGTTCGAGATCGGGTAACCTCGACGCAAACAATTTAAAGATAGTTGTTTAATGCGATGTCTATTGGAAATAGATTTGACAAATTTGAAGTACCAACCACGGTTAAAAATTTTGACGTCATTGCGATAGCCGAGAATTTGGGTACATACGTCTACTCGGGATTGGATTTCAAAGGAGAGTTCCAGCTTAAGGGATAGAAAATATTTCATAAAGACAGGGCATACAGCGGGGCCGAGGGGAAATGGGATTCCTTACTTTGAAGAAAGTTTATATCCTGTAATAAAATCCCTCGACACTGCATGCAAAATTAGTTGAGTCGCAAAATTTTCAAAATAGGTCTTTCTGCGCAATACTAGCAAATAGAAAATTTCACCAGTATTACACTGGTTAAACCATAGAGGGAAAACTAGATTTTATTACGAATGACTTTAACTGTGGTAGGACAGACTGGGAATTCAAATCTGCTGGTGTCGTAGATGATTACTTATTGACCCAATGGGTGTGGAAAACCACGAGAGGGAACAATATTTTAGAGCTGATGCTGATTACCGAAGACAACCTGATATCTGATCTGGCAGTTTGCGAACCCTTACGAAACAGCAATCACAGTATAGTCAGAGGCGGATTAAGACACCTCGTGGCCCCGGGGCAATGAAGAATATGGGGGCCCTTTTCTATAGTTTTTATTAACAATACATGTACATGTACAGTACATAGTACATTTACACGAATTATATGTACGGTGCTCAGGCTAATTGAGAAACAAACTTAAAAGAACCTTAACACAGTGTATTTTGTCATTTGCCAAAACCAAACAGTATTAAACAAACTTTACTTTAGAGCCTATAAAACATAAAATAAAACAGGGAATTTGTCAGTTTGTTTACTCTGTCATATTTAATCAAAGAAGTTTGCGAAATCTTGAATTATATCGAAACTCAGTTGAATAGGGGCCCCCTCTCAAGCATGGGAGCCTGAGAGGTAAAAGTTTCATTTAGAGCAATGGTCCTTAACCTGGGATAGTTACTACCCGGGAGGTAATTCGGTCTTTTTCGGGGGATAACGAGCTGGCACCACTGTCTAAAAAAAAAGCTGAGTTATGGTTTCCCTAAAATTTTGTTATTCTTGCCTCAATTCCTTTTTTCATATTCGCCATTTAAAAGGGGGAAAGGGGCTACTCATGGGGTAACAGTACGAAACTAGTTAGAGAAGTGACGAATTTAGATTTCCTTGTTTATTCTCGCGATGAAATTTTGAAAGTCATCAATAAAACACGTACTTTTAAGTCTCCTGGTCCTGATATTTTCACGCCCCAAGTTCTTAAAGTAGTTAAGAAGAATATAGTAAACTTTCTTGCTTGTAGTTTTAACAAGTCTCTAGCCTTAGGCAGAGTCCCAAAAGATTTCAATGACATTTTCCTGAAAAAAAATTTCCATAATATCTGTTGTCTGACGTCATGCCAATAAGTTTTCTTTCAACAGTGGTGTATATTTTTTACTATTTATCATTTCATTAAAAAAATCTGTTCACTGGATTCAAAAGTAGGACCAAACGATCACCTTTTCAGGATGCTTCGTGAGACAAGACGGATGAATAACTGATCTTTTGTCGTCCATCATTTTTCTAAAGAAACGGGTTCGAACTCCAGAAACCAGAAAATGAAACTGATCGCTAAAAATTACCTGAGAAAAATTAATTCAGATCCTAACATGTCTTGAGAAAACTCACAAAAACAACACCCCCCTGTAATGAACGTTACACCTGTGAACTGAACATGCCAACCTATTCATAACTAATATTTTTGGGTTCTGTTCCCGTTGGATTTTAATCCTAACCACGTACTTGACTGGTTGAATATTGTTCGACCTTCTATCAAGTTTATACTTGACACGGAATAAAATTCAAGAGTTTCCTTTTTGGACATTCAAATCATTAGATTCTGTAATAGTAGGCCCGTAATAGTAAACCTGTAATAATAAACCAGCCTTCACTATATTTAGAAAAGCCACCCATTCTAATGCTTACGTCCACTTCGCATACTGTATCTGTCAAAAAAGGCATCCTTATGGGCATGTTCTTAAAAGCCCTGAAGATGTATACCCTTCTTATTTGGAGGTTGAACTTTGGTTCATTAAAGACTCTTAAAAACCTGGATTATCGTTCCAATTTTATTAAAAAATTCTCTTAGAGCTGCTAAGAAGAAATTTTATGGCGATGCCAAAGGCGGATCTAAGCATTTCAGTAAGGGGGATCCAAAGAAAAAAGGGCACAGTACTAAAAAATTTTTCTTAAAACATACCACCAATGAGCGAGTGTAAAATCAATTGTATTGTTTTATTAGATGAGTCCCATTCAAATATGATACAAAATAAAAATCTAATTTGGGTACAATAGTTATCACGGAAATTTTTCAAACAGTTACAAATGTCTTGTCACTTAAAAGAACTATCAGAATAAGATAGATAAAAATAGTGATATGGCTTCACCAGTACTAAGGGCACCACTATGAAACCCATTACAACACAAATTTGGAAGTACTGTACAGTGTATACGGATATAGACTCAAAATAGAATTTGAATAAAATCACTTTGTTTTCAGAGGCATACACATCATTCAAAGAGGGCACTTGCAAGAAATATAGGGGGATCCAGACGTCGCCGACCCCCCTCCCCGTTAGATCCGCTTATGGATAATACTAGTGTTTCCAACTGTGGAGTTTATAGAATCCCAAGTAGAGACTGCTCTAAAAACTGCATTGGTGAAACCAATGAAACCAATGACTTCGAAAGTCTATCAATAGAAATAGAGTCTGAGCACAGCTGATGATAACTCGGACTTACACAAGCATCGCCTAGAGTACTAAGATCATAACAAAGACATTAACAATGCTAATTTACTTTCAAATGTTAATAATAATGATAAACTTACCGAATTGTTCATTATTATAAAAAAATACTGATAATTTCAATATTAAAAAATAGGCTATTTCAACTGGACTTAATGACCAACTTTGTTTATCAAAATCTTCCGTTTTCCAAAAATATTTCCGACGTTTTGAGTTGCCTGAGGCATAATTTTTTTTTTTTTTAAATAAGTCTTTTATCTGCATTTCTACTTTCAGTTTCTATTATCGCCTGAACGAAGAAGGTAATTTCTTCGAAAGGCTTCGTGGTTTTTAGCGTTTTATTTCAACTCTTTAACTTCGTGATTTTAATTTATATATATATATATATATATATATGTAGCGTATCGACAAGAAATAGACCAACAAATCGACAGACATACTTTCTTTCCACGCTACCATAAAACAGGTTGGAACACACGTGGGCAAGAGTAAAACAATGGAGCGTCTATTTTTCCCCAATGGGAGCGAACAAAAACCGTTAACGACTAAAAGACGCGTGGACAAACCGTCTTAAGAATGAAGTCTACGTCACAGGCCTACGGTATAAAAGGAGCTTCCACGTTATACTCACTCTAGATCTACCTCAACATATCGTCGATTGAATCTCGCTCTGGCAAAGGTGGTAAAGTTGGAGGAAAATTTTCTTTTCCCGCTCGCTCTGGCAAAGGTGGTAAAGTTGGAGGAAAATTTTCTTTTCCCGGAGAATCATTTCTCGCCCGCTTCTGCCTGCCCAGAATCACTACCCGCAAGGGAATAAGAGTTCATCTCGCCCAGGCAGACTAACACGAGCAGCATTGAATTCGCTTGGACCCCGCAGACAAGACAACGCTTCGTTTTTCTTCGCCGAAGTGCACGCTTCAGTAGTATTGGCGCCTAAAAGTATAAACCCAGGACATCGCAGAAATAAGACTACTTCTATTTGAGCGTTCGCCGAAGTGCACGCTTCAGTAGTATTGGCGCCAAAAAGTATAAACCCAGGACATCGCAGAAATAAGACTACTTCTATTTGAGCGCGTTCTACGATAGTATGTGTCTTCACTAGAGACCAGGGCTTGCTGGGGCCAAGCCGGAGGGCCAGGTTGGGGGGTTTCACCAGAACCCGTCTATCGATGCGTGCATCAATAGGATCTGACGAAGGAGGTCTGAGGCTTAGCCCGCTGCGGACCAGATCAGGGTTCGCTCGAACTGCATCCAGAATTGCACTCGAACTTTGGCATGACATCACCTCTCGGGGGAAATGCATGTCAGGGCTAGAGGTTTCCCAAGACCACGGTGCGACACTAATCACCCCGTCTCCGTGTATGGAAACTGCAATCCTGATAACCAAGCCTGAGGGGAGGCGGCGCTCATAAGTCCGCCATGAGTCATCCCCCTCAGGAGATGCGGCCAGAGCCCATATCATACACCACCATTCTCACCCCCCCCTCCTGCCCGATGGCCGACCCCTGGCGACCCTATCTCGCGACACATTTTACAAGATGGCGACCGCAACGCCCCAAAAACAAATGCGACTAAAAATCAAAGCAACATCTCAAGAAAGCTACGAGAAGCTACGTCATCTCGGAAGTTTTCACGAGGGCACACGTGCCCTTCATCCGAATTTACGGTGAGCACCCTACGTTCACCGCAGTATGCAGGGAGGAAGACGCGTCGAAGCTTCTGGCGCCTGAAACTAAAGAGTCGCTTCGTACCGCGGGCATACAAATCCAGGTGCCCCCTAATATCAGAGCCAAGAGCTCTGTCTTTATGAGAAAACTCGACCGCCACATCGGATGCCGGTCTAAGGAAGAAATAAAAGAGGAACTAGAAAAGGAGAACACGTGGGCCAAAGTTGAAGAAGTCACAAAAATCAAAGACTTCACCCACGTCGTTAAAGTTGAATTCAAGACCCCCGAGATTGCGCGCAAAGCAGCGGAATCAGGACTGTTACTATTCCACATGTTCGTGACCCCTTCTCAGATCACCGTGGACGAATTTATTACTGTCCTGACTTGTTTCAATTGCTATAAATTCGAGGAGCACCCTTCGAAGGACTGTCCCACCAAACACATCACGGTCTGCTCCGAGTGCGCAGTAGTGGGACATAAGTGGACCGAATGTAAGGCCACACAAAAGAAATGCATCAACTGCCACGGCCCGCACCGTACACTGGCAATGGCATGCCCGAAGAAGAAGGAGGCCATCCGACTGAGGAAGGAAAAAACTCAGGAGGACTCGGCCGTAAAAGAGCTGCAACCGTACAGAGCTGCAGTCAAACAGTCCATCGAGGAGGCTCGCTCCCACCTCAGTCCCACAGAAATCGTACTTGAAAACTCAAACAGCCTGACCCTATTGACGTGCGTCATACACGCTCATCTCCTCAATATGGGCACCCCAGGCACATACTCGAAGCACCTAAATGACATGCTCAGGAGAAACGGCATGCCGGAAGTCAACGCCCCCGACGATGTCCCCTCGGCATCTATCTTCGCGGCACGACTTCCAGAAAGGACAACTGCCGCCTCCGACGAATCAGACAGTGAATCAGAACCTGAGCCCGAACCCGTACCCAAACCCGTCTCTGCCCCAGTATCAGACAACGAAGCGGAATCTTACACGGATGCCCCACGACCCCGCCGCACTCGTGCGGGAAACGGGAGGCACCGAAAGTGAAGCCCCTAACCGGGCAAACCTCTTGCCCCAAATCTCCTGAGAAGCCGAACACTGAATCCTCTAAGCCGTTACCGAAGAAGGTTGCTCATACCCAATCAAGGCCTCAGATCTGGGGCTGAGGATCGTCGCGAAGGCCACCAACCCCTTCCCTAAACCCATGGTGCTATCCCAACTGGTGAAAGGGCTGAGAGAGGGATCTTATAAGTACACCTTCGAAGAGAATGTGGACACCACTTATGACATCCCACTCTTGATCGAACGACAAGAAATCGCTGTCATCGGTGAGGACCTCGACGTTCTCCCGGACCAGGCATTCAAAAAAATTCGTTCAGGAAATGCGACGCGCTCCCCCACAGGCACTGAACCAAAAAGCAAAACACAATCAACATGCACGCGCAACAATCTAACCTAACGATTCTTCAGCAAAATGTACTGCATTGGCAAACGCACAAGACGTCTCTGGCCAATACCTACAGACTAATCGACCCAGACATCATCCTCATTAACTCACACAGCCTAAAGGCCCCCAGCAAATAAAACTGTTCAATTACAACATCATACAATCGAACAGATCGCAAGAACTGCATGACGGTGTTGCAATTGCCGTCAAACGTGGTCTTCGCTTCGAAGAGATCACAAGCTTCGAAGACGAAACACTGGCAGTGAGGTTAAAACTGGGCCACGAAGACCTCGTCATTGGGACGACATACTGCCCCCCGAGGAGGGGCACCATCTCATCAGCAGATATTATCAAACTTCTGAACTACAACTGCCCAGTTTACATCATCGGAGACCTGAATGCCAGACATGTGGACTTCGACGATAACTACAGTAACCATTACGGGAAACAACTGGCGGAAATAAACAGAAGGGGGAAAATGAAGTGGCTAGGGCCACATTTTCCAACTTTTTACGGCAGGAACGCCGGAACGATGCCCGACAAAATTATTGCCAATAATCTGGCATACCTCAACACTCATCACTATCCGGGCCCAGCCACACCCAGCGACCACGTCCCTATCATCATGAAGATTGCCTGCGCTCCTTTACAAGTCCCAATCCGTCCCCGCCCTCCATCCGCAAGACGAACTGGGAGGAGTACCAGGCTGACCTCGCCCAACACGAGCCCTCAGAACTGAATGGTGGGGGGATAGCAGCAATTGAAGCTGCCACGGCAGACCTTCTGAAGGCGCTGAAGACTGCCAAGGAAAAACACGTACCCACCATCACCCACCGCATTCTGCCACACCCCTCCCCCTCCGAAGAAATCGTCGCCGCCACACGCCAATTAAACGTCGTCAGGAACCAGATGGACAGCGGCATAAATTACCTGCATAACAAACTGCAATACAACATCCTCAGAGCCCGACTACGAGGCTTGTGGATTGAAAAAGAACACGACATGTGGAACGCGCTCGTCGACAGGATAGACGTAGAAAGAGACCCTAAAACCTTCTGGTCACAGATAAGGAAACTAAAAGGAACACCCAAAGCTGAAAAATTCAAGACACTCCGGAATGAAAACGGAAGACCTCTCATCTCGGACCAAGAAATAGCGGAAAGCTTTCGAAATCGTCTCAGAAGAACGTTCAACATAAGCGATGAAGAAAATGACCTGTTCGACGAAGACAATGAAGCAAGGGTCACACAGTGGCTGGAAGACAACCACGAAAGGATCCTACCAACGGATAGGGCAGAACCCCTAAATGCCAACTTCAGAATTACGGTGAAAGAGGTCACTGACACGATCAGCCTCTTTAAAGAAAAGGCACCAGGCCCCTCCGGAATCACGAAAACCCTGATCCAAAAGTCGCCCCCGAACATACACGAAGAGATAGCAAACATATTTAGCGCCAGTCTCTCCATCGGATACTTCCCAAAAGCATTAAAAACCGCAAAAATCATCATGATCCCTAAAGGAGGGAAATCCACAGAGTTCATCGAGAACTATAGACCCATCAGCCTGTTAGAGGTACTCGGCAAAACCCTGGAAAAAATACTCCTTCGAAAACTGAATTTCCACCTCACGGTCAATGGTGCACTTTCAGACGCCCAGCATGGATTCAGGAAAAAGAGAGGCACAGCCACAGCCCTCGCCATTCTGCACGAAGCGGTGGCAAACAAACTAGCGTTCAGCAGAAGAGTCTCGATAGTACTGAGAGATGTGAAGGCCGCCTTCGACAAAGTGTGGCACCAAGGATTACAATACCGCATCCTCGAACAGAACATGGACGCAAACTTAGGGAAAATCCTTTGCAGCTTCCTCAAAGATCGAAAAGCTTACGTCCAACACAAGACCCACACTGGCAAGCTCTTCGACATCCAGGCGGGAGTGCCACAGGGAGCGATACTTTCGCCCACTCTGTACAACCTGTACATCGCCCAATTGCCTCCGCCCCACCACACACCCGAGAAGTCATCTACGCGGACGACATCACGCAAATAGTAACATCAAACCTCGGCAAAGAGCAACACGCCAACAGGCTGAAGAGACAAATTGAAAGAATCAATGAATTCGAGGAACGTTGGAAAATTCAGACGAACCAACAGAAATTCACAGTTATTAACATTGGCCACAGGAACGTTCACGCACTAGAAATAAACAACCGAGTCCAACCTTACAAGCAACAAGGCACAGCTCTCGGCCTGACCATCAACAGCTTTGGCTATAAAAACCATACCACAGCAAGGTCAAACAAAGCGAGAAGAGAGCTCAGTAAACTCTACCGTTTCAGGGGACTCTCGGTAAAAAATAAGAAGATGCTGTACACGGCGCTGGTACGGTCTATCCTCGAATACCCGGCAATTCCACTGCACACAACGAGCGACACAAATCTGATGTTGCTACAAAAAATACAGAACGCTGGAACAAGATTCATCCTGGGAAAACGACTCAGCGACAGGATATCATCCCAGGCACTGCACCAACAAGCAAACTTACCAGCCCTCAATGTCCTCCTGCACAGCAGGGCGGAGAAAACTTGGAGGAAGGTACAAAACACCTCTCCACAGACCTATGAAGAACTCGATATTGGACCTCAGCGCGGGAGAGAGTACTTCTATTTCAAGAGAAGTCTACCCCGCAGCAGACCCCCCACCAACGGCACTTTTTGTACCGTATAGAAGATAAAAAAAAAAAAAAAAAAAAAAAAAAAAATAAATAAATATAAATAAATAATAAAATAAATAAATAAAAAAAAAATAAATAAAAAAAAAAAAAAAAAATAAAATAAATAATAAAATAAAATAAATAAATAAATAAATAAAAAAATAAAAATAAAAAATAAAAATAAATAAATAAATAAAATAAAAGAGGTAGAAAACCCAAACTAAGCTAACAAGTCAAGCACCCTACAAAAGCTTGAACGCGCAAGGAAGGTGATTCACTTATCACCAGACCTTAAATCCCCATAAAAAAAAAAAAAAAAAAAAAAAAAAAACTGCGCATCCTTGGTGAGCCCGAGGACCTATCAACTCTTCATCTATATTTCCCATTTCCCCACTTTCTGTTATCACTCCTACTACTCTAATTTCACCTCTTATAACGTCAACAACAACAACATACTCACTCTCACTCACTCACTCTCACACTTGGACGCACGTCATCACGTGAGCAGCGCGTCCACCAACCGCTTTCCGGCCCCCTGGCCGAGGGGCCGCGGACGCTACTTTCTTCAGGGCCTACAATTTGTCCACGTAAGATCTACAGACCACCTGCAGAAGCAATCTTTCGAGGCCCAACCGGAATCACTTCGGGCCTGCAGTTTGCCGGGTCGGCCTTCAAGTTTCTCTACATTCCTCGAGATTATTCAGCACCACAGGCTGATCATAAGGCCAGCCTGCACCTCGAGAAGTAACATCAGCTCAGGCCTCCACGAAGCCTACATCCATCATCTCAAGAGGCATAACGAACAACGACAGCTCGAATCTGCGTAATAGGTTCGTCGTCAACCTGCCTTCAACAAAGTTTACGTCACCATAAGCTAAGTACCCCCTTTTCTAAGTACTCTTCAAGCCTACATTAGCCTACCACCGAACGGTAGGCTATACTCCCAAATTGTGTATTTACGCGTTCCAACTGACTCTCGTGAAAGAACGCAGTAGGCCTATCATCCAATTCAAGTGTCATTTCAATACCGTTAGTCCGCGTATCATCCGTCATTATGTTCAAGTCATATATTTGTGTGATCTAAATATTCTCTTGACGTAATCATTTAACATCACATGATGTTCTCATATATAAATGATATTTTGTGCAAGCATTTCAATCCATTATTATTAGGCCACATCAATTATTCTATGTGCATCCATGCAATCATTTAGCCTACTTAATCAGTGTCAAGTTTTCCATTCAATGTACCAAACGCACGTGCATTCTTTATATCATGCTAGGCCATCCAATGTTCCATGTTGCATGCCATTTACATACCATCGATGAGTATTACATTATTTATTACGTGTCAATTAAGCTATTAACATTTCATCTTATTAGCTAAGCCTATGCCATAAGCATAACGTAAAACTACCAATTAATTACTGTCAATTCTTTGTTATATCACAGTGAATAAAATAACGGATTTTTTTCATAATAAACTACAAAAGTAAGGTGTCTTTCATAACCTTAATATTAATTTGCTTTGGCCGTAAACCAAAGTTGGTGACCTCGCTGCCATTTCGGTCACTTCCAATAGTATGGTGGACCTAATCAAATAGCCATTCATTCCAATCGGTGATACTGTATTACATCATAAATTATAAACCCAGCCTATCATTATAAAGCAATCAGTCATTGCCTAAATCAATCGTTGCATACAATTAAATCATTATCACCTTAAACAGCAAAACAAGCTCCACTACAAATTGGTGTAACCCCGGAGTGACTCGATCTTATTTTACGTTATTTATTCACAGCGATCCTTGTGCTTAGCTATTATTGACCATTTCATTTTTTGCAGCCACATTAAATAATTTCTATGTAAATACGGTATTCATAAATTCAATGTGATTTTCTGCAGACATATCAAATTTCTATGTACGTACGGTTTCATAAATTCAGTGAAATTAACTAGGCCTACTGGCAAACAGTGATATTCGTTCCGCGCGGTACTTTAATGCCTTACTGTCTCGCGGTCATGTGCCGTCGCACAATCACCGCAACTTTCAAATTCCCGAGTGCGTCCCCCTGAGTCGAGTCTCACTGCCTCCTGACGGCAGGGGCGCGGCGACCCCTTGGAGAAGCCACCACTGGCATTGGGTCCTGCTCCGCCGTCATACGGATCGTGGAGGGACTCACGAAATCCACCACCTAACGCCTCAGGACAACACTCACCCCCCCAGCGCTGCAGTCAGTCCCAAATTCGTTTCAAACGGCGCATTCTTTCGTCACCACCTCGTCCAAAATATTCAACGGTTCCGTCTCGGCCGTTGTACGGTAAATCATTTGGCGATAAATCTGGTGACGCGCCTCATTGATCAGCGAATTTTTTTCCGTAAGCACGACGGGTTTTCCCTTCCCCATTCCCTACGGGAAGGCCTAAAAAGAAAGCATTCTTTAAGTCAACGAGCAGAGCGCACACATGCATCCACGCAACAAAAGGGCAAACTGCAAAACAGACACTTCAGGCACAGGGTTGGCGATCCCCTGCCTTCATCAACTGTCTCTTTGCATCATTCCGTGGATTACTTCCTGCTGCTCGTGGACTCGAACGACGTTTCTTTTTCTCCCTTCGGCAGGAGCGACCTCGACGACAACATCCACACGACGAGTTACGGGCACAGCATTCGAACTCAACACAGTCCCCCTCGCCCCTCTCGTTTCCTTCGTCCACTCTTCATTGCTCCACATTCCTGCCGAAGCCCAACCCCTGCGGCAGGAGCGACCTCAACGAGAACAACCACGCGACGAGTTACGGGCACAGCATTCGACCTCCAACACAGTCCCCCCTGCCCCTCTCGTTTCCTCCGTTCGCTCCTCACTGTCCCCCATTCCTGCCGTACCCCAACCCCACCCCCCTGCGGAACCCCCACCCCATACACCAGCGCTTCCTCTTCCGAGCATCTGACGACCCTTCATTCCTTCCTGCGTCAGGAATTCCACGACATACCAGGCCAAACGTCAAATCTCGGAGTGGCCTCATCAGGTCTCCCAACAGAATGGTATTTCTTCTCAGTATCGTTCCTTCGTCTCTGAGAGGGAACTACTTGTAGCGTATCGACAAGAAATAGACCAACAAATCGACAGACATACTTTCTTTCCACGCTACCATAAAACAGGTTGGAACACACGTGGGCAAGAGTAAAACAATGGAGCGTCTATTTTTCCCCAATGGGAGCGAACAAAAACCGTTAACGACTAAAAGACGCGTGGACAAACCGTCTTAAGAATGAAGTCTACGTCACAGGCCTACGGTATAAAAGGAGCTTCCACGTTATACTCACTCTCACTCACTCACTCTCACACTTGGACGCACGTCATCACGTGAGCAGCGCGTCCACCAACCGCTTTCCGGCCCCCTGGCCGAGGGGCCGCGGACGCTACTTTCTTCAGGGCCTACAATTTGTCCACGTAAGATCTACAGACCACCTGCAGAAGCAATCTTTCGAGGCCCAACCGGAATCACTTCGGGCCTGCAGTTTGCCGGGTCGGCCTTCAAGTTTCTCTACATTCCTCGAGATTATTCAGCACCACAGGCTGATCATAAGGCCAGCCTGCACCTCGAGAAGTAACATCAGCTCAGGCCTCCACGAAGCCTACATCCATCATCTCAAGAGGCATAACGAACAACGACAGCTCGAATCTGCGTAATAGGTTCGTCGTCAACCTGCCTTCAACAAAGTTTACGTCACCATAAGCTAAGTACCCCCTTTTCTAAGTACTCTTCAAGCCTACATTAGCCTACCACCGAACGGTAGGCTATACTCCCAAATTGTGTATTTACGCGTTCCAACTGACTCTCGTGAAAGAACGCAGTAGGCCTATCATCCAATTCAAGTGTCATTTCAATACCGTTAGTCCGCGTATCATCCGTCATTATGTTCAAGTCATATATTTGTGTGTTATCTAAATATTCTCTTGACGTAATCATTTAACATCACATGATGTTCTCATATATAAATGATATTTTGTGCAAGCATTTCAATCCATTATTATTAGGCCACATCAATTATTCTATGTGCATCCATGCAATCATTTAGCCTACTTAATCAGTGTCAAGTGTTTTCCATTCAATGTACCAAACGCACGTGCATTCTTTATATCATGCTAGGCCCATCCAATGTTCCATGTTGCATGCCATTTACATACCATCGATGAGTATTACATTATTTATTACGTGTCAATTAAGCTATTAACATTTCATCTTATTAGCTAAGCCTATGCCATAAGCATAACGTAAAACTACCAATTAATTACTGTCAATTCTTTGTTATATCACAGTGATAAAATAACGGATTTATTTTCATAATAAACTACAAAGTAAGGTGTCTTTCATAACCTTAATATTAATTTGCTTTGGCCGTAAACCAAAGTTGGTGACCTCGCTGCCATTTCGGTCACTTCCAATAGTATGGTGGACCTAATCAAATAGCCATTCATTCCAATCGGTGATACTGTATTACATCATAAATTATAAACCCAGCCTATCATTATAAAGCAATCAGTCATTGCCTAAATCAATCGTTGCATACAATTAAATCATTATCACCTTAAACGGCTAAAATTAGCACCACTATATATAATATATATATATATATATATATATATTGGCCCCCTCCTTCCTGCATAAAAAAATATACCTTGGTTAACCTTGGTTTTGCTTCCTCCCGAATTGTTCATTCTAACGAAGGACAAGCTTGTCACTCCACCTTAGACCTACAATTTAACGTGAAATCCGAGCCACGCCCCACCAGTAGCCAGAGTCTTAACCACTAGGATACCCAAAGTACATATTTATCTACCAACCAATTTCTTTATTGTGTGGAAAGATGAACAGCTGCGTTTTTCTGCGCGCCACCTGCCGTCACCCGGTTTTGATCCCGGGGCCGAGGGATTCGCAGTCAGCGACGCTGACCACTACACCACCGAGGCGCATATATATATATATATATATATATATATATAATATATATATTATACGCCCCTTGGAGGTAAATTAAAATGAATTACTCCAAGAGGGTATAATATTGTACTCCTGGATCCAACATATATATATATATATATATATATATATATATATATATATATATATATATATAATATATATATATATATATAATATAATATATATATATATATATATATAATATATATATATATATATATATATATATATATTAAAAAGTTGTAAATGCAAACAAACTGAATGTAGTAGGAGGCACAACGACAACACTCCTACATCAAATAAGCTATTATATGTTGTTATAGCGTAAATTCAAATTAAATAAAATTATTGTCCCAGTGCGGGTATGGATAAATATTGGTTATAAATATCAGGGTTTGCTCCTACGCGGCAATTCTCAGAAAAGAGAATAGCAGGGACTTTTTGTGTTTACAGGCTATTAGCTTTTCTCTTCTAATATATATATATATATATATATATATATATATATATATATATATATATATATATATTCTATACTTGATATCATATTTACCCTGAGGCATAATTTATGAAGGCTTGTTAATACTGATTAGTCTATCCTCTCTTTATTATTATGCCCTCCACACACATTTATTTATATATATATATATATATATATATATATATATATATATATATAGAGAGAGAGAGAGAGAGAGAGAGAGAGAGGGTGTTCAGAAAGTCGCACTACAGTTGGAAAATGTAACTCATATTTCTAATTAACTCGTATGTACAATAAATTTTTCAAGTGTAGTGCGACTTTTTGAACACCCTGTATATACTTTACTTTTGATGGCTCTCAAACTAATAAAAAGAAACAGTATGAATATTTCATGCAAATGAAGGACAAAATGGTCAGTTTTTTCACTTTTGTCTTCCCAAATGAATCAAGATTCGAGCACTTTGTTTCAGAAGCACGGAGAATCTGTGGTGATGTGTTCAATCCAAAATTGGTACAACTCGATGAGAAATTCGGTAGTTGTGCTGTTATGGTGTGGACAAGCGTTCGGTACCCTGGAAAAACTGACCCTGTATTCGTAGAGGGACGTCTTAATTCACAAGATTGCATACCCATCGTACGAGGAACGGTCAAAAAATAAGTTTACACGGCGTATAATTTCGTAACTAAAGGACCTACATTGATTATGTTTGTATCAGGTGAATTCGTTAATCATTGTTGGCAACACTGCACGTCGATTCGGCTGCCATCTACCGTACATTGGTTATATGAGTCAGTTGAACCTGG
Organism: Bathynomus jamesi; assembly: GCA_023014485.1. NCBI lineage: Eukaryota > Metazoa > Arthropoda > Malacostraca > Isopoda > Cirolanidae > Bathynomus > Bathynomus jamesi. The sequence continues at coordinate 239,942 of JAJOZX010004938.1, read as the reverse complement.
GGGTCCTTTCTGCAACGATATTCCGAGTCTGTCAGTGGTCAAGAATTTCTCGAGCGCATTGTTACAGGAGACGAGACATGGGTTCATCACCGTTCTCCGGAAACAAAACGTGCCAGCATAGAATGGAAACACCCTGGGTTCCCGCAACCAAAGACGTTCAAGATTGTGAGGTCCGCTGGCAAAGTGATGGTTACCGTGTTTTGGGACCACAAAGGCGTTTTGTTCGCAGACTTCATGCAAAAAGGCACAACAATCAATGCAGCTGCATATTGTTCAACACTGAAACGTTTACGAGCGGCCATTAAACGTAAACGTCCTGGACTGCTCCGTAGGGCAGGGCACTGTTCCAGTCGAGCCGCCATGTTTAACTGACTCATATAACCAATGTACGGTAGATGGCAGCCGAATCGACGTGCAGTGTTGCCAACAATGATTAACGAATTCACTTGATACAAACATAATCAACGTAGGTCCTTTAGTTACGAAATTATACGCCGTGTAAACTTATTTTCTGACCGTCCCTCGTAGATACGAACCTCTTGCCTTTGTTTCGAAATGGAAACTTCACCCGCAGGCCATTATGTTTCAATAGTACGATGGCACACGGTCATTCATTTGCTTTAGGAGGGTGTTCATTTTATTCTGGCAGGGCGCTGTATAATGTCTTTCATTGTCTTTAATGACATTAATCAAATCTCAAAAACCAAACGCAGTCATTACCAATTTGTAATTTTTTTATGCTTTTTAGAAATTTTATTTTTCTAGCCAAACTAATTTCCGAAACTCTACATCGGTTCGAACGAAAATAAATTTAAAAATGCTTCAACATTATACATTTTGTTGAAAGTGTTGAACGAAAACAAAAAAATCTATTTTCACTGTACTAATTACTAGAAGAAAAAGTGTATTGAAGATTATAGCATCTCTTTTCTAGAAATAGTGTATAGACGTGGTAGCTCAATAACGAAAATATAAGCGTTCCTTTACCTACAGAGTTGCTACATCGTGGCCAGTGTCGCAACACCGTTTCCTGTCAATCAACGAAGTTAAGCGATATTGGATCTGAAGAGTAATTGGATGGGAGGCCGTCCTCTGCATATTCCGCATATTCTACTTAACAAATTATTGTTACGGCTTTTAGAGGAGCAATCAGAGATTGGTTTAAAGTTATTTGTCCAATACATATCATTTTATATCAGAAAATAAGGTCTGCTCAACTAAAACTCTGTCAAACATGGTGTACCACAGGGCTCAATGTTGGGTCCACTGTTATTTTTTATTTTGTATATATATATATATATATATATATATATATATATATGAATAAAACCACGAAGGAAAGGAAACACAAAATGGTGCTCAAGCGCTTTCGTCTAATGACGCTTGAGCACCATTTTGTGTTTCCTTTCCTTCGTGGTTTTATTCATCATAAATATTTTTCACGTGTTACTTTCGTGAAATAATTTTCATATATATATATATATATATATATATATATATATATATATATATATATATATATATATATATTATATCCCGCAAGGGGGTTCTAAGCTCGTGCTCTTGAGTGCTCTTTGTGCTCGTTTGTACGTGCTTGTTCCTGGAGGTTTCACGTGCGCCCTCCCGGCCCTAGCACCCAAGGATGATGGGGCTCGACCCTGCAGTCCTTGTCATCCTTGGTCTTTTTCCACTTCGACTGTCCCCTCCACCCTTTCTTTTTCCTCTGTCTTTCCTCTCCTTTTTCTTTGTTTTTCCGCTGAGATATGCCCTTTAAATAGAGGCGAATCGGTTCTTCCCGAACTAAAAAAAAAAAATATATATATATATAACTTTCCACGCTTATCTGATATACTTAACTTCATAATATTTGCAGATGATACAGCCGAGTTTTTCATGCAAAGATGTTAATTCAGCTAAGAATGTATTTAATTCAGAATTCAACATTGTAATGAAATGGTTGACTACCAGTAAACTCATCAAGAAATCCACTCGTATCAGACCAGAAATAGATCAAAGCATGTTATACCCCAATTTAGATTACCTACATCTCAAAAATTACCTCTTTTTCATTGGACTGAAACTGGAATGATTTAAATGCTGATATAAAAAATATTGTGAATGTAAATTCGTTTAAAACCAAGTTGAAATCCCGATTAATAATGGCATACTAACAAAAATCTAGAATTAAATGAACGAACCGACGATCCCAAAGAAATATCTGAAACATTGAGAGCCCAGTATGAATCGATCTTCAGTACTCCAAAATGTGACGAAGCGATACCTGACATAAATGCATTCTCTGAAGAGAAATTGCGAGGAGAATGTGTAACAGACTGATTTTATCCGAGATGTAGCGAGAGCTATAGGACAAATGAAATCATAATCAGCTGCAGGTCCGTGCAAATGAAACGCACTATTGATTAAAAACTGTGAAAATGAAATAGCTACGCCCTTATACTGGATATGGAGAAAATCCCTAGACACTGTGGAATACCGAGCATCTTGGAAAGAGCGAACATTGTCCCTATATATGAAGGAGGGGATAGATCTCAAGCAAAGAACTACAGACCAGTGTCATTGACGTCCCACCTCACCAAAATATTTGAAAGAATAGTCAGAGAGAAAATCTATGACTTCTTGGAGACACTGGAAAGATTCAACAAAAATCAGCACAGATTCCGATCAGGAAGATCATGCCGATCACAACTTATAGAGCATTTTAACAATATCCTAGATGCACTTGAAGGCAATGAAAACTATGATGTCATATACACGGATTTTGCTAAAGCTTTCGACAAATGCGACCATAGTATAATAGCACATAAAATGAAACATATGGGAATAACAGGCAAAGTGGGAAAATGGATCTACAACTTCCTCAGAAAACGTCTACAGGTCGTCAAAATTCAAGGTGTATCATCATCAGAATCAGAAGTACGCAGCTCAATACCACAAGGTACAGTACTGACCCCACTCCTGTTTACATATTATCACGCTAACAGACATAGACAGCGGAGTAAACAGCAACAGTATAGTAAAATCCTTTGCGGACAATACAAAGATCAGCAGAAAAATCAGCGATGCAAATGAAGTGGAGGCCTTGCAGAGGGACACAAACAAAATATACAAATGGTCAGAAGACAACAACATGACATTTAACACAGAGAAATTTCAGCTTTTGAGGTATGGTAAAAAAGAGGAACTTAAACAGACTGCATATTATGCTCCAGATAGACAGGAAATTCAGAGAAGCAAGAAAGCGGTCGACTTAGGGGTAATAATGACCGATGATGCCAAATTCGAGACACAAAATCAGATAGCTATAAATAAAGCAAAAAGAGTCGCGGACAGTTACTAAGAACGTTCAAAAGGAGGAATAAGACAGTAATGATTTCGCTGCTGAGAACACTGATCATACCAAAACTCGAATACTGCTCAGTTTTGACGTCTCCATGTAAAAAATAAGAAATTAATAACTAGAAGAAACGCAGACATTTCACAGCTAAGACTGATGGCTGCAAAGAACTCAACTACTGGGAAAGACAACGTAAACTAAATCTGTACTCCCTGGAAAGAAGAAGAGAAAGGTATACCATAATCTACATATGGAAAATGATCGAAAACTGGTAACAAACCTCAAACTAAACCCAATTACCACTCAAACAACGCTGAACAATTGGAAAGGCAGAATGTGTAGTGTTTCCAAATTAAAGCCCCGACAAGGGACCTCCTCAACACTGAAGGAAAATAGCTTCGTTGTCAGGGGGCCAATACTTTTTAACCAGCTTCCAAAGCACCTCAGAAACTCGCTCCTCCACCAAGCCAGGACTAGAGGCGGGGCCACTAGCTTGACCTTCGTGTGAAGAGAGACCAACACGCGGAACTTAAACGAGGTCAACGAGGTGTGTATACACAGTGCATTCGAAAAGTCTCTCCGCATTGCTATGTTAAACGCATAGGAAATTGAAAAACTACAATGTTTTCATTGAACCATGATTTAGTGATTTTATTACATGACCTTTTGATTTTACAGCATGTGTTCAAAGTGTTTTCCACCATTTTGCAGGCACAGAGCAACTCATCTACACTTGTTGTCAAACACTTTTTTTAAAGTGTTGGTTGACTGCGGAGAGACTTTTCGAACGCACTGTATAATACATGTTTTATCAGGGGAGTTTATCGTGTGACTGAAAAAATTCCGAAGGATTATGACTCTATATTTGTATACATAACAAGACAAAGAGAAAACCCGCGAGGAATGATAATTTTAAGCAAAACGTCTAAATACGAAAGAAGCGTCAATTTCAAGTACGAAAAATAAAAGCGACCTCCTTTGTTTGACGGTTGCGAAAGAAGGAGATTTTTGTAAACAAAGTTGACAAGTTCGTAAACAAAGTTTGCAAACAAAGAAGTGGTTTACGAGTGAAACCACCAAATTATGATCGTCGATTGTAATTTTTTGGGCGGAGAATAGAGGACGTACAAATTATTTTCTTTAATATATATATATATATATATATTCATACCTTTGAAATATTTGTTCAAGTCATTCCTTTAGATTCATAAAAGACTCTCTCTCTCATATACAGGGTTAACAAAAGTCTGTGCTCATAGGGAAATAAGATGTAACAGAATTGAACGAGTAGAAATGTGTGAACAGCTACATGGAATGCAGTTTAAGCATGTGCTGGATTAATTGGTAAGTTGTATTGTTTGTAATATATAGTTAAAACTATTTTTTCGTTCTGTTCTATTTTTTTCCCTATGAAAACGAATTTCTGTTACACCCTGTATATATATATATATATATATATAAAATTACGCTTTTATATGCTGTTTACAGTTTGTTTTTATCATGCCTACATCAAAAACTACTAAAGTTTAAAGTTGCGCAAAGACTTTTAATCACCCTGTAGTTAAAATGTAAATTTTATCCCCCAACAGGATTCGAGCACGGGCCTTCTGATTCAGAGACGCGGCACTAACCATTAAGCTACGACAGGATATAGGTTAATAATAACCTGGCGACATTTTATCACCCGAGGAAACGCATAACGTTTTCGCCTTCAGTAAACATGAGAGTATCATTAGATAGAAATATAAACGCATAACCTGTCGTAACCTAATGGTTCCACGGTTTCGAATTCATGTCGAGGGGCTTAAATTTGCATATGCCAAAAAAAGGCAAAGGCCTGGATATACAGTGTATATATATATATATATATATATATATATATATATATATATATATATACACAAACTCAGAATGGTTCCCTGAGAACATTATATGTTAAACACAGACCGTGCATGGCACAAGGAACTCTTCTGGGAAAATTAAATCCACTATAGTCCGAATAAGTAATGGTAAATGACAAATACCATAGTTTTTTTCCTTTTTCATGATTTTAGCCCGACGTGGGCAACGGGTCTCTCGCAAAGAGATCCCATAAATATAGCTTCCCTCACCAGCTATCTGCAAAGCAGACAGGATCCAGCTTTGGGACGTGGATCTAGGGTTTAAAGCAAGCCTAGATCCCTACACTCAGAACCTCTATATAAGTAAAAGACTCGTTGCATTCACGTCGTGTTGAATAAATCAAAGAAAAAGGGGGTAACTATTGTATTTTTAGCCAAAAAAAAAACCAAAACTTAAACCTCAACCGGGACATTGAGCGTCCACTTTTCAAGGCACGAAACACGTCCGTTTAGTTCTCAGGGAACCATTCTGAGTTTGTGTATACTAAACGGACGTGTTTCGTGCCTTGAAAAGTGGACGCTCAATGTCCCGGTTGAGGTTTAAGTTTTGGTTTTTTTTTGGCTAAAAATACAATAGTTACCCCCTTTTTCTTTGATTTATTCAACACGACGTGAATGCAACGAGTCTTTTACTTATATAGAGGTTCTGAGTGTAGGGATCTAGGCTTGCTTTAAACCCTAGATCCACGTCCCAAAGCTGGATCCTGTCTGCTTTGCAGATAGCTGGTGAGGGAAGCTATATTTATGGGATCTCTTTGCGAGAGACCCGTTGCCCACGTCGGGCTAAAATCATGAAAAAGGAAAAAAACTATGGTATTTGTCATTTACCATTACTTATTCGGACTATAGTGGATTTAATTTTCCCAGAAGAGTTCCTTGTGCCATGCACGGTCTGTGTTTAACATATAATGTTCTCAGGGAACCATTCTGAGTTTGTGTATACTAAACGGACGTGTTTCGTGCCTTGAAAAGTGGACGCTCAATGTCCCGGTTGAGGTTTAAGTTTTGGTTTTTTTTTGGCTAAAAATACAATAGTTACCCCCTTTTTCTTTGATTTATTCAACACGACGTGAATGCAACGAGTCTTTTACTTATATAGAGGTTCTGAGTGTAGGGATCTAGGCTTGCTTTAAACCCTAGATCCACGTCCCAAAGCTGGATCCTGTCTGCTTTGCAGATAGCTGGTGAGGGAAGCTATATTTATGGATCTCTTTGCGAGAGACCCGTTGCCCACGTCGGGCTAAAATCATGAAAAAGGAAAAAAACTATGGTATTTGTCATTTACCATTACTTATTCGGACTATAGTGGATTTAATTTTCCCAGAAGAGTTCCTTGTGCCATGCACGGTCTGTGTTTAACATATATATATATATTGGCGGAAACAATGATGAAATGGATCCATATTAATTTAGCTCATGTCCAAATTTTATATTAGAAGAAATGAATAGATATGATTTGGAAAATGAGCTAAAACTGTTGGAAAAACAGATTAAGTTCATTCATTAACAAGAAAGAGAATATCATGGTTTGAAATAATAATTAATGAGAGGATTGTATTTTCACCTTTTTAGCGACCCCGTATAGAGACGGGAAAAGCTACAGAAGAAGAAGATTGTATTTTCACCTTTTTAGCGACCCCGTATAGAGACGGGAAAAGCTACAGAAGAAGAAGATTGTATTTTCACCTTTTATTCAGTTACAAACATGGTCAATTTTCTGGTTAATTATTTATTAGAAACCCTCAAAATTGTTTATTTTCTTCAAACAAAGAATTTGTTTGTTTTTTAGACTTAAGGAGTAGTTTATTCAAAAGTATGACTCTGAATTTTGTTCTATTTACGTGGTGAGTTTCACTTTCTGCGACAAATTTAAATGGAATTAATTTCAAGTAAATATCTAAGACCCTCCCAGGAAGAAGTGGCTAAGCGACAAAAATAAAAAATAAAAAAAAACCAGAAAATGTAATTAAAATTGTACCAAATTTGAAACTGACGTACCTTTTTCAACTTTTGAAGATATTTCAATGGAATAGTTTCAGAAGTTCAAATATTGTACAATGTTTAACTGCGTTTTCTGGCGTTTTTTTTTTTTTTTTTTTTTTTGTCGCTTAGTCACTTCTTCTTAGGAGGGCCTCATACAATCTTATAGGATTATTATTATTATTATTATAGCACGTAATTAAGAAAACGTTAGTCGTACGAGGATAGGCTTAAGAAGTTAAAATTAACTACACTCGAGGCTAGGAGGCTAAGGGGTGATCTAATCCAGGTTTTTAAAATTATGAATGGGTTCGATAACGTAAATAGAGATAGCTTTTTCGAAATATCATAATATAGTAGAACTAGAAATAACGGATGTAAGCTGACAAGTAGAAGGTTCGAGACGCATAGCATAGTAAATAGGTGGAATAGTTTGCCGGTAGAAGTAATTAGTAGCACGTCTATAAACATGTTTAAAATTCGATTAGACGCATATGTTCAGGATCTACAGATCTAGAGAAGCTAAGACTAACAAAGACCCTAAGATCCACTCTAAGGTTAGCCCGAGAGAAAGAAGAGAACAGGGGATTAAAAGAAGAGAATAAGGGGTTAAGTAAGTAGCAAAACCTATAGATTAGGTATAGTTTAAGGTAGTAAAATTAAGCTTTTTGTGGTTCGGAACCCACGTAAAATTGTAGGTCCCCTCCGCCACCACGGAGGACATGCGCAATACACAACTACACCACAGTTAGGTAGACCAGCCATGAGGGGATCCTAGGATCTTTGTTGGTCTGAAACATTATATAAACTTATATATACACAAAAATAGCCTTGTATGTACCGAGGTACGATTTACTTGGTTGGTCAATTCTGTCGAGCACCCTCTCCGCCCTCTAAAAAAAAAATGGGGGGAGGGAATATTCGGATTTTTATTCACGGAATTCTGGAAATTTGAAATCTGGAACTGTTTTCAATTGTGGAGCACCCTGTGAGTTCCTGCATATAGTATACACATCTTACTCGTACCAAAAATCCAAATTTAGACGAAACCAGAGTTCGGTGAATTCTTGTGTGTGTGTGTGTGTGTTGTGTGTGTGTGTGTGAGAGAGATTAAAATCACATTTGAACGAGGCAGTACAGAATAAGGAAAAGTGAAATCGTAACAAAGCAAATTTTATTTTTGTATTTTAATTTTAAATTTTTTATTTTTTAGCTTTGGAACATCTTCAATAATTTAAAACTAAGTTCAAAGATGATTCTCAGGAATAAAATTTTTCCAGGATGTCCCAATACCTCCCTTAACAAAAGGACCCTCCATTTATTACTCAGCGAAAGGTTTTTTTTTAGAAAAACCAGTCAAAGTTTAAAAAAAAGACTGTAATCATCAACATTTTGAGCTTCAACTCGAATTACAATGGTTGAAAATGTTTTCAATTTAAAAAGAGAAATTCCTACTTGTAGTCAACAATCTTCAACAATCACCAACTTTGCCCATCATCAACTTAACATCGTCAAAAATGCGACACACTTTTACGACGATGCCAGTTTGTGAAGTTTCTACATATCCAAACTGTGCTGCAATCAACAGTCAACTTTAACTGCAGACATTCGCAATTCGTTACTGTTTTGTTAAAAAAACTGCAGCAGAGAAAATTTCTGAAATTATTAATATAAAGATTAAATGTAATTGATAGAAAAGCAACTTTAATATTAAAAAAAATTAATGGAATAATTATTAAACAGATGAAAATTAATAAAAATTTGCTACATCGTACGCCTGACAGGCGTACACGATCACAGCAATATATATGTATATATTTATACTCGTACATATTTAAGATACATAATAATCTACAGGGAGATCCAGGGCTGTTTCCTAGCATAAGCAGACTAAGCGGCCGCTTAGGGCCCCGCTGCTACTAGGGGACTCCTAGACAGGATAGGAATATAGCTGAAGTTATTATTATTATTATTGTCGTATTAATTAAAGTTTTTGTACGAGACAAATGTGATAAAACGGAGACAAACGAAACGTTTTGGTCGTTATGTGTAAATAACTATTGTGAGAACTTATTTCTATATTATTTAACTTTATTCCTACTACATGTACATGCTTATACTTTCCTAAATGCTTAATTTTTCTAGTATTGTAAAACATTATTTCACTAATCTACTAATTATTAAGAGATTTTATAACACTTTAAAACCTAGGATTATTTTCGTTATGTTTTCAAGTTTATTAATTCTTTTCTCATAGCTTTATCATAGTTGATAATTGCATTATGTTTTTATACATAGTTCTGTGTCATTTATTCTAAATAATGTATAAGCTAATCTTCAGGAATTTCAGGAGTATTTTTTCCGTTTGTCTTCTGAAAGTAGCCTACATATTTGTTGTTTTGGACATAAATGTTTCATTAAAATTGTTTCTTATTAACACGCCATTTTTTGTATGTGTGTGCTGAGGAGGTGATGTAGTAAAGCGTGAGTTGGTGGATGGAGGGGTGGGGCCTCAAATGGGTATACTGCTTAGGACCCCCTAATGGCTACAAACGGCCCTGGGGAGATCCATTTATATATATTTAAAATACATAATAATCCAGGGAGATCCATTTATATAATATTTAAGATATATAATAATCTACAGAGAGATCCAAACTTTCATACGCTTTCGTGAAACGGAAAAGGTTCAGTACCCAACAAATTTCTTAAAAACCTACAACCATCAACTTTTTAAGCTCCACATACAAATGAAAAGCCGTTTGATCAAAATATGTGGTCATTTTTTGGCCTATTTTTGGGTTTACAGGAAAAAGTGCCTTTTTCGTCATAAAGTGCCAAATTTGCTTTTTTTCCATTATTTTATAGTATTATTCCATTTGGGTCCCAAAATAGGACTATCAATTTTCGTTATATATATATATTGAGACTTCACAAAAAAGTGGAGGGGTTTTAAATAGAGGTTGGGTTTATAAAATTTTAAATTTAAAGGTTCATTTTGTGTTCATTTGTTAATAAGTGGTTGAATGGGATTTTTATAAAGAATTAATTTCGTTTAAATTGGATTTTTTAATACTTTTTGTTAACTTCATTCCTATTGCACCGACGGCATTATTTCCAATAAAATTGAATTAAAATAAACATAATAAACAAAAACGCACGCGCACACGCACACACACACATATATATATATACACATTTCAACTGCAAAGAACACGCAGTATAATTAACGTAAAGAACGACGCTTGTATAGGAGAACATTCCGCGCAAGATGAGGAGGGAGAACGAACAAATGAAAAAAAATATATATATAGTATATAAAATGTATATCGGTGGTGTAGTGGTTAGCATTGCTGATTACGAATCCATCGACCCCGGGTTTGATTCCCCGTGATGGCAGTCGGCGCGCAGCAAACCCAGCTGTTCATCCTTCCATACAGTAAAAAAAAAAAAAAATTGGCTGGTAGATAAATAGGTACCCTGGTAGCCTAGTCGTTAAGACTGGGCTGCTGGTGGGGTGGGGCGTGGTTCGCATTCCACGTTAAAAAACTGTAGGTCTAAGGTGGAGCAACAAGTTTACCCTTCGTTATAATGAACAGTTCCGGCGGAAGCAAAACCAAGTTTATATATATATATATATATATATATATAATATATATAATACAGGGTGGTGCAAAAGTCGCGCATCATAGGCATTTCCAGTGTTGATTATAAATTTATTTTTCTTTTAGGTAGGGGATGGCTGCGAAATTAACAATAGACGAGAGGGTGAGCTTGGCTTTAATGCTTGGAATACGAGGTACAACAAATCGATGAATCGGTACAGAATTTAAATTCTGTACCGATTCATTGATTTGTTTGTTGTACCTGGTATTCACCCGGGTGAGTCAAAAGTCAGGAAACATAGGAACTATGCATTTCAATGCAAATACTCGTATATATTTGTATATTTGCATTGAAAAGCATAGTTTCTATGTTTACTGACTTTTGACTCATCTGGTATATATATATATATATATTATCGTAAAGAACGACGCTTGTATAGGAGATATTCCGCGCAAGATGAGAGAGAACGAAACAAATGAAAAAATGAGGTAACCACCCGGGAATCGAACCCGGGATCTTCCGATTGCCGGTCAGATATGATAACCATTACACCATGGGCCTCACTCATTCAAATGCCGTAATTCTTCTACATACGCGAAGAAACCAATGCCCCAAGGGGGCACCTCCCGCATGCCGTAACATTATATACATTTAACTGCAAACACGCAGTATAATTAACGTAAAGAACGACGCTTGTATAGGAGATATTCCGCGCAAGATGAGAGAGAGAGAACGAAACAAATGAAAAAAATGAGGTAACCACCCGGGAATTACGGCATTTGAATGAGTGAGGCCCATGGTGTAATGGTTATCATATCTGACCGGCAATCGGAAGATCCCGGGTTCGATTCCCGGTGGTTACCTCATTTTTTCATTTGTTTCGTTCTCTCTCTCTCATCTTGCGCGGAATATCTCCTATACAAGCGTCGTTCTTTACGTTAATTATACTGCGTGTTTGCATATATATATATATATATATATATATTATACACCGGGTGGGAGAAAAGTCTAAGGATTTTATGCATACAACTATTTAGTTAACAACATTATAGAGATAAGTGTTGAAATGATGAAACAAATTAAACAAAAAGTCTATAAGAATTTTAGTCATAAAAATATTTTGTTAAATTGTAATTTAATCTTGAAAGAATTCTCCATCCATTACAGTATGATACATTTGTGGATTCTCTCTTTCAAACTCTTCATTCTTCTTCTCAATATATCGAGTGGGATCCTTTTCAGTTCTTCATCTATTCTGTGGCCAAGGACATTCACATTTGGATAGATGAAACCTAAAGCGCAGAGGTTGTCGCAAATAAGCCCAAAACCAGAAATCACATGGGGTTAACTCGGATGATCTGGCTTGCCACTCGATGGGGTCTCACCGCCCAATCCATCTTCCTTCAAAGTTCGTATCCACAATCTCACGGGCAGCTGCAGAGTAATGTAGCGGCGCTCCATCACGTTGATAAAGCCAATTCCTGCCAACTTCATTAGAAAGCTGTGGTAAAACTTCGTCTCTCAATACCTGGCAATAGCGTTTTCCATCCATCGTATCTCTCGATATGTCAAAGGAAATGAGTCCTGAATAACCAATGGACGCCCAAACTGTTAGTGTAGCCGTTTTAAGGGGTTTACCCAATTCTATTTTGGGATTTTTTTCGCCCAGTAGTGAACGTTGGGTTTGTTTCCTTTACTCGTTAAACCGAAGACACATTCATATAAAATCTGGATCACTGTTCAACTTTTGTCTCATTGTTTCAGCAAACTGCAGCCGTCTATCAGAATCATGGTCGTATATGAACCGAAAGTAAATGGGTTTTTAATCGTGGTACCCCTGTCATTTCAATATCTTTGCTACGAAAATTTAGAAATACCCAATTCCTGTGCGACTTTTCTCGTTGAAGTTGTTGGATCGACTCGAAAACTGGAGAGGACATTTTCTTTGTTGTTGTCTCTTATCGCCGTTACTGGTCTTCCACTTCTTAGACGATCTTTTACTAGGCCCCACTTTTCTAAAAGTTTGAGCTTCTAGTATCGAAGCGTGGTTGCATTTGATGGTGGTTTATTATATTTTTGTCGAAATAAACGCAAACTTTCTTCACACTTATTATAAGAAAAAGCCCACGACACAAGATACACTTTTTCTTCATTGCTGTATTCCATCCTTACTGACATAGCGCTGACTGGGGTTAGGGTCTAGGCCCACAGTGATTCCCAACCTTTTTTTGCTGCTACACTGAATTGGCCACGAACAGGACCTCCCGACCCTCAGGCTTATGGTAAAATTTAAATATGTAAATAAATATAAGTTGAATTAAGAAATAATGAATATAGTGACACTTCGCGACGACCGTACTTGAGAACCCCAGCGACCCAAGGTTGGGAACCACTGCTAGGGCCTAGGGCCTTCTTGTTCTAGCCTAGGGTCATTCCTGGCCTTGTGTAGTTGCTTTGAAAAGTATCGCATACATTACAGTGATATTTGGGGATTTATTTATTATTAACAAATTATTTGTATGTATAAAATACTTAGACTTTTCTCCCACTCTGAATATATACATATATATATATATATATTATATATATTATATATATATATATATATATATAAAGGGTGATCCAGAGAAATGGGACCCAAAAGAAACCCCTGTAACTCTTAAAGTATAAGTCCTTTTATAAAATCATACGCATCATTCGAAAGAGGATAGTTACAAGTTTGTACAGGATTGTATAGGTTTTGACAATACAAGACAAGATAAGATACAAAACAAAATAAAGTGTTAGTTAAAACTAACCCTTCAAGATGACTGCATGGACTGTGGAACAGCTGCGTTTCATAACTGAGCAATATTATTGAGCATGGAAGAAGTGTAGTTTCAGCTCTTAGAAGGTGATTTTGACATCTGAAAATTTGTCTTGAAAGATCTTTGAGCTGAAACTACACTTCTTCCATGCTCATAATATTGCTCAGTTATGAAACGCAGCTGTTCCACAGTCCATGCAGTCATCTTGAAGGGTTATGAGAATAAAAACCCACTCTAATAGACAGAGTTTTATTTTCCACGACAGTTTCGACGCCCACTGGCATCCTCCTCGGGTGGATACACATTTTTGTGTTTCTGTATCCACCCGAGAGGATGCCAGTGGGCGTCGAAACTGTCGTGGAAATAAACTCTGTCTATTAGAGTGGGTTTTTATTCTCATATTTTGACCTTCACGTAAAAAAGTGAAGTTTTTTGCATTTATTATTGAAGGGTTAGTTTTAACTACACTTTTATTTTGTTTTGTATCTTATCTTGTCTTGTATTGTCAAAACCTATACAATCCTGTACAAACTTGTAACTATCCTCTTTCGAATGATGCGTATGATTTTATAAAAGGACTTATACTTTAAGAGTTACAGGGGTTTCTTTTGGGTCCCATTTCTCTGGATCACCCTTTATATATATATATATATATATATATATATATAATAATACTGTATAAATAAAAGTAGTAGCGGCTTCGCGCGAAATTCTGTCTGGATAAAAACGTTTTCAGTGTTAAAAAAAAACCCTCTGTTACTTACATTTTCTCAATTAACTATTTAGATGTTAAAATAATGGTTTGTTTTTTGGTTTTCATTTCGCCAAAATGAATTTTTTTTTTTTTTTTCTACAAATTTTTAAAAGAAATGTAACTAAACCTCAAGAGGTTTTTAAAGAATTAAAACTCTCTCTCTCTCTCTCTCTCTCTCTCTCTCTCTCTCTCTCTCTCTCTCTCCTCTCTCTCTCTCTCTCTCTCTCTTACAGTTGAGAATACATCTTTTATTTTGGAGGCTAGTAATATGTTTAGTGACGTAAAGGGGGTTCCATTGCTCAATAATATAACTGTTTACACTGAAGAGATTGCTCACTATAAAATTTAATTCTATATCTTTATTAAAAAAGAATACGAATCAGTTTTACAATTTTTAGTTATTTCATATTAGGCGCTGATTCATACCGGTTTGGAGAGTTTGGCGCAAAACGGTCAGAATTTCGAATCAAACTTTCAAATTTGCTTAAATAAACATGAGTGGGAAGCAACCGTGTAAGGAAAGATCATTGCTGTATGAACAACTGTTATTGAAGATACATATTCGATTAATTTAGGGGATTTGAACTTTAGGGGATTTTGAACATTATGGAAATTGAACGTTAGGGGTATTGACCCAGCGCCCGGATCTTTTCCAAATGGACGACCCCACGGGATTTAGCTGAAAATTTGTATACTAATAAATTTTTATATTCTAATAACCAAAATTACGTTATTTTCCTGGAGAAATATGCCCAACATACGAAAAAAATTGTATTTTTATGCGCACTAGTTTGCATGGCGCATTCACACATCATAAACTATAAAGCGTTGCCTCCGATGAGTTTCATTTTAACCAATGTTAACAAAAACCACAACACAAGACAAAAAATATTTATTACACAGATTCCTGCCACGTTAAATTTAAAAATATTTACTGAATGGAATAAAATAAATAAAAATATTTATATATTTAGCGGCCCTTCCGAGAATGCGCTCCCGGGCAGCTGCCCCTTCTGCACCACCCACCTTAATCCGGCCTTGTGTGTGAGGGATAAGGGATTTGTTTTAACCTTCCTTGCGTTAATTAACTTTCAAAGTGTTCCATAGCCTTGACGGTTTGGAATTTTGTTGGAATATTGTTGAACAATAATGATCTACATTTTAATGACTGTATTAAGTCTGTTACAGTCATTTTTATATGTCTGTTTGGTAATAATATCGGTTTTCCATAGTTTAAAGAGAATATACCCGCGTTTAATGCATACATTGAGCGCTGGGGTGATCCATTGTAGTTGTTGCATTTGAGGGGTCGAGCGTCTTAAGGTACCTAAGCGCCATCACAGGCGAAAACGTGTTTTTGGTGGATATCACTATTTTCACCCTTCCTCTATCGCGTGGTTTAGGTTATAATGACCTTACGACACTACAAGTATGGTTGAAAACCTTATGACGCGAACTACTTTTTTCACCTCTATCGCCAGCCAAAAGTTCACCCAAAGTTCGGCATAATAAGAAAATCAAAACATTAAAAAATATATATATAAAATATAAAATATGAAAATCTATTCCAAAAACTCATCAACATCTTCATTAGCATACTTAGAACTCTAATTTAGCCAAAAATGAACGTTCTAGCTCAATTAATAACAGAGATACTACTGCCAGAATATTGCTGAACTTTGGAGAGGCGATTTCTGACGAATTTTAATTTTGGCGCTTAGGTACCTTAATTAAGACGCGGGACCCCTCATTTAGTTTTAGATATTATCATACTTTTAATTTAAAAGATAAGTTAAAAGTTAAAAATAAAAAAAGATAAATTAAAACTTAATAAATCGCCAAGTTCTGAGCTCTTTCACCCAAAGCACCTAAAAGAGTTAAAGAATGGAATACTTGATCTTTCAGTTCATATTTTTAATAAATCTTTGTCGCAGAGGGTTTAAAATCTCTGTAGTAGGGAGTTGTTCCTTCAGATTTTAAATTAGCTAATATAATTCAGATATTTAAAACAGGGGATAAGCAACAAGCTTAGTCTACCTTCCATTATAGGAAAGCTTTTAGAATAAGTTATTTGAGATCGTACAGTCGACCATCTTGAATGCGATAATCTTTTCAAGCGAAGTCAGCGTCATGAGTTTCGAAAAAATCAATCTTGTTTATCAAATTTATTAAAAAAAGTTCATGACGTCATCGGTATTTATGATTGTAAGAGAGCGGTAGATACAGGGTGTTTATAAAGTCCCTATCTATTTCAGTGAAAACGTAGCAAAAAGGGTAAAATTCAATAACAATATAATAGAAGCATACATTTAATGAATACTTAAGCATATGATTCTACATGAGCACCATCAGTATCTCTACGGAGTTAGAATCTGTCATCAGCATTGCGGAACACATTTTGGAGCATGACGGGTTATTTTTGTAACCGATGTTACGATACGAGCACGTAAATGTCTCAGCTTCATTCAGATGGCATTTTAAGCACCGTCGTCTTTCAACAAGATGAGGCACCTTGTCATTAAGCAAACATTGTTCGGGAGTAGCTAAATGAACGATTTCCAAATCGGTGGATCGGACGTGGAGGCAACAGGCCCTGGGCGGCTCGATCTCCTGACCTAACTCCCTTGGATTTCTTTGCATGGGGCTTTATCATATCAAACATCTATCAAACGAGGGTTACAGATCTGCAAGAATTACGTGCTCGTATCGTAACAGCAGTTACAAAAATAACCCCTGTCATGCTCCAAAATGTGTTCCGCAATGCTGCTGGCAGATTCTAACTCTGCAGAGATACTGATGGTGCTCATGTAGAATCATATGCTTAAGTATTCATTAAATGTATGCCTTCTATTATATTGTTATTGAATTTTACCCTTTTTGCTACGTTTTCACTGAAATAGCTAGGGACTTTATAAACACCCTGTATAATTTGTCTGATAAATGCGTTCTGCTAAAAAGGCAAATCTTTTTTGTGTGCATAATAAAAAACCTTGTAAAGGACAGGACAAGAATAACGCAAAAACATGTGGCATTAAAAATCCACAAAGTTAAAAAATGAGATATTCAGCGGCCGCTTTTAACATGTGCAATGAGATTAGAATTTTCTTTAAGATGTGGGAAATTTTTTTCATCGAACAAGTGCCATCAGGTGATGACAGTATTTTCATCAAACTTCGATGCTTGATGAAATACTTTTTGGGGAACTGATTCCTTAAAAATAATTTAATCGAAGTGGGTGGCACCATCTATTGGAGGAAATGTCAATTAAGTACCATTCAGTTTATTTTCATAGACCGAATGTAATTACACGCATATCAATTTTGTGTTAATCAGGAACAACATACTAACAGCAACTTAAATTTGAAGATTAAATATATTAGAAATAAATTCGAACCAATGCCACTGAAGATTCGAATTTTGTAAGCCGCCACGTTAACCACTCGGTCATGAGACGGTGAGATATACTGAGATAGTTTTGTGTATATGCTCTTTCACGTTGATTTTAGTATGTCTATCTTAATATGTATACTGTTTCTGTTTATATATCGGGTGAGCCAAAAAAATGGGAGACCTCGAACTTTGGCTGTAAAATCCAAAGTTATGGTCAGATTTCAATATTTTTTCACACCCCACAACTAAGTAAATTTCCTATACGGTGAGCGGATTTCAAAGAAAACTAATGAAAAATACCGATTTATTGAACATTTCTTTATGCCACTGGAAATTCTCCATTTACACTACAACTGCATTGTCGGGTCGGCAAAAAAAAAAGGGAGACTTTTTAAATCCTTCATATCTCGTCAAATACGGTACATACAACCATGAAATTTTAGTATGTTAGTACTAGGTAATTTTATGGTTTGTATGCCATCTTTTAGCATTTTAGCTGAGAAATTGGATTTATGGCGAATATTCCAGAAAATCTTGCTAATCATAGGTTCGAGTTGATAATTAAAGCGATTTTAATTAACGTAAGCCAACTGCAGGAGGTTTGGACAAGCTTCTCAAGAAAATCGATAAAACAGGAGATATCAAAAGAATACCAGGTAGCGGTATTAAATTTGGCCACCAAACAGTCCTGATTTAAATCCTGTTCATTACAGCCTTTGGGAAAATTTGTTACAGAGAATTTATCGGGTCAAAGTAAGAAATGTCGCTCATTTACGACAGCTTCTTCTGGAAAAATGGGATGAGCTACCACAAGAACAAATCAATAAAGCCATAGATGAGTTCCGTCCCAAACTGAAAAAGGTTGTAGAAATTCGTGGTAAACATATCGAGCAGTTTTTTTAACATCAAGGTAGCACCATATGCGAGTACTTTGTAACTTTTTATCTGCACATACAATGCAGTAGTAGTGTAAATGGAGAATTTCCAGTGGCATAAAGAAATGTTCAATAAATCCGTAATTTTCATTAGTTTTCTTTGAAATTCGCTCACCCTATAGGAAATTTACTTAGTTGTGGGGTGCGAAAAAAAATATTGAAATCTAACCATAACTTTGGATTTTACAGCCAAAGTTCGAGGTCTCCCTTTTTATTTGCTCACCCGATATATATATATATATATATATTTTTATTTTTTTTTCTAAAGGTTGCCGCTAAATATTGTTTGGGTTTTAAACTGAATTTTTAGCGGCAAATGTGTTTTTGCGTTATTCTTGTCCTGTTCTTTTCAAGGTTTCTTATGCATGTAAAAAAGATTTGCCTTTTTGTAGGACGCATTTTTCAGACTAGTCCATGAGTTTTGTTGGCAAGTCTGTTAGTTTTAAACACAAACTTGGCTTAAAATTAGCGCTAATCCTACATTTTTTAACAGAAGTTTTTAAGCCAGTGAGAACTTAACATTTATTTTAAGTTTACGAACTACTTACATGATGAGTGCAGCTTCACAAATTTGATCTCACTGGTTTTGGATGTGAAGCTCAAGATTTTTAAAGCTGTGGTATTTTTGTAAATTTATGGATTGACTCGCTATTCTTCGATTTCACAAACCAGTATAAAATTGGATCACCTGAAGATCAGGCCCCCCATGTATTCTTGTTTTTTGCTTTACAGTACCAAATATCATAATAAATTAAATTGAATGCCCGGTTAGATCAACTGTACGCCCTTGACGATTGGTTAAGTCGTGATATTTTCGTTAGTTTTAACGAAGATATCATTTGGTAACTGAGGCTGGGGGCCCTGATCTTCAGGTGATCCATAAAATTTTATAAAAGCATGGTCTGACTAGATTATTTATTATTTATTATATTTATTATATTATATTATTTAATAAATTATATTTTACCAGAAACAACACAAATTGTAAAATAGTTCCGTTGGGCGGAGCTTAGAACTCTCAACGAATTAGCTCCGCCCAGCATCATGCGGACAAACGCCTTACTCAGCTGAACAACCACATAATATTTGCTCTAAATTTTTTGTAGTAAACAAATTTGTTCGATGTTTACATCAAATTACAAGCAAAGATGTCCTCTATCTTTTGGTGTAAAGTGCGTTTGGTGTAGTTTCTTCTGAAAAAAGTTATAGCCTCCAGAAGAGCAGTCCGCGAAATGCTAGTCGGCGTCAAGAGATTTGTCCACACACTACCGTGCGTGAACGATATACATATATATTATTCAGGAGTGCATTTCTACTTTAAGTGAAAGTATGAGGAGTTAAACATCTTTTATATAAAGCATCATTCTGCCCATACGCCCATTTCAGGTACGAGCAGCTCGCAACAGCATTGCCAAGCAAATAGGGGTCAAAGTACAAACGAGACTTTCGTACGTGGTACGTGGTACAACAATGCTCTTGGTAGTCTAATCAAAAACATGCTATCCGTATTCAATTTACTGCAATTTTCGTTAGTTTGTATTGCAGACACCTCCAGTTATTATCAGTCCTGGTGCATGATTCATCGGGAGCAAGATGCACTGCAAGTTTGTGTTTCCTCCCTAAGGTTGCAAAAATTTTCCTGTATCAATCAGGCATGGGGTAATTGTAATTTGTAATTGTAAATGATTGTAATTAATTACATTTTTGGATCACCTGAAGATCAGGGCCCCCAGCTTTCTTTAGTTAGCCTTATAAGGCTAACTAACGAAAATATCACGACCTAACCTAACCTAACCAATCGTTAGGTCAACTGTACGCCCTTGACGATTAGTTAGGTTAAGTCGTGCTATTTTCGTTAGTTAGCCTTATAAGACTAACTAAAGAAGGCTGGGAGCCCTGATCTTCAGGTGATCCGCTAAAATGTAATTGTAATTGTAATAAATTACATTAGGAAACCAAGGTAATTGATAGAATTACAGTCAATTACTTTCAATTACATGAATATTAAAGTTAATTGGGCCTACTTATAGTTTCAACTAGTTGCTCATCATGTCTGAGGGAGCTTTCTTTTGAAATAAAATGTGTCTTTTTATTTGAAATAAAATGTTCCATTTATTTCAAATGTTCTAAACTAAAGTGCCACTTTTTGGCCCTTATTATTATTATTTTGATAAAATAAATGGCACTTCTTTCGTCTTATTTTGGTATTTTTTGAGTGCCTTATCTTTGGTTTCATTAGACCATATCACATACATACGTTCACTGTCCAATTGTCCATAGCAAGAATTGCTTCATGAAAAATACAGTGCCATGCAAAGTTAAAAAAATTGAGAGTACATTTTATTGACTTAATATTATCTAGTTTTCATTGAGATGATGATGGCCCCCAAAACTGAAAATGGAACTGAAATACGTAGGTAGAAAAGCATGACAAGTCAAATAGTGTGCATTTATGAAAAAAATGCAATTCTTTGTAATTGTAATTAATTAATGGAGCCTGGATATTCAAGCAAAATGCCATAAATGCATTTTTTGGCCTATTTTTGGGTTTACAGGAAAAAGTGCCTTTTTCGTCATAAAGTGCCAAATTAGCTTTTTTCCATTATTTTATAGTATTATTCCATTTGGGTCCCAAAATGGACTATCAATTTTCGTTATATATATATATATATATATATATATATGTATATATATATATATATACAGGGTGGTGCAAAAGTCTGGACCCATAGGCAATTTTACTATAAAAAAATATCTTTCGATTTTTATAATAGTTTTTATAATTTAATTTTTGTTTATAATTTTACTAAATATTTTTCAGATTGTTACCCTATGGCAGAGAAGTTAACAATAGCAGAAAGAATAGAGCTTGTGCTTTTGTACGCAAAAGAAGGAGTTTTTGGAAGAAGATGGACATCAATTCGAACACTTATTGTAAATTCTGAACTAGAACGTTAAATTGAACATAATTTAGTCACTGGTGTATGGTTAATTAAATTTCATTTCATAATAAACTTCCTGCAGGCCACACTTTTTTTCCATATAAACCGCCTATGGGTCCAGACTTTTGCACCACCCTGTATATAACAGAAACTAAGCATGCATAGGGGCATACTAGTTATTAATGAATCTTTCAGTTCGGCAGACTGCTACAGATTTTTACGAAACAGCAAATCAATTACTTACAAATTTTATCCTAAGGAAATATCTAATTTCTAATGTAACTTAACTAAACCTAACCTAACCTAACCTACCAACTTAACTTAACCTAACCAAACTTAAATTTCCTTAGTATAAAATTTGTAAATAATTGATTTGTTAATTTTCTTAAAAATCTGTACCAGTCCGACAAACCGAAAAGACCCGTATATTATTTTATGTTAAACATTATTTGAAATTGAAATCGTTGCCATAATTTTGCAACGAACATTTGAATCCGTCCCTCTTTTGTTCACTATAATGGTGTTGTAATATACATATTCTTTATACGTGTATAATGGTATTATTCTATATTAAACTTTACTTTTCGAAATAAATCGTTGTTATTATTTGTAACTAATATTTGCATTACCTATTGTATTATTTAGTAGGTCGTTGTAATATGTATTATGCGTATATGCGTATATAAGTGCCTTTGGGGGGGGGGGGGGTTTACTGCGTATTTCGAATGTTTATTTTTCTATTTGTCCGCCTTTTTTAACGGTTTTTTAGTGCCTAAACATCGGGGCTCTATTAATTACTTTACTAAGTAATTGTAATTAAGTATTTCCCAATCTACAGTGATTGTAATTATAACTGAGGAATGACAAACAATTGTAATTGTAATTAATTACATTGACCGAGTAATTTAACCCCATGCTCTCTCTCTCTCTCTCTCTCTCTCTCTCTCTCTCTCTCTCTATATATATATATATATATTATATATATATATATATATATTATATATATGGTGAGTCACGACGAAATGTCATAACTTTCGGGAGCTTATATCTGAGGTCATTCCCAGTCGAAAACCTCATATGAACATAGGTCCGATTCTTAACGGTTATGGAGCTATGCATGTTTGAATGTTTAAAAATAAGAATAAGCGAAGAAATAGCTGCTAAAGTTTTTATTCATGAATGAATTACAATACTGCTCAAAATGACTACCTTCGGCCTCGATACACGTCGCGGCTCGTCTGTGAATCGCGCGTGTAGCTCGCATTAGTTCATTACGATTGTCCTTTATGAGGGCTGCAGCATCCAAAATGCGAGGGAACAATGCATCTCGTGTTTCCGCTTTTCTCTGGTACACCAGCTCTTTCATGCGCCCCCACGGATAAAAATCTAGAGGGGTTAGGTCTGGAGAGCTGAGTGGCCAATTTTGTGTACCACCACGCCCGATCTATCGACCACGGAAGCGATCATCGAGATGCGTTCTCACTGCACGGCAAAAATGGGGAGGAGCTCCATCTTGTTGGAAGTTGGAAATACATCCATAGCTCCATAACCGTTAAGAATTGGACCTATGTTCATATGAAAGTTTTTTGACTGGGATGACCTCAGCTATAACTCCCGAAGTTATAACATTTCGTCGTGACTCACCCTGTGTATGTATATATATGGTACACACAGACCGTGCATGGAACAAGGACCTCTTCTAGGAAATTAAATCCACTATAGTCCGAATAAATAATGGTAAATGACAAACACTATAGTTTTTTCTTTTATGTTTTTTGTTCCTTGTTCCATGCACGGTCTGTGTGTACCATGAAAAAATCCTCAGGGGACCATGATGAAAATAACCACGAAAGAAAAAGGAAACACAGAATGGTGCTCAAGCGCTTTCGTCTAATGACATCCTCAGAAACACTGAAATAATAACAAGTTTATATATATATATTATATATATATATATATATATATATATGTGTGTGTATATATATATATATATATATATATATATATGTGTGTGTGTGTATATATATATATATGTTAACCCCCCCTTTATGGCCCTTTGTCGGTTCGGATTCGAAGGGGGTTCTAGTTAGGGAGGCAAGCAACGGATATTTCTTCTGATACTTTTCTTCTATAATTTTCTAATTCTTTCTCTGATACTTTATAACTTTTCGACTTTACTAAGTTCCTTTGACGATAGCCCAACTCGAGGAGGAAAATAAAAAGTTTCTCTTACTGTAAATTTACTTCTTAAAAATATACAGGTACTGCTCTGAATTTACAGGGGTAGAGGTTCGACCTCCCTCCCGCAGCGAGGCTGCTAACCAGGGAGTCTCTTACAGTCCCCAAGGCAGCGTCCGTAATCAAGTGTCCTTCATTTTACAAATACTGTATAAAATATGCCTGAATGTTGGGGGATGGCAGTTGGAGGTTAAGTTTCCCCCCCTTTTAAACACGATCAGGTGTTGAAAGTTTCCAAATAAAAATAATAAAAAAAATAAATAAAATAAAAACTAATCTTATTTTTTTTTGTCACGTCTTCATTTCTGAAGGCGATATCATTTTTGTTTGGGTTTATTACAATTATGATTGCGATTATGGATTACTTCCCATTCGCTTATGATTGTCCCTTACAGTTCGATTAAAGTACATTCTTACATTATATATAAAGTCATTACATTCAATTATAGTTTCATTGAAGTACATTACGTCGTTACCATTTTTACAGTGTTTTTATATATATGTAGCGGATCGACAAGAAATAGACCAACAAATCGACAGACATACTTTCTTTCCACGCTAACATAAAACAGGTTGGAACACACGTGGGCAAGAGTAAAACAATGGAGCGTCTATTTTTCCCCAATGGGAGCGAACAAAAACCGTTAACGACTAAAAGACGCGTGGACAAACCGTCATTAGAATGAGTCTACGTCACAGGCCTACGGTATAAAAGGAGTTTCCACTTTATACTCACCCTCACTCACTCACTCTCACACTCGGACGCACGTCATCACGTGAGCAGCGCGTCCACCAACCGCTTTCCGGCCCCCTGCCGAGGGGCCGTGGCCGCTACTTTCTTCAGGGCCTACAATTTGTCTTCACGTAAGATCTAAAGACCACCTGCAGAAGCAATCCAACGAGGCCCAACCGGAACCACTTCGGGCCTGCGGTTTGCCAGGTCGGCCTTCAAGTTTCTCTACATTCCTCGAGATATATTCAGCATCCCAGGCCGACAGCCTGCACCTCGAGAAGTAACATCAGCTCAGGCCTCCACGAAGCCTACATCCATCATCTCAAGAGGCTTAATGGACAACGACAGCTCGAATCTGCGTATGGTTCTGTCTTCAGCCCGTCTTCAAGTTTTTACATTGCCCTAAGCTAAGTGCATCATATTCGTAAGTACTCTTGAAACCTACATTAGCCTACCGCCGAACGGTAGGCTATCTCCCAAAGTGTGTAATCACGCGTCCATTGACTCCCGTTAATAACGCAGTAGGCCTATCATCCAATTCAAGTGTCAATTCAATACCGTTTATTCCGCGTACCATCCGTCATTATGTTCAAGTCATATAAATGTGTGTTTAAATAAATGTTCTCTTGACGTAATCACTTAACATCACATAATGTCCTTTATATAAATGATACTGTGCAAGCATTTCAATCCTTATTATTAGGCCACATCAATTATTCTATGTGCATCCATGCAATCATTTAGCCTACTTAATCAGTGTCATGTTTTCCATTCAATGTACCAAACGCACGTGCATTCTTTATATCATTAACTAGGCTTATTCAATGTTCTATGTTGCATGCCATTTACATACCATCGATGAGTATTACATTATTTATTACGTGTCAATTAAGCTATTAACATTTCATCTTATTAGCTAAGCCTATGCCATAAGCATAACGTAAAACTACCAATTAATTACTGTCAATTCTTTGTTATATCACAGTGAATAAAATAACGGATTTATTTTCATAATAAACTACAAAAGTAAGGTGTCTTTCATAACCTTAATATTAATTTGCTTGAGCGTAAATCAAGCTGGTGACCTCGCTGCCTTTTCGGTCACTTCCAATAGTATGGTGGATCTAATCAAATAACAATTCATTCCAATCGGTGATATTGTATTACAATATAAGTAATTAACCCAGCCTATCATTATAAAGCAATCAGTCATTGCCTAAATCAATCGTTGCATACAATTAAATCATTATCACCTTAAACATCTAAAACTAGCTCCATATATATATATATATGGTTAGATTATATGGTTAGATTATATGGTCAGATTATATGGTCAGATTATATGGTCAGATTATATATGGTTATTATATATATGGTTATTAGTACAACACAAGTACATGAGACATGACAAGATAATTTATATACATAATATGTTATATTACATTATATGTTATAGATTTGGATCAAAGCGAAAGATGTTGTTTATCTTAGAAACGTTCGGTTCTGCTGATTCGCGAATTTGAGCATTTAACTACTGTAAGCCTAATGAGAGTTGAGGGTGAACGCACAAAAAAAAAATACATGTGGACGTATTTTACATGTAAGTAACAGAATAGGTTGTGTGCGTAATATAGACGCGTAAAATATGGACTGATAGGTTGATAGGTATCAGTAGACAATAGGTAGGAAGCAACATAACTAATGATGTATAGAGAATGGTTTTTTTTATTATTATTATTATTATTATTAAGGAATTTACCATACATTCAATACGGAAGATGTCCAAATACTAAACACGTGATTCAGTGTTCAAGGTATGGAAAACGTGAAGAGAATTAAGTTACTTTATGACTTCATAGTTATTCACATTATGTCATACGTGCAGTATAACTGTAAGTCATTATTAGGGAGGACCTAAAAGAAACGAATTAAAGACAGAGTGGGTATCAAGGACTAAGAAGCACAACTACTGGTTCCAATCCTCTTATATGCAATGCGTATGTATAATCTAGGGTCGAGGGTGAGATGCAAGACAATCATAATTAATTATAATAACTTCTATAATAAATGAAAATGGATACGACTAAACCATAGGTATGGTAGATCGTAGGGTTTTGACACGAACAAAAATAGGAAGCCACAAGTAAAATTATTATCCAAACTCGCGTTAAGCGATTTTGGTTCTTATGTAAAAATGAATATGGATTCATTTCATTTTTACATTGCTCTCCCCTTTTTTTTTTAAAAAACGATATTTATACAATACTCTAATAGGGTATCATTAATACAATACAAATGAGAAAATAACATTCTAACTAATTCAAGTTAGGTGACGAATTTTTTTTCTTTACATTACAAATTTTTATACAGAACAAGTGAGTTATTATATAATATAAAAAATTCAAAGATTAATACTTCAATTTTAGACAAACAATTACGCTAGACAAAGAATGGTATTGTTAATTTAAAAAGAAAATTTCTGTGGGGAAAATTACATACATACTGAATAGTAGGTAAAAGGGAAAAATATAAATTATTTTCCAAAGTTACCCTGATCGTGCAGTCTATAACTAATTTTATTGACTATTGTAGGTAAAAATCGAATTACGTAATGGATGATGTATAGACCTGTGGTCTAGTGTGTATGTGTGTGTATTAGATACAAAGTGTGTATCTTATAAATTTGAGGGATAGATTAGCGGAGAGGATTCTTAAATTAACTGAATAAACGCCTGAGCAAAAATTTATATATAGTAAGCAAAAATGCGTAGGACTATATAAATAGCATAGTTAGCACTTTCACGCTATGAAATAGTTTATTGTGACATCCAATGATTTTAGCATAAGGTTTGTGTATATATATATATATATATATATATATATTATATAGTGCGCATACATGCGTGTGTATGTGTAGGGATTTGGGAGGTTTTTGAATTAACAAAGTTTAAAAATAATGTATAATAATTTAAGATGGGTTTAGGGTTATAAAATCTTTTGAGTCAATTATTGTTGTTATTATTATCATCATCATTATTATTATAAAATCCTTTAAGTTCAAGGTAGTATTTAAGTATTTAATTAAATCAGTTCCACGTATTAAGGTAATACAAAGAAATGTACTTAGAGGACTTACAATTGATGAAAGTAAATCTCACGGTTTAAAAATTGAATTTTTGAAGATGGAATTAAATTCGACTAGTAACATTCCTAGCTATATAATTATGAACTATATAAACATTAACCAGAAGTATCGGTACGATAATTGAATTAAGAAAGTTAAGAATACAAATTAAAAATATGCATTTTAATGAGCTAAACATAATTTTATAATATTCTTAAAAATAAGAATTAAGGTAATACAAAGAAATGTACTTAGAGGACTTACAATTGATGAAGTAAATCTCACGGTTTAAAAATTGAATTTTGGAAGATGGAATTAAATTCGACTAGTAACATTCCTAGCTATATATGAACTATATAACCATTAACATTAACCAGAAGTATCGGTACGATAATTGAATTAAGAAAATTAAGAATACAAATTAAAAATATGCATTTTAATGAGCTAAACATAATTTTATAATATTCTTAAAAATAAAAGTAAATCGAACCTTAGATGAGTTTCGGCCAAGAATAAAAAGTGTTATTGAAATGGAAGGAAAGCATTTCGAACAATCTTTTCTTTTAATAATTTCAGGTAAATTTTACATTAAAAAAATTATTTTTATATATATAAAAAAAATATTAAAAGGTTTAATATTTTTTGATGTAAGTAGAAAAACCATACTCTTTCGTTGAATGTTGATAGAATTTGAATTATTGATATTTTAGTCTGAAAACTTGTTTGCATATGATAAATACATATGTTTTATTGTGTAGAAGTTTTATTAAAATTAATGACAAAAAGAATAAACACAACTGAAATTTAGGGCCATGTGCGGTCCTACGGGTAATTTCCCGACCATACAGAGCAAGATAAATTAGGTACATGATCGATTAATTACACTATTTCTGTCATCATATAATCGCAATAATTATAAAACTCGTTACCAACATTTGTAAAACGGTTTTGGTTGCCAACAATAAAATAGTCATTTTACCTATATATTTTTATACGCAACAATGGCAAAAAAAAAGAAAGAAAATCGGTCCATTTCCCTCTTACAACAAACAAAGAAAGGTTCTCTTTACAACACAAAAAGGTTGAATTAAATTCTTAAATTACATTTTCTTAAATTAAATTCTCTTAACTTACAAAGAAAAGTTGAATTCAATTGACTGCATTGAAATGACTTGGGACTTCAAAACTAACTTCTTCAAAACTAACTTCTTCAAACTAACTTCTTCAAACTAACTTCTTCAAACTAACTTCTTCAAAACTAACTGCTTCAAAACTAACTGCTTCAAAACTAACTGCTTCAAAACTAACTGCTTCAAACTAACTGCTTCAAAACTAACTGCTTCAAAACTAACTGCTTCAACTAACTGCTTCAACTAACTGCTTCAAAACTAA
This sequence comes from Bathynomus jamesi, assembly GCA_023014485.1. Lineage (NCBI taxonomy): Eukaryota > Metazoa > Arthropoda > Malacostraca > Isopoda > Cirolanidae > Bathynomus > Bathynomus jamesi. The sequence goes on along the minus strand of JAJOZX010004938.1, from coordinate 210,785 downwards.
CTGCTTCAAACTAACTGCTTCAAAACTAACTGCTTCAAAACTAACTGCTTCAAAACTGGCTTCTTCAAAACTGGCTTCTTCAAAACTGGCTTCTTCAAAACTGGCTTCTTCAAAACTGGCTTCTTCAAAACTGGGGCGGTTGTTCCTCTTGGCGCAACCTTCTGACTTGACTCTTGTCAAGTATTTCTATAAATCTCTGGGGCGGTTGTCCCTTCTTGGCGCAACCTTCTGACTTGACCTCTTGCCAAGTATTTCTATGTCTCTGGGGGCGGTCGTCCATCTTGGCGCAACCTTCTGACTTGACCTCTTGCCAAGTATTTCTATGTCTCTGGGGGCGGTTGTCCATCCTGGCGCAACCTTCTGACTTGACCTCTTGTCAAGTATTTCTACAATCTCTGGGGCGGTTGTCCCTTTTGGCGCAACCTTCTGACTTGACCTCTTGCCAAGTATTTCTATGTCTCTGGGGGCGGTTGTCCATCTTGGCGCAACCTTCTGACTTGACCTCTTGTCAAGTATTTCTATAAATCTCTGGGGCGGTTGTCCATCTTGGCGCAACCTTCTGACTTGACCTCTTGTCAGTATTCTGAAACTATCTGACTTGAACGCTTGTCAAGTATTCTGAACTGTAACTTGAACTCTTATCAAGTATTCTTGAAACTTAACTGTCTAACTTGAACGCTTGTCAAGTATTCTGAAACTTAACTATCTAACTTGAACGCTTGTCAAGTATTCTGAACTGTAACTTGAACTCTTATCAAGTATTCTTGAAACTTAACTGTCTAACTTGAACGCTTGTCAAGTATTCTGAAACTTAACTATCTAACTTGAACGCTTGTCAAGTATCTTTATAAATCTCTGGGGTTTGGTTGTCCCTTTTGGATGCAACCAACTGAAAACTGATTTGCAAATAAAACTGACTTGCAACTTATTTGCAACGAAAACTGACTTCAAAACTGACTTGCAACTTGTTTGCAACGGAAACTGACTTCAAAACTGACTTGCAACTTCTTTGCAACTAAAACTGACTTCAAAACTGACTTGCAACTTGTTTGCAACGAAAACTGACTTGCAACTTGTTTGCAACGAAAACTGACTTGCAACTTGTTTGCAACGAAAACTGACTTGCAACTTGTTTGCAACGAAAACTGACTTGCAACTTGTTTGCAACGAAAACTGACTTGCAACTTGTTTGCAACGAAACTGACTTGCAACTTGTTTGCAACGAAAACTGACTTCAAAACTGACTTGCAACTTATTTGCAACGAAAACTGACTTGCAACTTATTTGCAACGAAAACTGACTTCAAAACTGACTTGCAACTTATTTGCAACGAAACTGACTTCAAAACTGACTTGCAACTTATTTGCAACGAAAACTGACTTCAAAACTGACTTGCAACTTATTTGCAACGAAACTTACTTGCAACTTGTTTGCAACGAAAACTGACTTGCAACTTATTTGCAACTAAAACTGACTTGCAACTTCTTTGCAACTAAAACTTACTTCAAATATCTCTCTAAATCTATAAACTCTCTGTAAACTCTCTCTCTCTTAATTTTCAAGTCAATTCAATTCAGTAATTGAAAAAAATTTGCAAACAAAAATATAAAATGTAACAACATTTCACTCTGGTATTATTATGTTTGGTACATAAAATAAAATTATTCTATACTGAATATAACAGTGACAATAACTCTGAAATTAACTCTCTCTTGAAATTAACTCTCTCTTGAAATTAACTCTCTTTTGAAATTAACTCTCTTTTGAAATTAACTCTCTTTTGAAATTAACTTTCTGTTACAATTAACTCTCTCTGAAATTAACTCTCTCTGAAATTAACTCTCTCTGAAATTAACTCTCTCTGAAATTAACTCTCTCTGAAATTAACTCTCTCTGAAATTAACTCTCTCTGAAATTAACTCTCTCTGAAATTAACTCTCTCTGAAATTAACTCTCTCTGAAATTAACTCTCTCTGAATTAACTCTCTCTGAAATTAACTCTCTCTGAAATTAACTCTCTCTGAAATTAACTCTCTCTGAAATTAACTCTCTCTGAAATTAACTCTCTCTGAAATTAACTCTCTCTGAAATTAACTCTCTCTGAAATTAACTCTCTCTGAAATTAACTCTCTCTGAAATTAACTCTCTCTGAAATTAACTCTCTCTGAAATTAACTCTCTCTGAAATTAACTCTCTCTGAAATTAACTCTCTCTGAAATTAACTCTCTCTGAAATTAACTCTCTCTGAAATTAACTCTCTCTGAAATTAACTCTCTCTGAAATTAACTCTCTCTGAAATTAACTCTCTCTGAAATTAACTCTCTCTTGAAATTAACTCTCTCTTGAAATTAACTCTCTCAGAAATTAACTCTCTCTTGAAATTAACTCTCTCAGAAATTAACTCTCTCAGAAATTAACTCTCTCTGAAATTAATTCTCTCTGAAATTAATTCTCTCTGAAATTAATTCTCTCTGAAATTAATTCTCTCTTACATTTAACTTCTCTTACATTTAACTCTGTTACAATTACTGTTTTCACTAAAAAAAATGTATCACTGGTGTCTGAAATGTTCACTGTGTTTTGTGTAAATTCTGACTTGATACTCATTATTAACTGTTAATAATACTGATTTTTTTCAAGTGTTTATAAATTACTTAAAAAAACAAATGTACTTAACAAAAGTTCTACTGGCAAAATCCTCAGAGACGTGTCCTGAAGACGTGTCTTGCTGGCCACTTGTTCTTGGATGAAAACTAGGCGTAGAGAACTTGGAGTCGTGACACACCGGTCAAGGGTGGATGTTACGAACTAGAAGTGGTGACACGCCGGTCAAATGGTTTTATCCTGATAAATCTTCTTTTATAAATCTTCTTTTATAAATCTTCTTTTATAAATCTTCTTTTATAAATCTTCTTTTATAAATCTTCTTTTATAAATCATCTTTTATAAATCATCTTTTATAAATCATCTTCTTATAAATCTTCTTTTATAAATCTTCTTCTTATCCTGGTAAAGGGTCGCCAGCTGTTAGACCCTTCCTTCTTCTATGTGTTTATCCTGGCTATAGGGTCGCCAACTGTTAACCCCCCCCTTTATGGCCCTTTGTCGGTTCGGATTCGAAGGGGGTTCTAGTTAGGGAGGCAAGCAACGGATATTTCTTCTGATACTTTTCTTCTATAATTTTCTAATTCTTTCTCTGATACTTTATAACTTTTCGACTTTACTAAGTTCCTTTGACGATAGCCCAACTCGAGGGGGAAAATAAAAAGTTTCTCTTACTGTAAATTTACTTCTTAAAAATATACAGGTACTGCTCTGAATTTACAGGGGTAGAGGTTCGACCTCCCTCCCCGCAGCGAGGCTGCTAACCAGGGGAGTCTCTTAGCAGTCCCCAAGGCAGCGTCTCGTAATCAAGTGTCCTTCATTTTACAAATACATGTATAAAATATGCCTGAATGTTGGGGGATGGCAGTTGGAGGTTAAGTTTCCCCCCCTTTTAAACACGATCAGGTGTTTGAAAGTTTCCAAATAAAAATAATAAAAAAAAAATAAATAAAAATAAAAACTAATCTTATTTTTTTTGTCACGTCTTCATTTCTGAAGGCGATATCATTTTTGTTTGGGTTTATTACAATTATGATTGCGATTATGGATTACTTCCCATTCGCTTATGATTGTCCCTTACAGTTCGATTAAAGTACATTCTTACATTATATATAAAGTCATTACATTCAATTATAGTTTCATTGAAGTCCATTACGTCGTTACCATTTTTACAGTGTTTTTATATATATATATATATGGTTAGATTATATGGTTAGATTATATGGTCAGATTATATGGTCAGATTATATATGGTTATTATATATATGGTTATTATATATATGGTTATTAGTACAACACAAGTACATGAGACATGACAAGATAATTTATATACATAATATGTTATATTACATTATATGTTATAGATTTGGATCAAAGCGAAAGATGTTGTTTATCTTAGAAACGTTCGGTTCTGCTGATTCGCGAATTTGAGCATTTAACTACTGTAAGCCTAATGAGAGTTGAGGGTGAACGCACTTAAAAGAAAAAATACATGTGGACGTATTTTACATGTAAGTAACAGAATAGGTTGTGTGCGTAATATAGACGCGTAAAATATGGACTGATAGGTTGATAGGTATCAGTAGACAATAGGTAGGAAGCAACATAACTAATGATGTATAGAGAATGGTTTCTTTTTTATTATTATTATTATTATTATTATTATTAAGGAATTTACCATACATTCAATACGGAAGATGTCCAAATACTAAACACGTGATTCAGTGTTCAAGGTATGGAAAACGTGAAGAGAATTAAGTTACTTTATGACTTCATAGTTATTCACATTATGTCATACGTGCAGTATAACTGTAAGTCATTATTAGGGAGGACCTAAAAGAAACGAATTAAAGACAGAGTGGGTATCAAGGACTAAGAAGCACAACTACTGGTTCCAATCCTCTTATATGCAATGCGTATGTATAATCTAGGGTCGAGGGTGAGATGCAAGACAATCATAATTAATTATAATAACTTCTATAATAAATGAAAATGGATACGACTAAACCATAGGTATGGTAGATCGTAGGGTTTTGACACGAACAAAAATAGGAAGCCACAAGTAAAATTATTATCCAAACTCGCGTTAAGCGATTTTGGTTCTTATGTAAAAATGAATATGGATTCATTTCATTTTTACATATATATATATATATATATATATATATATATATATATACACACACACACAGCCAGGTTAATATTGAAACGAAAATGACCTGTCACTTTCGAAATAGCAAACTAAGTGACCGAAATTTTGATACCTATATCGAAATTGGATTAAAACTGAGTCCTGATGTAAATTCGTTATTCACCTAATACTGAAACATTATATCTACACCATTTAGGAAAATATTTTATCATCATATTGATGCAACAATATTCAACAGTCAATCGATCAACCCTGCTATATACTTGGGTGTATATATACGCAGTGGCGCTCATAAGTATTCGTACAGATAAATACTTCGGTTATATTCGTCCTCATCTTTTGTACATGCAAAGGATAGTTATGAAATGTTTACCGTTTGTTTGGATAAATCAAACAAATAAAATATTAGTTCAACTCCAACATCAACATGTAAAACATCAAAGAATTTGAGGAAAATTAAAATAAGTAAAAATGCAAAAGTTTTCGCACATTTATTTGCCAAATTATTTAATACGTTGTGTGTCCAACTTAGGCTTGAAGAATTTTAAATTTTTATCAGTAGTTGGCTGTTTATTGATTAGAGACTGTTGGCAATTCTGAATTCTAGAATTTTCTTTGTGAATCTTCATGGAAGACAGATGACTGTACGAGCCATTAGTAAGCAATGGGTCGTAGTGGTAAAGAGCTGTCTACAGATCTTAAGAGATCTGTTATTGCCGCACACGAGTCTGGAGAGAGTTATAGGAGAAGAACTTCGAATTCCATTTAAGACGGTTGCTGCAGTTATAAATAAATGGAAAGGCTTTGGAACAATCAGAACTATACCAAGGTGTGGACGACCTTGCAAGATTTCGAAACGTAAAGATTGAAAGAATGGCTGCCGCAAATCCGCGAGTGACTGCGGGTTATATTTGCCAAATATTAAGACTGTCTGAGATCGATATCCATCCCTCTATTGTACGTCATACATTGAGAAAGAATGTCCGCATGGAAGAGTTGCACGAACGAAGAAAACCTTCGAAAAGCGCGCAAAGAAGCCCGTTTAAAGTAGGCCAAGGATCATCAAAATGATGGATTTGCATTCTGGAAGAAAGTTCTCTGGACAGACGAGACCAAAATTAAATTATTCGGGAACAACGAGCAACGGTATGTTTGGCCAAAATCAGATACTGTATTCGAGGAAAACGCATCCTTCCTACGGTTAAACATAGTGGTGGTGGTAGTTTGCTTCTTTGGAGTTGCTTCAGCGCTTCTGGTCCAGGAAAGCTCGTTGTCATCAATGGAATCTTGAATTCGAAGAAATATCAGGAAATTTTAGAAGAAAATGTATTGCCTTTAGTTCAGGAGTTGCGAATGGATCGTAAGTGGATACCGCAACAAGATAATGATCCAAACCATAAAAGTAAGAACACCATATGAAGTGGCTTCAAGAAAAGAATTTCAAGATTCTCGAGTGGCCCAGTCAAAGCCCAGATCTCAATTTAATCGAGAATTTATGGTTTGATTTGAAAAAAGGTGTTCGCAGAAACCCTTCGAATCTGAATGAATTGCAACAATTTTTTTTAGAAGAATGGGCTAAAATTTCAACTGAGAGATGTCGAAACCTTGTCGAAAAATATCCAAAACGAATCACTGAAGTCATTCAAGCAAAATGCGGACACAAAAAGTATTAAATAATTTTGTAAGTAAATGTACGAATACTTTTGCATTTTATATTATATGTTGAAGTTAAACTAATTTTCATTTGTTAAAATTTTTCATCCGAACGTAGACTTTTCATAACTATGAATGGTACGAAAGATAAGGACAAATACAGGGTGAGCGAAAAGTCCCTGTGTACCTGCAAGAAGTGTAGTGAACCTGTACCTGCACTGCGTTGAAAGTGGACAGGTGCACAGGGACTTTTCGCTCATCCTGTATAACTGAAATATTTCTCTGGACGAATACTTATGAGTGCCAATGTGTGCACACACACACACACACACACACACACACATATATATATATAATGTTAGACACAGACCGTGCGTAGAACAAGGAACTCTTCTGGGAAAATTAAATCCACTATAGTCCGAATAAGTAATGGTAAATGACAAATACTATAGTTTTTCTTTTTCATGAAGGAAGCCCAACGTGGGCAGTGGGCAACGGCGAATCACTCGCAAACTGCAACCCCCATCTGCTCGGCAGATAGCTGGTGAGGGAAGCTATATTTTGGGGCCTCTTTGCTAGTGACCCATTGCCCACGTTGGGCTTCCATCATGAAAAAGAAAAACTATAGTATTTGTCATTTACTATTACTTATTCGGACTATAGTGGATTTATTTTTCCCACAAGAGTTCCTTGTTCCATGTACGTATTGCACGGTCTGTGTGTAACATAAAAGTTTCTCACCGGACCATTCTGAGTTGTAACATATATATATATTGTATATATTTATATTTTTTATAACGGGTGACAATAAAATCATCATTTATAGCTCGAAATTTTGAGTACAAATCGCGCGATATTATAGTTCCTCTTTATAAATCATTAGTTAGACCCCATTTGGAGTACGCGGTCCAATTTGGAATCCGCATATGCGCAAAGATATAGACAAAATCGAAAGAGTTCAAAGACGAGCAACTAAGATGATTCCGTCTCTTAGGTCAAAGTCGTACGAGGATAGGCTTAAAGAGTTAAAATTGACTACACTCGAGACTAGGAGGTTAAGGGGTGATCTAATCCAGGTTTTCAAAATTATGAATGGGTTTGATAACGTAGATAGAGATAGCTTTTTCGAAATATCTCAATATAATAGGACTAGAAATAACGGATGTAAGTTGACAAGTAGAAGGTTCGAGACAGCAGTTGCGAAAAACTTTTTTACGCATACAATAGTAAATAGCTGGAATAGTTTGCCGGTAGAAGTAATTAGTAGCACGTCTATAAACATGTTTAAAAATCGATTGGACGCGCATGTTGATAGAAAGGGTATAGTTTATTAAGGTAGTAAAATTAAGGCTTTGTGGGGATAGATCCCACAGTTCAACACAGGTGTTGTGGGATATAGGGAGGCAGCGTCTTGGGTTAGGGGATACTCTCTGTCCTTACACACCCCATTTAAAGAGATTCCTCTGCCGAGCGGTGCCCCCCATAGTACTGTGAGGTATTGAAAAACTCATGATCTTCACTTGCCCCACAAACACCTTTAAATGGGAGACCCATAATGGGTGCACGCACATTTCTACATTACTGTACAGTCTTTACAGCCACACCTACACTTTTCCTCGTATGTGTATATATTGTAATGTATATGGTTGTAAATTTGACTTGGTCCGCAATCGATATGAACCGTGACTTGATGGATACCGTAATGAAATTGACTGGATTCTTTGGATCTGATATATTTGCATGTCCGTTATATAATAGATACAGAGTGTAACATATTTGTGGATAGTAGTCTATTATGACTTGATCCTCTGGATCGAGAGATTCTATCTTTAGTTTTAAATCGATAATTAATTATTTTTAAATTGATAATGTATATGGTTGTAAATTTTGACTTGGTCCGCAATCGATATGGACCGTGACTTGATGGATACCGTAATGAAATTGACTGGATTCTTTGGATCTGATATATTTGCATGTCCTTTATAAATAGATATAGAATGTAACATATTTGTGGATAGTAGTCTATTATGACTTGCTCCTCTGGACCGAGAGATTCTATCTTTAGTTTTAAACCGATAATTAATTATTTTTAAATTGATAATTATTTAGTTTCGTAAAAATTGGTCGTTGCCAATTTACCGGCAATTTTTAAATAAGTTTCTTATGTTCTTGTGGTTCGGAACCCACGTAAAATTGTAGGTCCCCTCCGCCACCACGGAGGACATACACAATACACGATTACGAACACAGTTAGGTAGACCAACCATGAGTGGATCCTAGGGTCTTTGTTGGTCTGAAACATTATAACATTATAACATTATAACTCGACTGCCATTCATTTTTATACAAATGTTGATCATCCTTTTGGTAATTTTGTTCTTCAGCTGTTCCAAACTGTTGGAAGGAATTGCGAACAATTTACTATTCACGCAGCCCCGCATTAATAAGTCACAAGGTGTCAAATACGGGATACGAGCTGGCCAAGGGTTATCACGTGTCACAGCACGTGCACACCGATCATAATGAGACGATGCAATGTCTCGCTGGAGATAAATTCGTTCATTTCCTGCTGTTTCGGGAGCAGGAATTACTGTAGCATGTTCAAATAGCGATATCCATTGACAGTGGCTGACGTGCCTTTAATTGTTTTGGAAAAAGTACTGTTGGGACCCACGATCTCGCCTGTCTGCCATCTTTGAGTGTAACTGTTTTTCTTCAAAGAAGAAAGAAACGTAGCCATCCAAACCAAAGAAATTACTTTCGTTGGTGAAGCTAATTTGATTCAGTGGTTCGTGATTCAGTATTTCGTCTTGTTCAAACTGAAGACGCTGAAAATGATCTTTCTCATATAACTTACAAAAAGCACGTAAACAATTCCTTTGGAAGTTGATTGATCAAATGTTAAACTGATATTCACTTTGATTGACGCCAGCCGCTGCGATGTTGTTTGACTTTTACTGAACTTACCAACAACAGCCGCAATATTATTATTTGAAAGACTGCCCCGAGATCGAACACAACTAGACCGTAAAACAGAGAAACTAACATAGGGCGAAGTAATTACCTTTGTTGCTGGTGAGGAATCAAGGGAAAATTGAAATTCTTCGCGTCATTTCCTTCGCTGCAAAACTGAAAATTTCAAACAATCCAAGAATGCTGCCGGCTTGAAGCGGTCGATAGGAGAACAAAGAATTTCAATGTCAACCATTTTATGCCACCAAATTAATTGTGGAAGTGGCACTTTATTACAGTATTGACGAACGTCACCGTTCATCGTCCCAGCCAAACCAAGGCCTAGGCTTAAGTTGCCAGCCTAAGATCTTTAACATTAATTAATATATATATATATATATATATATATATATAACCAATTCTTTACACATATTGCTTAACCGTTTACTGTCCGGAGGTCTTTTCCGAGACTGAATAAAGTCGTCTGGCGTTAGCCAGAACAAAATCAGTAAAGTGACACTAGGCCCTAAAGGGTTAAAGATTAACCCATATATATAACAAGCAACGGGCCCATTGTTTCTACTCAGGATAGAAGCAGCTCACAACATCATTGGCAAGTACATAGAGGGCCAACTAACGAGGCTTTCGTACTTGGTTGTTTATGATTACCAGTAGAAACAATGTTTTGTATTATCGTAATCCAATGTGCTGTCAAACTCATAATCATTTCTTTGCTTGTGTCATTAGTATGCACTGCAGACATTCCTGATTTTATAAGTCCGGGTGCATGATTCATCAGGAGCAAGATGCACTGCAAGTTTGTTTCCTCAAAGCAAACTAAATGCAGCCGTTCTAATCACGAACACCGCTGTCACCTCAGGCTTGCTCTACAGAAATGGGACCAAAAAACCAAAAACATACATACTGTGTATATATATATATATATATATATATATACCTTTTAACCTTTCAGATGTTCCCTGCGATGATTACTCATTTCACGGAGGTTAGACTCGTTGCCCGTCCTCTTGAGTTGGGCTGGTGAAGTAAAGAGTTGGTTTCTTGCGCTCTCCATTTCACATAACTAAGTACTCCAGGCTCATCTGGAATTGTTCTGAACCAGCGTTTAATCTCTTTTTGAAGATATTCACCGCTACATTACTCGTATTCCTTAGTTCCTTGGGCAGCTACTTGAACAGGCTTGGTTTTCTCACGTCGAAGCTATTTTCCTTCAGGGTTGAGGATGTTTCCTATCTAGCCTTTAATTAGGAAATACGACACATTCTTCCTTTTCTACTTTCCACTGTTGTTTGAGTGGTTATAGGGTCCAAGGTAAGATTAAGGACTAGGTCCTCCATTATTTTCCAAGTCTCTTCTTCTTTCTAGCGAATGTAAGTTTAATTCACGTAACCTTTGCCAGTATCCATTGATCTTGGTTGTGAAGCTTCTCTGAATCCCTTCTACTGTAGTTGATTAACGTCGTCTTTTTTATATGGGGATGTTAGATACGATTAGTGTTTTCAACAGGGGAATCATTATATTCCTATCCCTTCTTTTAAAGGTTCTCAGTGTCTGCCCAGTTATTCTTTTTGCTCTGTTTACTGCTATCTTATTTTGTGTTTCAAATTTCGCGTCATCAGTCATTACACCTAAATCTTTTGCTTTAGAATTTCTCTGAATTTCCTGTCCATTTCGGATATAGTATTCCATGGATTTTACTGTAGGTCCTCCTTGCTTCCGTACCTTAATAGCTGAAATTCCTCAGTGTTAAATTTCATATTGTTGCTTTCCGACCACGTGTAGATTCTGTTCATGTCCGTTTGTAGAGATCCTGTATCTTCTGGGTTTCTTATTTTTCTACTAATTTTTGTGTTATCGGCAAAAGATGTTACTGTGCTGTCACTGGTAAAGTCCTCATCTATATCAGTTAGCATGATTCTGAAAAGTAATGAAGTTAATAATGTTCCTTGTGGTGCTGAGCTAAGGACCTCTGACTCTGATGAAGATATTCCTTGAACTATAACGACTTGCTGCCGCTTACTAAGGAAATTATATACCCATTTTCCTACTTTTCCCGTTATTCCCATATATTTCAGTTTATGTACTATGATTCCATGGTCACACTTGTCGAACGCCTTGGCAAAGTCTGTGTATATCACATACTTTTTATTGTTTTCGAGTGCATCAATAATGTTGTTGTAGTGTTTCATTAGTTGCGATAGGCATGATCTGCCTGACCGGAATCCATGTTGATTAATTATCATTTGTTTTTTTCAGAATTTCCAAAAGGTCAAAAAAAAATTTTCTCTAACTATTCTTTCAAATATTTCGGTGAGATGAAATGTAAGCGACAATGGCCTATTGTTTTTAGCCTTGGATCGTTCTCCTCCTTTATATATTGGAACTATGTCCGCTCTCTTCAGGATGCTCAGTATTTCTCTCGTGTCTACTGATCGTTTCCATATCCAACATAGAAGCTCAGCGATTTCATTCTTGCAGTTTTTTAATTAGTGTGGCATTCCATTTGTCCGGGCCACTACGGAATGTATTTTTAGTTTCCCTATAGTTTGTGTGATAGCATCTGATGTGAGGTCAAAGTCCGTTCTTCTTCAAAGGACGCTTTTCTATCGCATATTAGTTCCTCAATTTTGGGGATACTGAAAGATGATTAATATTGAGATCTTAATATTTCAAATACTTCTTTCAGATTATCGGTTAAAACATTGTTTTCATTCTTCAAAGGTCCGATTTTTTCGAAATTATAGAAGTATTTTGAGTTAACCTTTAGCGTTTCTATAGCGTCATCTTTCTCTGTATGGTTCTCAAACCCTGTGTGACGCAATCTATACTCTCCAGTTCATCATTTAATATGTCGCTGTTTTTGCAGTTTTTTTTAATTTTACAGTCACTCTTTTTCTCTTACGGAACATTGACCTCTTTTTTCTCTCGAACCTACTTCTTTTTCTTTTTTGCTGGTTTTTGGGACATGTCTTTCCACAATTTCTAGTGTTTCTCCATTAGTATCTCTTCCGTTGTTTTGTTATTAAAGATGGTTCTCCAGTCTATTGCTTCCATGTTGGATGCAATATACCTTCCCAATTTATAGCCTTGGAGTAAAATATAAAAATTTTGAATTTTTTTCTTTCCTGTTGCTTTTGTATTGGCTATTTAAATAATGTTGTGCTTTGATTTTATACATAGTTGAGGATATTTTTGTTCCAATTAGGTTGCTGTTGTTTGTGAATACCAAATCTAGGCAGTTGTTTTTTCTTGTATTTTCCGTTATTTCTCGTGTTAACAAATTCATCGGTTAGAGCCAGCAGCATTTTTGCTTGCTCCCTGTCTTCCCGTGTGCGTCCCTCGTCTCGGTGTAAACATATATTTCTTCCTATCTTTTTATAATTCATAAAAGGGAAATTAAAATCACCGCAGAGAATAATATTTGGGATTGGGGAGTGTACAGCTCTCAACCAGTTCCTGACCTTTATAATGATACCTGAGAATTTTGTAGCTGAAGTGTTCATGGAGTTCACATAGTACAATTAGTACCATGTTCAATTTTTTAATTTCCGATGCTACTAATTCTACGTGGTTGTTTGAAGTATTTATAGTCATGTGTGCCATATTTTTTCGTGTGTATAAATAGCACATCCGCCTTTCGTCTCGCTGTTCTGTCGGCTCGAAGTATGTTATAATTGTCAATTTGTATTTCTTTTTTGTCGATACAAAACTCGCAGTCTTCACAGTTCACCTGGCAGTCCTTTAAATGGGTTTCCGTGAGGCATGCAAAGTCTGCCCTTGTTTTCGCATGAGTCCTTTCAGGTATGTGACTTGTCCAGGGAATGGTTTGGTTTAAGGCCCTGAATGTTGGCTAGGATTATTTTTATTTTTTCGTTTACAATTTCTTCTTTATGTAGTCCAAGTTCGTTATCCGTTGATGGTGCATATTTCGTTGTTCCGTCATTCTTTATCTGTTTCGATATATGTTGTCCCGATATCGTATGTACTTTCTTTCTGCATTTATTCTGTACAGCTCTCGGATCGCCGTATCTGTCAACTGTCTTTGTATTTGTTGATTGTATTTAGTAGGTGAGTTGTGTTAGCTACATCTAAAAACCTGGTAACCCTGTTTGCTGATGGTTTTGGTTTCTCAACTGTCGTGTTTCTTTTAGGAACGGTAACGGTAATTTTACCGGTACGTGCAGCTCCCGTATCTTGTATAAGTTTTGCAGATAATAAGATGGTGGAACTTACATTTTTTTTCAAATTTGCAATATCCATTTTTTGTAGTCGAAGTCAGGGACGTAGATTGGGGGGAAAGGGGGCTGCGGGGGCTTTACCCGCCCCCGAAATAAAATCATAGGTTTGATATTTCTATGCATTACTTATGACTTATGAGTAAGGAATATGTTTTTACTAATTTACACACTTTAATATATATATATATATATATATATATATATATATATATATATATATATATATATATATATTAACACCTCCCGAAAAGAAATTCTAGCTACGCCCCTAGTCGAAGTTAACTAAAGTAGGATGTGCATAGATGCATTACCCATCCCTGCGTCTGCAATGCCCTTTTGCATAATATTTGCACACGATATTTTCTACATTTTTAGTTTTTGCGTCTTTTTCATCATCATTGTTTAGAAATTTTGCTAAATCACAGGTTGTACTTGTTTCTTTTCTTTCGTCTAGTGTCTTCTAGTGTCGTCTACTGTCGTCTACTGTCGTCTACTGTCTTCTTTCCGTCTAGAGTCTTCTTCGAGTGTCGTCTTTTCGTGTTAGTTTTTCATTTGTTTCTCTCTCATCCACACCGTTTTCCTTCGGGAGATTATATATATATTAAAAAATATCTACTTTGAACCGATTCTAATTCCACACTGTTCCACCTTCAAACACACTGAGTTCGTTCCTGAAGCGAATATCCTTTAATCCGACTGGTAATGGAAGTGGAACCAAGAGTAAACCATTTTTCAGACTGTTTCCAATTTCCGTGAGAACCCTTCCCAGTTCTTATTTTTGTTAAGGCATTAATGATATTAACTGTATTTATCTTAGGTTCTTTCCTTTATTTATAAATTCCATCATATCGCGCGTGACACTGACTGTGATGGGATTAAATCCTTCGTTTGTCCTTCGGAAATTACGTCTATTATTTATAATATACAGGGTGTCCCAAAATGAATAATACTGTACCCTGTACAGTATATATATATATATATATATATATATATATATATATATATATATACACACCCCATTTGTTAATAGTGTACAATATATATATAAATATACCTTCTACAGTATATACTAAATTCTGAGTTTTGAGCCATATCTGTTCCGTGTCAATGAATATTTGATTACTGTATTTAGTGAAATGCTCCGAATCAATTTTCCTCACTGCTTCCCATAATAATGACAATGATAATGATGATGACAATGATAATGATAGGCTTTATTGGCAGGATATAAGTCCCATAACATAATGACTTATATATCCGAATTAAGTAGTTTTAACATATTAATTACGAATTAACGTATATCGTATAGCTTGATGCAACTATACTACTATGACGTCATAGAATAAATTGTTTCGTATCGTATTTTCATTCATTAAATATTAAAACTTTATATTGATATCTTCAGTATTCAATATACGGTATAACTCCCCCATATAATGTCAGAGAATTTATACTATCTAAAGTGTGATTCATCCATCTAATGCCTATATGAGCCCTCCTCCTAGGAAGAAATAGCTAAGCGACAAAAGTTAAAAATATGCCAGAAAACGCTATATAAAGTTGTGCCAATTTGAAAGTTGAATAACTTTTGAACTTTTAACTGCGTTTTCTGACTTTTTTTTTTTTTTTTTTTACTTCTGTCGCTTAGCCACTTCTTCCTAGGAGGACCTCATACAAAGTATAAATGTTTATTCTTTCATACGAATGAACTAATGTTCCTTCCTCAATTAATTAATGTTAAATTAACAACTTAATTCTTTGTTAATTATTGGTTTTATTCATAATGTAAATTATTCTTGAATTATTCTTTAAATATTCTTGAATTATTCTTGACTTAATTCATTTCATTTGTTTATCTATTAACTACATATACCCTAGTAAATGAGAAATGAAAAGCTTGCGAGTAGTGAATTCGCGAGTCTTCCCTTTGATGTGTATTCGTTAATCTTTGGATTGGCTTTTTGGCATTTCTTCGTCACCGCACTGTACCTTAATAACCCTTTACGGGCGAACGGATCGGTAGTAGGAACGATAGTGACTGAAGTTTAGTTCTGAGAAGCGCGGGTATGTGTCGTTGGGTATGTTCCACGGAGGAACTGCCTGTAGGGTTTTCACAGCTCATTTAAACTAGCCGCACTGTGAGGTGCGGTAGGGGGCGTCCGTCGTTAATCGCGGGGGGTTGATGTTCGGGATAGATGCCCGGCCCACGGAGGGCCGGCTCTATTAGCTTTTTTTCTGGTTAGATGTAGGTAGTGGTGTCTGGTTAGATGTAGGTAGTGGTGTCTGGTTAGATGTAGGTAGTGGTTTCTGGTTAGATGTAGGTAGTGGTGTCCCACAGGGTTCAGTGTTAGGCCCATTGTTATTCGTAATTTACATTAACGACATAGACGTAGGATTGACTAGTAACGTGTCAAAATTCGCGGACGATACTAAAATAGGTGTAAGGTTGTTAACGAGGACGATAGAAATAGGATCCAAGACGATGTAGATAGGATTATGGAGTGGACGGATAAGTGGCAGATGCAATTTAACGTAGATAAATGTAAAGTTTTGCATATAGGTTCTCGCAACAATAATTACGCGTACACGATGGATGATAGGGAGTTAGCGAGCGTAGACGAGGAAGTAGATTTAGGAGTACGCGTATCTAAAGATTTAAAGGTTAGGAACCAGTGCCTGGAGTCTTGCGCAAAAGCTAATAGGATGTTAGGCTTCATAGCGCGTAATTTCGAATTTAAATCGAAGGATATTATATTGCCCCTTTACAAGTCCCTAGTCAGGCCTCATTTAGAATATGCCGTTCAGTTTTGGTGCCCGTACTTGCGTGAGGATATTGATAGGTTAGAAAGGGTTCAGCGTCGTGCCACGAAACTTATTCCGTCATTGCGCAATAAGCATTATGAAGATAGGATTAAAGAGTTAGACCTGTATTCACTTGAAACTAGAAGATTAAGGGGGGAGCTTATTGAAGTTTTCAAAATCGTTAATAACATCGATAACGTAAATTTTGACAAATTGTTCACTTTCGATAATAGTAATACTCGCAATAACGGATTTAAGTTGCGTGGCAGACGTTTCATTACTAATATCGCTAAAAACTTCTTTACGTTTAAAGTAATTGATAAATGGAATAATCTTCCCGCGTCAGTCGTTCATTCTACCAGCGTTAATATGTTTAAGAACCGTCTTGACAGACATTTTAAAATGTTAACGTTGTTTAAAATTAAATAAGAAAGTTAACAGGAGCTCTGGTGGTGGTGCTCGAGGATGAGTCTGTTGACGATGAATGCCAGCTTGTGACATGCCAGCGTGTGATGCCAGCAATAAAAAAAAAAAAAAAAAATTAGACTAACACGAACGTAGATGTAGCTCGTAGCGTAAACTAACCCACTTTTTGTTTAACTTTACCCACTTTTTTTTTTTTTTTTTATCTCCTTTCTTTGCATGTCTGTAACTCTCTTTACTTGCATGTTTGTAGTTTGCATGGTATGACAGTGAGTTAAGACTGTGTTTGCATGGTTTGTAAGCGTTCTTATTTTACTTCTTTTCATCTTTCACCCCTCTCCTATTTTCTCCGACTATTTTTCTGACTTGTCGGCAGTGGCCGGCGGATGATGATGGTGAGACTTTTTTCCTCTTTTTCTGAATGAATGTTAACCCACGAATGATAGGTGTTGCTCCTTACTTAACCCCCTATTCTCTTCTCTTCTCTTAACCCCCTACTCTTTCCTTTCTCTCGGGCTAGCCTTAGAGTGGATCTTAGGGTCTTTGTTAGCCTTAGCTTCTGTAGATCTGTAGAACCTATTTCTACTTATTTATACCTATTCAACCTCGTGTACATACATAACCTCACGTACATCGTCATTACGCGCACATGATCTGTGTGATTGTCTGACTCTTCATTGACGCACATACTTTTGCGTACATGATTTCATTCTTATATGGTTTTAATCATTTTTCACTAAATGTTGAAGGATTGGGATTTGCCAATGTAGTTTCTTCGAATGCTAATCTCAACCCCAAATTTCCCTGAATTTAGCAAACTTCGAGCCTACTTTCATAACTTTTTCATGCCTGAATTACGAAATTTTTATTTTTTTTTCCTATTCAAGCCAAAATAACCTCTAATATTCAGATCGTAAGGCTCAAAATCGATTGTCAAGCTCATGTTGTCATAAGGCAACGGTCGGCGTTAAATGGTTAAATTCTACTCTTGATTCCTTTTACAATCTGCCGCAATCTACATATGTTATATTTATATAATTTATGTGACCTATGCTATTTATGCGTTTTGTATCTAATTTCATCCTTTTTTCTACGTCGCTGGCTAATGATAGGTAATTATTTGATGTTAATATTTTTAAAATAATTGTCGCTACAGTTAACGAAAATATAAAATTGTTGCTCAAACTCACTCTTAAGTATAGAATAATGAAGAGTTTCCAAAATGTTGTAAATCTTAGTGATTATTTAAGTTGAAGATATATACAGGGGGTCCCGTTATCAGCGTCCCCTTATTTAAGAGGGCAATTTATTGTAGAATTATACGTAAAAATTTGCCGCACTTACGAAGATTACGAGAAACTTTCGGAAAAGTTGATGACATTCTCGGTTATTTTAAGAAGAATGATCCTCTCTACGACCGTGCTGCCAAGGTTGAACGTGAAATAAGGGATGTGTTAGAGTGTTATCAGGCAATGTTACGAGAAAAAGTACGTACTGGAAAACTAACCACTCTCGATTCATCCTTTGTGCAACGCAAATAGGCCACAGAGGAATCCGAACCTCAGCTAGGTCCTTTTGGTTTACGGCACTAATTCGGGGAGGAGATGAGGAGATGGCATTAGACGACCCGCCTACTCGTCCTGCCTCTTCATCATCATCCTTAACCTTCGCCTAATTCTCTCCCAACATCACCCTCAATTCATCCAAACAAGCCCAAGTCCAAACAAGTCCAACAATGAACAATTCGGGCGGAAGCAAACCAAAAGTTATATATAGGCGTATACATATATCGGTACTTGTGGGTTATCTGTCGCCACTTTTTAATATTTTTTTTATTTATTTATTTTTATATATTAAGAGAGGAGGATTCTTTATACTGTACGGCATTGACGATTGGTTAGGTTAAGTCGTGCTAGTTTGGTTAAATACCGTTTTATTTAACCAAACTAGCACGACTTAACCTAACCAATCGTCAATGCCGTACAGTATAAAGAATCCTCTTCTCTTAATATATAAAAATAAATAAATAAAAAAAATATTAGTGGCGACAGATAACCCACAAGTACCCATATATCTTTGAAGATAATATAAGTATGGATTTAAAACGGCTTATTTTAAAAATATTTTACTGTAATACTGTAAAAAAATAATCTTTTTGAGTATCATTTATTATCTTATGGTCCCGATCAAACACTATTCCATTATATCTTACGAGTAGAAATTCCCCGCTTTAAGTGGCGTTTTTCGGGTCCCTCTCAGTCTCGGATAACGGGGACCACCTTATAATAAATATTTGGTAAATATTGTAATTAACTACTAAGGAGTGTACAATACAATAAGTACTTAGAATGTACTCAGTATACTACAACCCCGACATTATGTCTATGTCCACCCAAAAATGTACAATAGACAAAAGTATTACTTTTTTATTTTATTTTTTTTTTTATTGTAACTTATCACAAAATTCTTTGTATTACCAACTTGAAGGGGTAATTTTAGTCGTACTTAATGTAGTGGTACTAACATAAAAATGAAATTATTCCTGTGGTAGCCACCGCTTCCAAAGGAGGCTTCTCCCATTTATTCATATCTTACTATCAGAGGTACCGACGCCTAATAACTTCACTTCAGATTAACCCAAGGCTATTATTCATTCTGATTTATCTTTGCCTTCTGCGCCTCCTCCTGTAGACATTCTTGAATAAACGTTGCCATGAAGAGTTAACAAAAACTGGTACGGATAAACTTTCAAGATTTTGTCAGTTCGTCCTTGGAACTTTGGTATTATTAGTACAGTATTGTTATTTGTGTCTCGGTGGTGTAGTGGTTAGCGTCGCTGACTACGAATCCATCGGCCCCAGGATCGAGACTCAGTGACGGCAGCCGGCGCGCAGCAAAACCCAGCTGTTCATCCTTCCACACAATAAAGAAAGTGGTTGGTAGATAAATGGGTACCATGGGTGGCCTAGTGATTAAGACGCTGGGCTGGTGGTGGGGCGTGGTTCGGATTCCACGTTAAACTGTAGGTCTAAGGTGGAGTGAAAAGTTTGACCTTCGTCAGAATGAACAATTCGGGCGGAAGCTAACCAAAGGTTAGATGTCTATTAAGATTTGGGAGTACTATTAACGCTCGATGCGTTCCCTGATTGGTTGTTGATATACTCGTTCTTGGATTGGGAGTCTCACCTTCAGGTATGGGGCAATTACAGTTAAAAAAATAATTGGTTAGAATTGCAATTACTTTGCATTTGTTCAATTACAATTACTGTAGTTGGCAAATGTAATTGATTCCAATTACATTGAAAAGTAATTAATCTCAATTACAATTACTTTTCATAAATAAAAGGAAAGAAGTCTACCATTAATTTACAACCTTAACGTTTTATTTCCATACCCAAATACCCAATACCCATAGTATGAATATTATTCCATTTGAACACGTATTTAAATCACATTTCAATTAGTAATCAATGTAATATCAGATAAATTGTTCAATGTTCATTGGGTTCATTCTCAGTGTCACTGGGACTGGAATTGATTTCAATTACAATTATATGTTTAGTTACTCAATTACAATTACACAACAATTACTTCAAGAAATGTAATTAATTACGATCAATTACAGTTACAAATTACAATTACCCCATGCATGATCACCTTGTCCGGCGCCGGGATTAACTGAATTTTTGGCGTCGTTCAATTTGATGTGGGTGGGACGATTATGGACAGGAGATCGTCGGATTAAACGATAAATGGTCTCAGTAATCGTCGGAATAAGAGAAATCCGGGGGCACTTTGGATCTGGAGGGCTGCCAGAGAGGATGTCTTAAGCGAAGTCGCTAATTTTGGAACGTGGCAATCATTAAATTAGTAAATTGGGAAGAATTTGCTCGTTGTATGGGCAGGCCTATCCTTAAAAGGGATAGGCCTATTTGAGAACTAAGTTAGTGACTTTGAATAAATTGTAGAAAGAAAGACTTACTTCTTCTCCTCCTCCTCACTACCCACTCCAGCACACCTGTCTATATTATTATTATTTCGTTACAGAGGAAATTCTGAAATAATATTTAGTCTCCCCTTCGAATTAAAATACGAATGGGAAAAAATTTCCATCTGGAAATATACTTTTGACAAAAATAGACACTTTTCATTTTTTGGGATCACCTGAAGATCCGTCACCCGAGTCTTTTTTTAGTTAGCTTTATTAGTCTAACTAACGAAAATATCACGACCTAACCTAACCAATAGGTCAACTGTACGATTGGTTAAGTTAGGTCATGATATTTTCGTTAGTTAGTTTAAGTTAGGCTTATAAAGCTAACTAAAAAAGGTTGGGGGTGACGGATCTTCAGGTGATCCGGTTTTTTTTCCATACTTTTTGATTTGGTAATAAGAGTCAATAGATAATAACAGAGTTATTGACTATTCTCGTATTTAGAATGGGGTTGCTTTCCCCTTTTTTGCATTATGTAAAGGTGACACAACACCTTCTGGCATTTCATTGATAACTTTCCCCTTTGTTCTTGAGGAAAACCATTGTGGGGTCCATTTACCTTTGTCAACCCTCCGTACGAGAGAAATTCTTTTAAATTTGCCATTGTTATACCTTCAAATATTTTTACGTGTAAGAATAAAAAGGGCGTCATAGAGTCAATTCCCCTTATTGATGCCTGTACTTTCCCCTCATATTCATTGTGTTTTTCCCTTTCATTGTATCAAATCTCCCCTCAAATCACATTATTCCTCTCAACTTATTTTCTCCTCATCGAGGACAACAAAGCAGGAAGCTCGTCTAATCGTGTTATGGATGAATTATACCAGCCTTTAGACACACACACAGAGAGAGAGAGAGAGAGAATATATCCATAGGTCAATAAATAAAGTAATAAAAACTCTCTCTCTCTCTCTCTCTCTCTCTCTCTCTCTATATATATATATATATATATATATTACTTACTTTTGTTACTTTTGTTGAGTTTGAACGACGGTTCAGGATCGACCTGCGGTCGACCCTTCTGCAGCATCCCACCTCATTTGCGGGACTTAGTGAAGGAGGGAATTGCTCTCTGATCGCCTCCTGCCCTCGTAGCCAGCCACGCATGGCTGGTCAGGGACCTTGCACAAGAATCTGTCCAGGGATTGTAGTCGAGACCAGTAGTCTTCACCTTCCGTTTCCTCTATCTTAGACGTAAAAGTCCTTTGTATAGCTTCAATGCTCGCAATGTCTCTTTTTCTGTGTGGGCTTGTGAGTACTGAGCAATACTCAATTATTGGTAGGACTAGACTCTTCCATAATTTGAGATGATGTTTGCTTTTCTGCTGCGGAAGCTCCTCCAGATGATTCCCATTATTTTTCTAGCCGTTGTGATTTTGATTTTATAGTGCTCTCTGAATTCTGCATCCGACGACATTATTACTCCAACTTCCCTGACTTGTGGATTTGGTGTTATCTGTTTGGCTTGCGGAGTTTTGTACCCTTTTTTCTGTAGCTCTTTGTTATTACCATATCTTAGAAGTTGGAATTTTTCTTCGTTGAACTTCATATTGTTGTCTTCTGCCCACTGGAATAATGTTTCAATATATATATATATATATATATACACATTTAACTGCAATGACCACGCAGTATATTAATGTATAGAAACGACGTAAGTATAGAGGAGTGTTCTGCACACGAGGAAGAGAAATAACGAACAAATGAAAAATGAGGTAACCGCCCGGGAATCGAACCCAGGATCTCCGATTGCCTGGGTTCGATTCTCGGGCGGTTACCTCATTTTTCATTTGTTCGTTATTTCTCTTCCTCGTGTGCAGAACACTCCTCTATACTTACGTCGTTTCTATATATATATATATATATATATATATATATATATATATATATCTGCTAAAAAGCGATTTAGAAAATAGTAAAATGACCCCTTTTGAAGGGTTAACCATGCATTAATATTGAAGCATATGTAAACGACAAGCTTACAAATTGATCCTCTCGAGTCACATACGTAGCAAATTGGAAGGGGGATGAGGAAATAGTAGTAGCAGCAGCAGCAGTAATAGTAGTATGGTAAACGTGATCTACATCTGATACAATGAAGAGGAAACTTCCAAACCAAAAAAATTGTTAAAAAAAGGAAATCCTATTTCTGCATATATATAAATAATTTAATCTGTCATAAACTTAAAACAGTTTGTTAATTATAATTTAATTATCAATTATTAATTATTAATAATAATTCCAAACGATTCTATAATCAATTGATACATTAAAAAAAATAGCTATAATTATCATTCATTGTAGAAGGGCTAAATAGAAATATCTATATTGCAATAACACACTTCCGAACAGATTGCTCCCTCGAGGATCCCCTTGAGGGTGAAACTTTGATGTTTTCAGTTTAAAGCAATAAGTGGCCCTTGAATTTCGAGTGTTGTTGTAAGATCGCCCGCTTTTCCAGTTTGGTGGAGATGCCGGAATCTACTCAATGACCCTCCGTATAGCTGGATGTCATAAACTAAAAGGATCAACCAACAGCGCTACTCGCGCAACTTCTCATCATATACTTATATACTTGGTTGCTTTCTGAAGGTCGATCAGGATTTCCCCTGTTACTGACCCCTGATCGATATTTGCATTCATTTGATGGAGAGAGTTAATCCTTGTTCTCGTCTTTGCTTAGGATGTAGGTTTGAGGGGCCAAAGAACTAACCTTGAACTCAAACAAATTTGGAACTGCAGACATTTTTTTTCCTTTTTTAATTATGTATATATAAAGTTTTACTCTATCCCTTTGAGGACCGCTGCCACCAGAAAAATGTTTTTAAAAAAAAATTTATCTAAATTTTCTTTAGTTTAGTATCCCATGAAATATTTTTAACTTTTTTTTATTAATTGTGAGAATAAACACTGTATTTCCTCGTTCCCGTCCTCGTTTCCGTCCTCGCGTCCAATTAACGTGTAGTTCATCTCCTTCTAATCTAATATAACGAATCAGGTCTACAAAATTAGCACTGTGGCCGTAGTTGTGGGCGTGGCTTTAATGATAACAAATGATACCGTCAAGTGCGAAAAACAACTTTTCCACAAGAAAGAGCAGAGCCGATCACATGAGGATATACAATAAAATTGAAAAAGGAAAACCACTACATTAATATATATTTTTTTCCCTAATGTGCCGTAAAAAAGAACGAACACTACAAAAATATACTGAAACGAACTTTAGCGAAAATAGCCCCTTTTTTACAGCTCCTATAACTCTCCATTTGTGAAAATGGAATTTCTCGCTCAGTTTAATAGAAAATGGAAAATAAAAGGATTTCGAGGGGAAACCATTAAACTTTTACGTTGGAGAAATGAGGTGCCACAGAGGGCAAAACAAGAAAGGTGAGGAGTGGAAAGTCCCAAGGGGAACACCTCTCTTAATTCGATTGATAGGAGTTACAACAAAGCTTACCTGCACCGACAGAATCCCTAATTAAAAAGGTGTAACGTGAAAAATACATAAATCAGAAATTCAAGCATTTTATAACAATGTTGTCATCTTCGTCCAAAGTTAGTCGAGGATCATATATTATTTGCAACTCACGAATCAACAGGGTGGTGGTTCTGGGATGGGGGTCCCAAAAAGTGGGGAAAGGGAAGCAGAGAAACGAGAAAGTAGAAGGGAAACAGGGACTAAAAATGAGGGGAGAAAAGATACCCGTGTTTAAAACCCAGGTGTGCCAGTTATGAGAGTAAATTCTCGTTGTAGATTTGGGAATCCAAACCTCGGGGTAGGGGGATCTGCTAACCGCATAATGAGATCAGCAGACCCCGTAAAAATATGTGAGTAGGTGCTACCGGCGGAGTCATCACCTGTTGCAAAACAGGGAATTCCCAAAAGGAGCCAACACCTGTTGCGAGACAGGGAATTCCCAAAGAATAGAGAAGAAGAGATACGAGAACGAAGAAGAAGAGGAGAAGGAGAGATACGAGAAAGAAGAAGAGAAGAAGAGATACGTGAAAGAAGAAGAATAGGAGGAGAGATACGAGAAAGAAGAAGATGAGAAGAAGAGATACGAGAAAGAAGAAGAATAGGAGGAGAGATACGAGAAAGAAGAAGATGAGAAGAAGAGATACGAGAAAGAAGAAGAGGAGAAGAAGAGATAGAGAAAGACAAAAAAGAGGAAGAGTGAGAACAGAAAAAGGAAAATGGGAATGGAGAAGAGAAAATGTATGTGCTCAACCAGGCGCGCTCCGTTGGATGTACTACTGAGATGGGAGGACAAGACCTTAGTATAGCTATAGGGGCTTAAACCGCGAGATCTACGAACCCCACAAGGAGACAAATAGACCCCTAAAAATGACACCTTCTCGCAGGTAGGAAGTCTCTACCTCTCTAAGGACATGCTGTATGACTTACTTATTTCAGGGACGCGTATTTCTTGAGTATTAGGTAACCAGCGGTAGCAGATGGTCACTATATATACACCTTTCCTTTCAAATGTTCCGTGCGATGATTCCTCATTTCACGAAGGTCAAGCTTGTCGTCCCTCCTCTCGAGTTGTCCTGGTGAAGTAGTGAGTTGGTTTTTTGTACTCTCCACCTCACATAGCCAGATACGGAGATTGTTTTGAGCCAGGCGTCTAATCTTCTTTTGAAGATGTCTACCGCAGCACCACTCATGTTCCTTAGGTTTTTGGGCAGTTGATTAAACAGTTTTGGTCCTCTCACAACAAAACTATTTTCTTTCAGGGTTAAGGATGTTCCCTGTCTAACCTTCAATTTGGGAACACGACACAGTCTTCCTTTCCTACTTTCCACTGTTGTTTGGGGAGTTACAGGGTTCAGAGTAAGATTAGGGACTAGTTTCTCCATTATTTTCCAAGTGTAAATAATGGTGTAGCTCTCTTCTCCTTTCCAGTGAATATATATATATATATATATATATATATATATTAAAAGTGTGTAAATGAGTAAAAACGCATTCTAAATGTATTACACTAATAAACATGTGCTGAAGGTACTTGGTATGGCGTACTTATAATTTACTTATCATTTCAAAAAAATGCATAGAAATATTCAACCTATGATTTCATTTCGAGGGGGGCTGAAGCCCCCGTAGCCCCCCTGTCTACGTCCCTGTATATATAGGCCCCCTATATATATATTTGCTTGTACCTTGTGGGAATGGACGTGTTGTGTCTCTCTCTGTATTAACACCCAAATAAGAAGGGAATAAACCACTCAGCGGTTTATTCTGTTTACACCTGAAAGTGTATAAAGTATCAGTGAATCCGTGCATATAAATTATAAAGTGAAATTCATTAAAATTAAGAAAGTGCAATACAGTTTACATAATTTATCACCAGTTTAACGTATATATTTAAACCGTAATACGGTTGGCATTCGAGAAATTTTGAAACAAGGTAGGAAAAAGGTCATAAAACGCAAAGGTCAGAAAACCCTCATGACCATCGAAAGGAAAGAAAAGAGAAAGAAAGAAAAAAATAATTTGTGTATTTCTTTTTACGGTAATTAATGAATAGCATGACCAGGGGTCCAAATTCTCACTTAATCTGCAATTTGTGTAATCTGGAAACAACTGAAAATGCAGCAATAAGATGCGATTTCTGTCAAAAACTGCACGACTATCTGCATGAATTGGGATGATAGGAAACTATCTCTTTGTTCCGAACGCGAAACAGATCGTGGGAGTCAAATTTCTGTGTGACGCATGTACACAGACCGTAAACTCCTTTGCGGTATTTAAAGAAATGGAGAAAGCAAAAAAGGAGGAAATAATGGGGAAACAAGAGTCCGGAAATGTCCCAATGAAAATTCGGATGAGAGAGAGGAGGAAATGACGAATAACAATACAATACGGAAGGAAGACATAGATGAAAGAAAAGATAAGTAAAAGTTGCGAGGTAGTAAAACTGACCAACGAGCAAAATGATAAAAAGATAAAAACTAAAAACGTAGGAAATAAACAGCCAAAGAAAAATAATGATAATATCAAAATTAAGAACACACAAAATAATCAGATAACAAGAAGTAGAAGCGTAGAAAATACCATATGTAAATACCACGCAAAAGGGTACTGCAGATATCGGGATGGGCAATGCATCTGTGTACATCCCACATTATGTCACACACATTACACAAGTGGATAGTGCAAATTTGAAAAGAAGTGCAAGTTCCACCACATTACTGTCTGCAACACCTATGCAAGATATGGGAGGTGCAAATATGGACAAAAATGCCGTTACCACCACCCTCAAAGGAACCCGACAGATGAGCAGACGAAACCAGCAATAAAGAGGGCTACCAATTTTTAGATGTAGCCCACACAATTCAACTACTGAATACCACCCAACAAATACAAAGCCAACTGACAAATAGGGGGATCCGAGACCCGTACAGAAGGCATACAGAAAAACATTACATGCGATATCGGGACAACGGTTATCGAAACAGATAAAGAGAAGAAAGTTCTCGGAGGATCACAAGGCAACGAAACTGGCACCACCATTGGAAAATGAATCGGAAACACAAGTATGTAAAAACGAAATGGAAAAAATAAAAATAATCCTAGCCAACATTCAGGGCCTTAAATCAAATCATTCCCCGGACAAAATTTTATACCTGAAAGGACTCATGCAAGAAGCCAGAGCAGACTTTGCATGCCTCACGGAAACCCATCTAAAGAACTGCCAGGCGAACTGTGAAAACTGTGAGTTTTGTATTAACAAAAAAGAAATACAAATTGACAACTATAACATCCTCCGAGCCGACCCGACAGAACGGTGAGATGTAAAGTAGGATGTGCTATTTACACAGGAGAAAGGCATATGGCAGAAATGACTATAAGTACCTCAAACAGCTACGTAGAATGTGTAGCAGCAAAAGTTGAAAAATTAAGTATGGTACTAATTGTAATGTACAGACTTCCAGACACGCCAACCTCAAAATTTTCAGATTCCATTACAGAGGTAAGAAACTGGGTAAAAGATCTACAATCTCCAACCCCAAATATTTTTCTCTGTGGTGATTTTAATTTTCCATTCATGAAATATAAAAAGATAGGAAAAAATATATGTATACATCAGGACAAGGGGGGCACACGGGGAGGCCAAGAGCAGGTAAAAATGCTACTAGCTCTAGCTGCTGAATTTATGTTAACACAAGAAATAACAGAAAACAAGAAAAAAACAACTGCCTAGATTTGGTATTCATTTGGTATTAGAGGCGGGGCCACCAGCTTGACCTCCGTGTGAAGAGAGACCAAAACACGAAACAACATAAGGTTCATAAGGTTCATAAACAACAGCAACCTAATTGATAATGTAGCAATATCCCCAATTATAATATCGGATCACAACATTATTGAAATAACAACCAATATAAAAGCAAGAGGAAAGGAAAGAACACGAACAACAGAAAGAAGCAAATTCGAAATTTTTAATTTTCACTCCAAAGCTATAAATTGAGAAAATGTTGCATCCAGCATGGAAGTAATAGGCTGGAAAACCATTTTCTAGGCCAAGACAACGGAAGAGATGCTAATGACCTTAGAGGAGAAGACGCTGGAAATTGTGGAAAGACGTCCCAAAAATACAACAAAGAGGAAAGAGAAGTAGGTTCGAGAGACAAAAGGGGTTATTGTTCCGAAAGAGAAAAAGAGTGACTGCAAAATTAAGTAACTGTAAAGATAACAACATCAGAAAAATATTAAATGGTAAATTGCAGAGTATCGATGGCGTTATACAGGAACTAATTGAGAAGCATACAGAAAAAGAAGACGACGCTATAGAAGCGATAAAGGTCAATTCAAAGTACTTCTATAATTTTGCAAAAAGGAAGTCGAAAAACCATGCGACTATCAAACCTTTGAAAAACGAAGACAGTGCTTTATCTGACGATCTAACAGAAGTACTTGAAATATTAAGAGCTCAGTACGAATCATCCTTCAGTATCCCAAAAACTGACAAACTGATCTGCGATAGAAACGCGTTCTTTGAAGAACTACAAGGGGAAAGTATAACGGACTTCGACTTTACGACAGATGATATTACACCAGCTATAGGGAAACTAAAATCACACCCAGCGGCAGGACCGGACAAATGGAATGCCACACTCATCAAAAACTGCAAGAATGCAATCGCTGAGCCCCTATACATATTGGATATAGAGACGATCACTAGACATGGGAGAAATACCGGGCATCCTGAAGAGCGCGAACATAGTCCCAATATATAATGGAGGAGATCGATTCGAGGCCAAAAACTATAGGCCAGTGTCGCTTACATCTCATTTCACTAAAATATTTGAAAGAATAGTTAGACAGAAAATCTATGACTTTTTGAAAAGTCAGAAAAAATTCAATGATAACCAACATGGATTTCGGTCAGGCAGATCATGCCTATCACAACTACTGGAACACTACAACATTATTGATGCACTTGAAAGTAACGAAAACTATGATGTACTGTACACAGACTTTGCTAAAGCGTTCACAAGTGTGACCATGGAATCATAATACATAAAGTGAAATATATGGGAATAACAGGAAAAGTAGGGAAATGGATATATAATTTCCTTAGTGAGCGGCGGAAAGTCGTTACAGTACAAGGAGTATCTCCATCAGAATCAGAGGTCCTCAGCTCAGTACCACAAGGAACAATGTTAGCTCCACTACTCTTCATAATCATGCTAACTGACATAGATGAGGACATTACCAGAGACAGTACAGTAACATCCTTTGACGATGACACAAAGATCAGTAGAAAAATAAGAAACCCAGAAGATATAGGATCTCTACAGACAGACATGAACAGAATCTACAAGTGGACGGAAGACAACAATATGAAGTTTAACACTGAGAAATTTCAGCTGTTATGGTACGGAAAAAGAGAAGACCTAAAATCCATGGAATATTATACCCCAAATGGACAGGAAATTCAGAGAAATTCTAGCAAAAGATTTAGGAGTTGTAATGAATGATGATGCGAAATTTGAAACACAAATAAGATAGCAATAAACAGAGCAAAGAGAATAACGGCAAATACTGAGAATCTTTAAATGAAGGGATAGGAATATAATGATTCCTCTACTGAAAACACTGATCATACCCAAATTGGAATACTGCTCGGTCCTAACATGCTCATATGAAAAAGAAGGCATTAGACAGCTAGAAAGGATTCAGAGAAACTTCACAGCCAAGATCAATGGGTGCAAAGAATTAAATTACTGGGAAAGGTTACGCGAATTAAACCTAATTCACTGGAAAGGAGAACAGAAAGATACACCATTATTTACACTTGGAAAATAATGGAGAAACTAGTCCCTAATCTTACTCTGAACCCTGTAACTCCCCAAACAACAGTGGAAAGTAGAAAAGGAAGACTGTGTCGTGCCTCCAAATTAAAAGCTAGACAAGGAACATCCTTAACCCTGAACGAAAATAGTTTTGTTGTGAGAGGACCAAAATTGTTTAAGCAGCTGCCCAAAGACCTAAGGAGCACGAATAGTGTTGCGGTGGACATCTTCAAAGGGAGATTAGACGCGTGGCTCAGAACAATCCCCGATGAGCCGGGCGTACCTGGCTATGTGAGGTGGAGAGTACAAAAACCAACTCACTACTTCACCAGGCCAACTAGAGAGGAGGGACGACAAGCTTGACCTTCGTGAAATGAGGAATCATCGCACGGAACATTTGAAAGGTTGAAAGATATATATATATATATATGCGCCTCGGTGGTGCAGTGGTTAGCGTAGCTGATTACGAATCCATCGGCCCCGGGATCGAGACCCGGTGACGGCAGCCAGCGCGCAGCAAAACTCAGCTGTTCATCCTTCCACACAATAAAGAAATATAAATGGGTACCCTGGGTTGCCTAGTGGTTAAGACGCTGGGCTGCTGGTTGGGCGTGGTTCTGATTCCACGTTAAATTGTAGGTCTAAGGTGGAATGAAAAGCTTGACCTTCGTCAGAATTAACGGGGGAAAGCAACCCAAAGGGTTACCAAGGGTGTGTATATATATATAACACACATACATACATACATACATATATGATATATATATAATTTAAACAGTCAACTTTATACACTAATATTGTACACTACAAACGAAATTGATTGCTTAAATTTTAAAATACTGTACGATCATCTCGTTTTTGTATGAAATTGTAAAACTACGTTGCCTGGCGTATGTTTAACCTTCAGCGCATGCGCATAAATTTGGGCAATGATATATTTTAAACAATTTACGCTATGTCGCACAGTGGCTCTGTCTATCAGTCAGAGGTCGGGGAACAGGGGTAAATTACCCCAAATGGGGTAAATTTAAAAATTTTGGAGGTAATGCTTGCGGTATGAGAGACACTTCCATTTTTTTTATTTGAATTTTTTGTATACTATATGCAACAATTTTAAGAGCAATTGGCTTGTTTTTGTTTACTTTGAAGTCTGGGGGTAATTTCACTTTACTCAAATAGATTTTTGGGTAATACCCAAAAAAATTCCCCGACCCCTGGTCTATCTGATATCTTTTAAAAATTGCAGCCAAACTCAAAATTGGACGGAATGTTTTCAATAATAAATTAAAATTTGTAATTATATTATGAAAAATTGTCGAGATTTCGGGAAATTTTCATTTTCTGTCCGTATTTCCGTATCAGGGGAGTAGCCAGGGCGAGAGCCACTGGAGCTATGGCATCCCCAAACCAAGATAACAGTATTCAATTGTTCATATGATAATCTGAAATAATGGTCGTTCGGTTGGATGGAGGAAGGCGAGTCTAACGCACGTTAAAAAAATGTAGTTTTTAAAACGATCTTTCAAAACTTTCTTCTCTTTTTTAATCACAATCACTCATACACAGGCCTATTAGTAATTTTTCTATATTGGTCCATAGCATGATAATGCCAATTATGATATATTTAGTAAAAAAAAATGTGAAATATCAGATTTCATTTCTCCTATCCTCACCCCATATTAATTTTGATGGCCTGGCCACCCCCCCGAATAAAAAATCCTGGCTACGCCCATTTTCCGTATAGAGGTAAACTATTCTCACATTTCGAGATAAATCTGAAGATCTGACAATACTGTTAAGGTTGTTGTGTTGTTTAGCCGATCAGCCCACCTGATCGAGCAAGCCGGCGGCACGCAGGTAACCGATCGCCCTCTCCGGAGTGGACCAGAGGTTCAGCGCACTAGTGATGTTGTGTTGTGTTCTATGTTGTGCTAGAGCAGTACAGTATGTCATAATGTGTTCAATTGTTTGTGGTGTGTCCTGGCACAGGTGGTAGGTGTCGTCTATGGAGTTGTCTAGTCTGTGTTTATATGTCCGTAAGTTGGGTGTGTCCACATCGGAATCGTGCTAAGTTAACTCGATCCGATCTGCTCAGGCTGATCTCTGATCTGTTAATGGGTGGCGGCTTCGCACCTAGGACCGCATTCGGACCGAGTTGTGTCAGTGCTTTGTGGGTTAGGTGTGTGTGTATGTGTTTTCTGTACTGTGTGATGTCTGTGGGACGTGGTATGGAATGGCGTATTTGGTTATAATATCTCTCTGGTGCTACCTTAATGGTGCGAGGTGTCGTTGCATGATTGTACATGTAGTGGCAAGGGTGTTGTGGGTATTGAAAAATTTATTATTTAGATTGAGATATATTATTTTTATTTAGGTGTAGTATTAAGGTTAAGTTTACTTTAAATAGACTCGGTAATTATAGAAATAATAATGGCCTATTTAGACACTGTCAACACAGCTACAGACTTTTTCACTGTAGGTTGCAGTGGTTTTCAGGTTAAATTTGGTCAGCAGCCAGATTACTAACTATGGTGAAGCTAAATTCATCAAAATTAATTTAGACTTACCAAAAATGAAGTTGCCAGTTGAACGTTACCCTTTCAGTTTCTAACTGATTCATAAGTTTCATTTAGTTTCCAGGTTTTTAAATTTCGTTGTTGTTTTAGGTTATCGTTTAACACACTGCTAGGTTATTTATTTGTAGGGGCTATTTCCCAGACCTAGGTTTTGCAGGTTAAGTTAGGCTAGGGCTGGATTGCCCTTAAGTTTTTGGTTTTAAAAGTTTAAGGTTTAGAAGGTTTTATTTAAGTTAAGTTAGGGCTATATTGCCTTTAGGTTTTAATAGGGGCTATAACAGCCATTTAATTATTGAGTTAGGGCCGTTGTAGCCCGGTTCGAGTTTCGTCTAGGTACCTAGTTTTTCTCTTACCTTAGTTATTTTCTTTAACTTACTTGCACCTAGTTCTGATAGGCCTCTATTTAGTTAAACATGGGTTTTGATTAATTGCAGTGGTTATTAATTAAGGATACGATTTAATTAAAGGTTGTTAGATTTGAAGGTTGACTCAGTTTCCCGGTTTGGGTAACCACGAGCATTTTAATTTTTTTGAGAAAAAAGGGGCCCGCTTCATGCGGTCAAAAATTTTCAAGACTGGCCAAAGCTCCGTTTGTCTTTGTCCCAGAAACTTTTTTTTTCCTTCTTTTTGTTAATTAGGGAAACCCAACTTCACTAGTTGGTTAGAAACGAGGGTTTTTATTTTTATTTATTTTGTTTATATTTTCTTTGGAAATATATGCGGTTATTTCTAACCACTTTTTTCAACATTCCCCCCAAGGGGAAAAATTTACCCAGAATTGTATTCTTGGGAAATTTTATTTTATTTTTTTTTTTTTTGAATGAAAATGACATGCTCTTCAGAAAAGTTCCTTTTAGGTGAAATATGAAGATGAAAGCGTCTTTTCTGTAGAACGTTGGTCCTAAGTTATAGCTATTTACAATTATTTACAATTTTCTATTTGTGGTCTTCACAAAGATCCACTCTGTATTTTCCTTTGCAGTTCTTCCCGAAATCTAACTGCAGCTTGTCTTTGTGGTCGGGGTTGAGTAGCGGCAGTAGTAGTGTCAGGAGAATCTACAGTTCCTGATTCCGTGGAAGAATTTTCCAGTTCTTCCAGGTCAATATTTGGCTTATCAGTTATTTCCAGTGGGTATAACCGATATATGTGTCTTCTGGAGAGATGACCATTGGGTGTTTTTACAGTTACGTGCCTGATTATGCCATCTTCATCTGGGTGTAATGTTTCAATTACAGCAATCTTCCAGAAGTATTTGGGATTCATAGAATTTTCATCTAAGAGACATAGTTCTCCTACTTTAGGTTCTTTACTTACTGGTTGTTTGTGTTGTTGGTATTCTTTTTCCCTCAAACTACTCAAATATTCGTATCGCCATCTTTTTTTGATTTCTTGAGATTGTTTAGCTCCCTTATGAAAGTAATCCAGTATTTTCTTTCTTTCTTTGTCCTCTGTTGTTGTCATATAATCAGCATCCACCTGATCGTCTTCATTAACTGCTTCTTGGGTATCATTAGTGGTTAAAAAGTTGAATTTGGTATTGTCATACCCAAAAAGCAACTTGAAAGGAGTTAGTAGATCAGAGGAAGGATCTTCATTTGAATTAACATAAGTGAGTGGTCTTGAATTAATTGTGTTCATTATTTCAAGAACAATTGTTTTTAGTTCAGTTAACGGGATTTTTCTTCCTTTTAGGGAGGTATAGAGGGCTCTTTTGACTAAACCCACCATTCTTTCAGCTATTCCTAAGGTTCTGGGTGAATAGGCTGCTGTAAATTTCCACTGGATACCATGATCAGAGAGGTACTGAGACACAAGAACATTTTGGAACCAATGTTTAAGGTAATCTTCAGATCTTTTGAAGGTGGATTGATTGTCTGAAATCAAAACCTTTGGAAGGGAGTAGTTTAAGGACAAATGGTAGAGTTCTCTTAAAAAGGTTTTAGCAGAAAGGTCAGTGCAGATGTGAAGGCTAGTGAATCTGGTGGCGCAGCAAGTGAACAATAATAAGTAGACTTTCATGAATTGGTTATTCTCATCCTGGACAGAAATTGGACCAACATAGTCAAGGGCAGTTTTTTCAAAGGGTTTTTCATAGCTTAAACGTTCCGTTACTAAGGGTCCAGTAGTAGGCACTTCATAAGCCATGGCAAAGTATTTTTGGCAAAACAGACATTGTTTCAGAACCTTTTTAACTACTTGCCTTATTTTGGGGATCCAGAATTCCTGTCTGAGGAAATTGCATGTGGTAGCTAAGGTTGCATGACTGGCTTTTGCATGACATTCAGTTACAATTAACGTTGTTAAATGAGAATTTTCGGGCAGTAGTACAGGATACCTAGCAGAATAGTTAAGGTTAGTTGCATATTTATATCTCCCCATTGTTCTGACTAACCCTTCTTTGTCAATGAAGAGTTTTAGATTCTTTTGCAGCTTTGTTAGGTCCTCAACTTTTGCTCCTTTATTTAGTTTGTGGATTATTTCTTTTTCTTTTGAGAAATGTTGTTGCTGGACTAATTTTAGCCAGTAATTTGTGGCCTTAGTTTTGTAAGCTGTATGATTTTTCTCCAAGACAGCAATTTGTTCTTCCATTGTCAGGTTACATTTCGGGTTATATTTGTGAGTGCGGAAGTACTTTAAGTTTTCTATGAACCGTAGAACATAGGCAGTGATTCTGACCAGTTTTTTCCTGTTAGAGAATCTTTCCATATTTAACAAGGGAGTTTTTTCATTTATTTCTTTACAAGTTGTTTGACACACATTTATTGTTGTCTGTAAGGTTTCTTGGTGGGGGTTAAAAATTAAGTTGGTGGGCCATTCCATCTCATTTCTCAAAAATGTGGGACCATGTTGGTAAAAGTGAAGAAGTTTTTGAAATTTCTTGAAAGATATTGGTCTGGTGAGTAGGTCTGCTGGGTTGTCTTCTCCTGCTACATGTCTGAATTCCAGGTGATGGTTTAAGTTTCTTGTTGCTTCCTGAATGTCTTTCACTCTGTTTTTTACAAAGATTGATTTCATTTTTAGAGATTTTTGAGCAGTCCAATTTAAAGCCACTTGTGAGTCTGTCCAAATTATTGTTTTGAAGAACTTTTGGTTTTCTGAGTTTTCTTCTAGGTAGGTTTCTTTAAGGTATTCTAGGACTTTGGTTCCTAGGCAGATTGCCATTAATTCCAAGTTACAAATGGTCCAATTTTTTGATTTGGGATTGACTCTTGATTTAGCGTAAATTAGTTCGGATTTTCCATTTCCAACTAGATAGCAACTTACTGCATAACCTTCTTGGCTGGCATCACAAAAGATGTGGAGTTGAAGATTTTCCATGAGAGGTTTGGGATTTTCAAAAGCTTGTCTAGGAAAATTCAGAAATTCCACTTTGTTTATTTCTTTACAAAGTTTTTTCCATTCACGCAGCATTTCCAGTTCTAGATATTCATCCCAATTTTTTTTGGTAGCTGTTACTTTCTGCATGAAGAGTTTTAATTTAAACACTAAGGGTGCAACAAATCCAATTGGATCAAACAATGATTGCACAGAACTTAGTATTTCTCTTTTAGTTTTGGCTTCTGAGTTCAAGTTTACCGTTTTTAGATGGAGTGTATCAGCACTTGTGTTCCAACCATATCCTAATAGTTTTACATTTTCTTTATCTTCGGAGGAGGCTATGTCATGTTTTTCAAATAGTCCTTGAAGTTCTGAGTGATTAGAGGCCCATTCATATAGCTTCAAATTATATTCAATTAAAGTGTTTACACTATAATTGTAAAGGTCTTTGAGTTCTGAGAGATTGTTGGCATTAATTAAAGCATTGTCCATGTAAAAGCGGTTAGCTAGGTAGTCTGCCACTTGGTTTTGTTGTTCATTAAATATGTGTTGTAGAGATTGTTGTAGTAAAAATGGACTGCTTTTGTTGCCAAAGGTAACTCTTTATATTTATAGCAGCTCAGGTTGTTGTCATTTGGAGCCAATTGGGTATTCTTTACCCACAGAATTTTGTGGGCATTGCAGTCAAATTCTGTTTGATATTTAAGTTGTAAATATGCTTTTTGAATGTCCCCAATCATCAAATATTTACCATGCCTTAATTTAATGCACAATTTTGCTAAGTGAGGTAGGAGTGAAGGGCAGTCCTCAGTAGCATCATTTACGGTTATTTCTTCTGGTTTGCTTTTACCCGAGGGATCTACTACAATCCTAACTTTAGTTGTTTGTACCCCAGGGCGAACTACGGGAAAGTGAGGTAAAAAATTTCCTGCTTGTCTTAAGTGTTCTGTTAGAGGTACTTCTTCTATTATTCCTTCCTGGAATTGTTGTTCAAGGATGTCTGAATAAGGTTGCATTAAGTTATCTTTTTTTAATTTTTTGCAAGTGGACTTTAACCTGCTAATAGCATAGTTAAAGTTTGGTGAAATTTTATCTTTTTGGTCATTCCATGGTACCTTAACAGACAATCTTTCATCTTCTTTTTAACTTCCTTTTCAAAGTTTGCAATCAGATCTTTTTCTTTGTTTGAAAGTGGTTCATCCCCAGAAATACCCAAGTTTTCTAGTTTGCTAAATTGTGCAATCTGGTGTTCAATTTTTTTTAGATCTTCATTAGAAGTTGTACTAGTAGGTAGCGGGTTGGTAATACAGAAGCTGATCTGATCTCTTATTGGTTCTTTTTCTTTTTCAGGGTAGTAATCTGAAGGGAAACCCAATAAAAGTATTCCATAGGGAGATTTATAACAAGAGGCCGTATGAATCTGATGACTGCTGAGGGCAAAAAGTTTGTGGGTTGCAGCCCCAAAAATTAACATGAAGTCAGCCACTTCATCAGCTTCAAAGTGATCTGCAAGCTGATAATTTAATGATTTTAAATAAGTTTGAAGTTTCAGTAATCCTGGAACTTCATATTTAATATTAATATCATCAATTATGATAGCTTCTATTTCTTGGTAGTTTCCAGGGTTTCTAGAATCCTCCAATTTAATTATAGCTACTTCATAATTTGGTTGTTTCTTGTCGGCTATAAATCCTGTTATGGTTATGGATTCCTCGTAGTGTTTAGTTGGAAGATTTAATTTTTTCACGAGTTCCTTGGTAATGTAGCTGGCTTGACTACAATTATCCAAAAGTGCTCTGCATTTAATTGATTTTTCTGAGTTTCTTATTCTCATTTGCATGGAAGGGATTAATGCTACTTCTTGATCAGTGTTTTTTAAACTTAATAAGTTAGTAACTTGTTTCCCTTGTTTGGAGTTTTCTTTTTGGGTAGCTACTTCCGTACTGGTTTTGGTTTTCTTATCTCCCTCTGGTTTTCCTTTTTGTTTGGTACAAAGGAAGGATAAATGGTTAGAAAACCTACAAAATGAACAGGGTTGTAAAGAAATGGGGCATTCTTTGGCTTGGTGTTTAGATGAGGTACATTTAGTACAATAATTTAATTTAGCAAGTTTTTTCAGTTTATCCCAACTTTCAGGGAAAGAATCACATTTTGAGATTTTGTGAGAGTTTTTCTTACACAATTTGCAGTAAGGTTCTCTCTGGTCAGTATATTGAGCTCTTCTTGAGGATTGTTTTTGGGTAGAAACCGCCAGAGCAGCTGTAGTTTGGCCAGAATACCATGGTTTTCTGGCTGGTTCTGGAGAGAAGTTTCTTTTTGTTTAGGTATCAAGGTAGTCAACTCACTTTGTTCCAGATCAAAATTAACATTAGCTAAGGTTTTGGTAGCTTCAGCAATTGCTTCTTTAAAATTATTAAAGGGGTCATAGAGTTTAAACCCACAAGTTCTTAAAAATTCCTGAGTTTCTTGAGTTAGTTTATTATAATATACATACAAGAGTATATCTTCTAATTCTAATTTTTGAGTTTGCATTAAATTTATGGTAGAGTGCATATCTGCTTGAAAGTCATGAAGTGATTTAAAATTTTTGGTTATTATGGATTTAGTTAAAAGGGATTTTATTATGGAGAATTTAATTTGGCCTGGTGTTGCATAACAGCCCTCCAACTGCTGCCATGCTTCTTCATAAGAGGTTTTACTTTCTTGCATGCAGTTGATTTGAATGGCAGGGTTTCCACTCAAATGTTGTTTTAGGTAGGCAAATTTCTCTTCTTCGGAAAGACCTATGTTATCATAAATGTTTCTGAATGAGGTCTTAAAGTTTTGAAATTTAGAGGGATTTCCATCAAATGGTAATATTTGAAGCTCAGGAATTTTAGTACTTATTCTTAGTTTAGGTTTGGCTTCGGCATTATTTTCTTTTTTAGTTGTTAATGCTTGTATCATTTGATCTATTTCAAAGTGGTAATAACTATTTTTTTCATCTAGTTCTTCTTGTTTATCCTCTGAGAAGCCTTCGGAACAAACATACATTCTAAGGATTTCCTCGTCTAAATTTTGTAACTTGTCCAGTTGTGAGGACAAAAGCCGAGCATGTGAATTTTTTTGTTCCTCAGTCCAATCATCCCATCTCTCTTTGATTGTAGCTAAAAGTTTAGTAGCTGAGGTTCTGATTGCTCCCCTCCTTTTTACCAGTTTACTAGTTTCAAGTGCTTCCACATCACTTCCCAACCAGGTCTCCATACTTTTTCCACGAGTGGCTTCAGTTTGATTAGCCATTTTTAGGTTTATTATGGGTAGGTAGGTTAGGTATTTTAGGTTAAGTAAGGTAGGTTATGTACGTTTGGTAGGGTAGGTTAGGTTGGTTTGGTAGGTTAGGTAGGGTTGGTAGGGTAGGGTAGGTTTGTTTTTTAGGTTCAGCCAGGTTAGGCTAGGTTTGTTTTTTTAGGTTCAGCCAGGTTAGGCTAGGTTTGTTTTTTTTAGGTTCAGCCAGGTTAGGCTAGGTTTTTTTTTTTAGGTTCAGCCAGGTTAGGCTAGGTTTGTTTTTTTTAGGTTCAGCCAGGTTAGGCTAGGTTTGTTTTTTAGGTTCAGCCAGGTTAGGCTAGGTTTGTTTTTTTAGGTTTAGCCAGGTTAGGCTAGGTTTGTTTTTTTTAGGTTTAGCCAGGTTAGGCTAGGTTTGTTTAGGTTGTGTAAAAAATTTAATTCACTGGATTTAAAACTATTGTATCAGAATTAAAACAAAAAAAAGGGTAACTAACTTCTCGACTTCCCACCCGGGGGCGCCATATTGAAAAATTTATTATTTAGATTGAGATATATTATTTTTATTTAGGTGTAGTATTAAGGTTAAGTTTACTTTAAATAGACTCGGTAATTATAGAAATAATAATGGCCTATTTAGACACTGTCAACACAGCTACAGACTTTTTCACTGTAGGTTGCAGTGGTTTTCAGATTAAATTTGGTCAGCAGCCAGATTACTAACTATGGTGAAGCTAAATTCATCAAAATTAATTTAGACTTACCAAAAATGAAGTTGCCAGTTGAACGTTACCCTTTCAGTTTCTAACTGATTCATAAGTTTCATTTAGTTTCCAGGTTTTTTTAATTTTCGTTGTTAAGTTTTAGGTTATTGTTTAACACACTGCTAGGTTATTTATTTGTAGGGGCTATTTCCCAGACCTAGGTTTTGCAGGTTAAGTTAGGCTAGGGCTGGATTGCCCTTAAGTTTTTGGTTTTAAAGGTTTAAGGTTTAGAAGGTTTTATTTAAGTTAGGTTAGGGCTATATTGCCTTTAGGTTTTAATAGGGGCTATAACAGCCATTTAATTATTGAGTTAGGGCCGTTGTAGCCCGGTTCGAGTTTCGTCTAGGTACCTAGTTTTTCTCTTACCTTAGTTATTTTCTTTAACTTACTTGCACCTAGTTCTGATCGGCCTCTATTTAGTTAAACATGGGTTTTGATTAATTGCAGTGGTTATTAATTAAGGATACGATTTAATTAAAGGTTGTTACATTTGAAGGTTGACTCAGTTTCCCGGTTTGGGTAACCACGAGCATTTTAATTTTTTTGAGAAAAAAGGGGCCCGCTTCATGCGGTCAAAAATTTTCAAGACTGGCCAAAGCTCCGTTTGTCTTTGTCCCAGAAACTTTTTTTTTTCCTTCTTTTTGTTAATTAGGGAAACCCAACTTCACTAGTTGGTTAGAAACGAGGGTTTTTATTTTTATTTATTTTGTTTATATTTTCTTTGGAAATATATGCGGTTATTTCTAACCACTTTTTTCAACAGTGGGTTAGTTGTCGCTGCTGCCATGAATTGTGTTCCCCTCATGTCTAAATGTTCCTTAATTTTCAGTATTTTTGTTTCTGTGTGCGGGTGTTCTATTGGTGTTGTTTGAGTGCATCCTGTAATGATACGAAGTGCGTTGTTTTGTATTGTCTGTAAGGTGTTTATGTGTGTGTTTGAGATAATGGGTGCCCAGCATGGTAGGGCGGGTCATACTCAGGTGACAACATGAATCTGAAGGAAATCCTACCATCAGGGGTGTCTAAATTATGTGTTTTTACATGGGGAATTCAAATATGAGCTTCTTTTTTAGATAGGATAACTCTAACCTACATCATTTTGTATTTCTAAATTGCCAATTTTACCCTTTTGAACCCCTTTATAATATATTAAAAGATATAAGGTAAATCATTTATATTGACAAGGCCAAATCAACTTTACATATATTTATTAATAGGTGAACTGCATGTATATCACTGGATATAATTACAAAGATCATTCTCCTAACATCTTGAACTTTGCCAGGTTGCAGAAATCCTGCTTTGACTCAGACTTGGACATCAGCTTCCTGCTGGTCTCCTGAGCCCTGATCCCTCCATCCCTCTTTTCCTGTAAGAAGTACTTAGCAGAAGCCTCAGTCACCATTTTAACAACCCTCTCAATGCTTTGTGTGTGGCAAGGCCAGTTGCGCACCTCCATGGGGGTGTTGATGAAGTTTTTCACCTCTGAGGTGCTTAGAGAGCAGGTGAGAGGTGGCTCTGACACACCTTCTGACCAGCTGATCAAGTCGCCGATGCTGGAAGCATCACAATTGATGTCAGGTGTCCTTCTGCTCCTAACATGGGAGTCCCCCAGCTGAGTGTCCGGGTCCCCCTCTCCCCTGATGGCCAGGATTCTCTCCACCCCTTCAATCCTCTCCTTCTGATCCTCAGAGCAGAGTAGTGTTTGGAGGATGACTTCACTGTGGGCATACCAAGCAGATCTTCTCACAGTTGGAATCACAATATCCAGCACCTCCTTTCTCTGGGACTTGAGGCAGTCCAGCTGAAAGAGGATGTGCCTAGGCACTTCGATCCAGGAGTGCTTGACCTTCACGTTGAACCAACATGGGTAATACACTCCAATGATGAATTCCACAATGAATTGCAGAATCTTCAGGTTCTTTCCTTTAAGTCCGTGCTTTGACACCCAGAGCCTGAGAAGTCTGTTCGCTGTGGTGAGCCAGCGGCTGTGGTTTACTGGTCCTATCTCTAACAGAGCCAGCCCTGCAGGAAGTACTCCATCCCTGACTGCACAGACAATTTTATAGCCATAGTATTGATCAGTTGAGAGATCTTGAATGACCTTGTCAGGAAACTTGATCAGTGGAGGGCCAACAGAGATTCGGGTGAAGTTTGGATTGATATCAAAGTCTGTAGCAGAATCAAAGAGCTTTCCTATTGGCCCGGATAATTTTTTTGTCTGACAGAGTAGGGCCATCAAGGTCAACAATGAGATGGCGCAGGGGAAGTTCAACAGTGTGCAGGTTGCACACCAACCAGACCAGCTTTCTCCCCAGGTGCAGCTCCAGCTTCCGCATTACTCCAGCTTTCACACCAGTGTTGACATTTGTTGAGTCTCCTCCAATGGCCAAAAAGGTCTTATCATAACCCCTCTCTTTCAGCCAGGCAAACAGGACCTTAGCAATCTTCTCCGCATGTGACTCCTCTTTAGTTGCTTTCTCTGGGGTAAAGTGGAACAGATAGTAGCTGCCAGGCTCACTAACAATACTATAGTGTTCTTCCTTGATCTTTGCGGGAAAAGATTGGTCACTGCCCTCAGCTTCCATCATCACATTGGTCAGGTCAATCCGCCCATCAAAGAGGATGCAAGAGATCCCCCCCTCCTCCCTGCACTTCTTCTCGAACTGTTCCCCCAGCTCTCTCATCAACTTCTCCTGACACTGCAAGCCGAGGTGGTAAAATAGCTTCATAAATCATGAGTCACTTCAAATATTTCACAAAACGTTTTAGAATGTTCTGAAACGTTACATTCTAGCCTCTGAGAAAGGTGGCTCAGAAAATGGCCTTATGCGCACCAGAAAACCGTCAAAATATTTCATATACCAAACTGTATGATAATTACAATTAAGTGGAATGGCACACCTTTTTATTTGAGTATTTAAATATTATTATTATTATATGAATTACATTATATGTGTTTATATGAATTAGTTAGAACAATGCTCTATGAGAGATAACGTGAGAAGACATATTCTGGGGTAACTACAATAGTAAAATAATCAACAATTTAATAATAATCAACTGCAAAATGATGTAGGTTGGGGTTATCAGAATTAAATATTTTCTTCAGAATTGTGTTCTATACACCAAAATATGTCATTTGAACACCCCTCTCCATTGATTTAAAAAAAATGCATAGTATGACCCGCCCTACCAGCATGGGCCACTGTATCATAGTCTATAACTGAGCGAATATATTGTTTGTATATGAGTGATGTTGTTTCCTGCTGGTGTCCAAAGTTTGTGCCTGTTAGTACCCTAAGCGTGTTAAGTCTTGACGTACATTTGTTTTTAATGTCCTGAATGTGGTTTGCAAAAGATAATGATGTGTTGTATGTGACCCCAAGTATTTTGGTCCTGTGAGTGTGTGGAATGTTGATGTTGTTTAGTGTAAGCTGTGGAATTACCTGGTGTTCCTTTGTGTTGTTTGTAAGCAAGGTGATGGTTGATTTTGTGGGCGTTACTTTGAGTCTATTGTGTGTAAGCCAGTCTTGTATACTGTTTATGTATGTTTGTAGGTTATTTGTAGCGGTGTCGATGTTGTTGTGGGTGGATGTTAGAGTGATGTCATCTGCATATGATGATAAGGTAAGCTTGTTATCTATGGGTGTTGGAATGTCATGCATGTATAAGTTGAAGTGTTGGTGAGAGAACAGAGCCTTGAGGGACCCCGTTCGGAAAAAGCTTGTTTTTGGATGACTTGCCATTAAATGTGACATGTGAGTATCTTCCTGAAAGATAGTTGCTCAGCCACCTTTTGGTGTTATTGTGCATGTTTGTCTTGAGTATTTTGTTTATGAGAGGGAAGCGTCGGATAGCATCAAATGCTTTACTAATGTCTATTGTTGCTAATAGTGTACGTTGAGCTGGTCGTCTGGAGTTGATGCCATCCATGATGTGCTGCGTGAGGTTAGTGAGTAATGTCGTGGTTTGAGTGTGAAGTCTGAATCCATGTTGAGTAGGCGATAGTGGTATGTGTGTGGTTGGGTGATTTGTTGGATTTTTGTTTGGTTTGAGTAGTGTAATAATTTTACCTTTTTTCCATATGTCAGGAATAATACAGTGTTGTATGAATATGTGCTGATATTTGTGAGAGCTAGTATTCCTTTGGCCCAAGTGTTTAAGGTGTATGTTAGATATGTTGTCTGGTCCAGTAGCCTTCGAATTCTTAATGTTTTTGATGATCTGGTGGTCTGGTCTGTATTGAAGGGTGTAATGGTCGTGTCGAGTCTGTAGGTTTCTTGTGTCTGGCTGTTTGTCTCTGCGTGTTTCTGGTTGTTGTCTCTGTTTAAGTGACTTATCTTTGCATAGTGATTAACTAGAATGTTAGCTTGTTGTGTGTATGTTACTGTTAAGGTAACATCCAGAAGCTCACTTCTCCAAAAGTGAAGTAGGGATGATGTGTCTCATTGGTCACCAACTCTTACATCTAATTTATCCTCTAATTTTGTATTTTTTTAAATAAAAATTACAATATATTTCGTTTTCAAAGAAAGTGGTAATATTTTAAGGGTAACTAAATTATTGTGAATTTAATTGTTATTTCGTTTAAAATATTTTTTACAGTGTTCTACTTACAGTTAAAAATGAGACTTCTAAAAATAGAGAGGTTTCCACTCCACCCTGTATGTTAGTTTTTCAGATAGACAGTGTTTTTTATGATGTATTGTTATGGAAGAAACTATTTCATACGAAATATTGAGTTGAAATCAATCCATTACTTTTCTTTGGAAATTTTTTTTTGTTGATATATACACACACCTCACTATATCAACTTT
Organism: Bathynomus jamesi; assembly: GCA_023014485.1. Lineage (NCBI taxonomy): Eukaryota > Metazoa > Arthropoda > Malacostraca > Isopoda > Cirolanidae > Bathynomus > Bathynomus jamesi. The sequence goes on along the minus strand of JAJOZX010004938.1, from coordinate 165,903 downwards.
TTGTAGCCGCTCCAGTAGGCTATTCTGTTGATATATATATATATATATATATATATATATATATATATCAAAGGGAATAGCAGCTCGTAAGATAGGAAACGACAAAAACAGGCCTCTTCATTTCTTTGTTCAATTATTTTGATTCGTATCTTGTTTTATTTTGTTAATAATAATAATAATAATAATAATAATAATGTTTTGAGGGAGCTACAACTATCGTATCGACAATATCTTACCATCCACACTCTAATAAAAAACTAGATTAACCTAACCTAAGCTAGCGTAACCTAACCTATCTTAATCTAGTCCACAATATAAATGTTACATCGATCAAATGTTGTTACTCCAATTTTTAGATGTTTTTTCCTATTTTGAAAATATGACTTTTTCACCAAAGAAATTTCCTTCAAGATTTACGTAAAGAAGAATAAAGATAATTTGGTTATTTATTATTACTAAACTAGTGGAGCGACCCGTGTTTGCTGGGGTGGATGTTCAATGCTATAAGCTAGCGAAAATATCACGACTTAACCTAACCAATCGTTCAAGGGCGTACAATTAACCTAACCGGCATTCAATAACCTACCCGCGTATTCAATTAATCTAATCGGGCATTCAGTTGACCTAACCGGCATATACTATATAATATATATATATATATATATAGTGTTCCACATCCACCCCGGCAACGCCGGGTCGCTCCGCTGATTCTCGGAATTTTCATCGTGGGAAATATCATCGTCGGAAAGATCATCGTGCGGAAATATCATCGTGTTTCTGTGCTAGATTTTTGTGATTGGACCTTCATAGTTATTTAAGTAATATTGCTTATTCATCATCATTGTTTATTTTTGTGGACAACCATAATGTTAGCATTCGTAACTCTCGTTTAAAACCGTGGTAAAATTAGTTTGCACCTTAGTTTAAAATTATTGTGACTGACATTTCTTTATAACCGTGATCTTTTCCGTTTGACGCCGCCATTGAAACATAAGAGGTGAGTGCCCCAGCCTTCTTTACTTAGCCTTATAAGGCTAACTAACGAAAATATCACGACCTAACCTAACCAATCGTTAGGTCAACTGTACGACCTTGACGATTGGTTAGGTTAGGTCGTGATATTTTTTGTTAGCCTTATAAAGCTAACTAAAGAAGCTGGAGGCCTGATCTTCAGGTGATCCCCTTATTTTTCTGAGTACACGATTAAAACTTAATCGTGCGGAAATATCATCGTGCGCACGCGTAATGTGTGTTACACACTACAAAAGATTTGTAGTGAATAGCGTTATGCACCCATTTTAAATGCTTCTAATATTATGTGAATTAAATAAAACAATTTCCTGTTCGATTTCTTATTCTAAATACTAAATTTACTTAACATATAGAAGTTATTCTTAATAAAAGTATCATTTTTAATTAACTTATCACTGACGATGATCCTTCCACACGATGATATTCCGCACGATGATCTTTCCACACGATGATCTTTCCACACGATGATCTTCCGACGATGATCTTTCCGACGATGATATTTCCACGATGAAAATTCCGGACCCCGCTCCGCTAGTTTTAATTATATGTGAAGCTCAAGATTTCATGACTGTGTTCTTTTCTATAGTTTTATTAACCAAATAATTAGTCATGAAAATCTTAAGATTCAGAAATCTTGACACAATTTGAAGCTCAAAATTTTCACGGCTGCGTTCTTTTCGTAGTTTAATCGCGGCTGGGGACTTCGGGCGCAGTAATTTTAATTATTTAACTTATTAACACCATGTGCACAAACTGGGGACCTACTAAATATGTGTGTGAAGTTTCATGTTTGTAACTGCTTCCAGTTTGGAGTTATGGCTGTCCTTTTATTATAAGTATAGATAATAATAATAATAATTCAACGTTTCGTCGGTTTACACCAGACGTTTTCAAAGAAATGACTTAAACAGCAGAATGACCCTATACTCATAAACGATAAGAGACTATAGAAGTTAAAATAAAAATTTTGGTGGTGCAACTTTAAACCAAGTAAAAAATTTTAAGTAAATTTAATTTAGGATTTTAATATATAATTTGAGTTATAATTTAATTTGCAATTTAATTAATAATTTATAGTTTGTGTCCCTCGAATATTCTATATAAAATTTCATATATATACTTTGGACAAATTATAAAAAAAACATTCGGTCGATAAATTTGGGAAAGAACGTAACCATCAAAATTTTTGAGCTTCACATCTGAAGTCATTGATTTAAAATTTGTGAAGCTGCTTTTAAAATGTAAGTGATTCGTGAGTTTAAATATTATACCAAAGATTATATATAAAAAATGAGATACGAAACTAACGGTATATTCCATTATTTATGAAGTTATTCCACCAGATGAATATTAGACACTCGCCACCTAGCGTATGGACTAAAGACTAAACTTTGCACAAGGGCACACTCGCATCATTTATAAAATATTACCACATTAAACTTTCAAAAATGCAAGCCTACGTGTTTAAGTTATTAACTGATCCGATATTTGATAACATATTAAACTATATAACAATAAATCTTAAAATACAATTTACGCTGACGTTTTTCCGCGGGTAGTTTAGTTATCTTTCCAAACACTAGATGGCAGAAGTAAAGAAAAAGTGGGAGGAGTTTCGGATCTTGTTATAATAGTAGTCGATGTGACCAAGAAAGAGGATAGTGAAGAAACTTGAACAGACGAAGAAGTGGGAAAGAAGTAGAGAAAATGTGAAAAAGAAACGATAGCGGTAAGCAGGGTTGCCAGGTCTGTCCTCTTGGGGACAGTCTGTCCTATTTCAGGTTCGGTTGTCCTAAACATTTTCAAATAAAGGGGACAACCCAAAACTGTCCTCTTTTGTCCTATTTGAGAAATTTATCACATGCATTATAAAAAGAAACATTTAAGAACAAATATAATTTTAAAACAAAGTAAAGAGAATATAAATATAACGTACATATATTTACGTTTCTTCAAATGGTTTACACAGTCTCGCCGCCACTGAAGTATGTACAATGTACGTATTACGTATTGAAACGTTTTATTACATTTTAGCTATGCATTACAAAACATTACAGTGTGCCGCGTGGCATGCCGCTTAGTTTTAATGCATAGACCCTAGGCAGCTAGACTATAGAGCCTATCAGTCGCGAATCAAACATAAATCAATGTGGTTGTGATTTTGTTCGTTTGATCATGTTAAGTGAATAACCAAGTTTATATTTCAAATAATGCGATGTAACTATATTATATAAATATATAGCCCTTCAATATGGGAAAGTGGAAGAATACATATAATGATAACAGACATTATAATAAAGACTGGGAAAACCAATTTAAATGGCTTTCGTGGAAAAACAGTTCTTGTATGTGTAAGTGGTGCAATTGTGTATTGACAAATATGCGTAAGTCTGCCTTTGAGAAGCATGAAAAAGCTTCAAAACATCAAAAGAATGCGAGTTGTTTTACACAAACAAATAAAATCACAAATATATTTGGTAATAATGCCCAGAATAACCAATATAAGTTTTTATTGATTTAGGAGAGTAAAACAATTTTTAGATTTATAAGCTTACTTTAGCATAAAATAACTCGGTATGGTAATAATTTAACCTGTCCCTTTTTAAAAAATTTATAACATTGGTTGTCCCCTTTTTTTTTTAGTGTTTGTCCCATTTTAAGAGATATCACCTGGCAACCCTGGCGGTAAGTAGAAGACAGGCGCCTGAGCTCAACCAGGCATGCGCAGGCGTTAAGAGCAAGCGCTTCTGTAGGTTTGGGGATCCGAACCACGAGGCCTACTAACACCCCCAAAGAGGCCAGCAGGCCTCCTAAAAAAGTGACAACAGATGCCAGTAGCAGAACCACCGACACCTTCTCGGAGGATGGAAGAGAAAAGATCTCTACCTCCAGCGAGGCCACACGACTACATCGTCTCTTGTTATAAGTCAAATTTAGTTATACAATAATACTCCTCAATCCATCTTTACCCCTGTATACGACCTTCACTCTTTCAAATGCAGAGTGTCCAGGCATCTCTAAAACCTTGGACCTTAATTTTGGATCTCTTCTTCCCCTATCTGGGGGCGTTCGCCCTCCCCCCCTCTTCCTGCATAAAAAGAAAATACTCTTAATGACTAATTTTTCTATTTAAATCGTACACACACATATATATATATTATATATATATATATATATATATAAAATTGTTAACACGTTATAGCCGGAGTTTGGACTGACGAGATTTTGTTTTGATGGGGTTTGTTTAACCTCCTTCGCAACATCTACGGTCATATGACGGAGGGGACCAACAGTTGTACGTAGTACCCAAACCACGGAGTCGCTACATAATCTGTACGCAGAATAAGGTCTCTCATTCAACTAATCAGACCCAATGTCGCTTAACTTTGCTGATCGACGGGAAGCGGTGCTACGACACTGGCTAAAGCTCAGTCGAACTTATGTAGTATACGTACGTAAACGGAGGATAATGTTTTAATAAAAACAGCAAAACCTGTTTAGTTGAAATATTTTGTTGGCATCATCATCATCATTATTAGTACTGTAGTTTACCAAAAATGTGTCTGTCTGTCTGTCTGTCTGTCTGTCTGTCTGTCTGTCTGTCTGTCTGTCTGCAAAAAAAACTTTTACGTTTCTGAACAGATTTCTACCAAACTTCGTATGGTGGATCGGGGTGATGAGCAATGAACGAAAATATATGTGACCAGCCACCCCCACCCCCGCCATCACCACTACCAATTACTGGGCCCGAAGGCCCCAGCACCGCGATAAAACTATAGAAAAGAACGCAGCCATGAAAATCTTGAGCTTCACATTGTGTCAAGATTTGTGAAGCTTAATATTTTCACGACTATAGTTTTATTGACCAAATAATTGAACCCCCAATTAATGTCAGTTCACTTATTTGGTCAATGAAACTATAGAAAAGAACACAGTCATGAAAATCTTGAGCTTCACATTACCGCTCGTAATAATAATAATAAAAAAGAAAATTTGTTGCTACATTTTTCAAAGACCTCAGCACCGCGCTCTAGCGGGTATGCTATGTAACGTATTATAATTCTACGCATCGACATATTTACCTAAAAAAAAAAAAAAACGTCTGTAAAACGGGCGGGTATGTTAGTCATCATAATTCACCGCATGTCCATCTGTCCGTCTGTCTCTCTTTCAGGTCCAAACGGCTGTACCGATTTTCATGAAACTTGGTGGCAGCACCCTTTGGGATCTCCGGAGTGATTTTAGCACCTTTTTTTTTTTCAGATCGGGTGTCACCCCAAAATTTTATCTTAATTTATCCCCCCAAAATTTTATGCTAAAACACAAAGCACTTAAATTTCAAGATTTTGTTGCATTGGTCTTGGGATGTGAAACTAAAAAAAATTGATGGTTGCTTTCTTTCGTGAATTTATTGATCTGCTTTTCTAGCTAGTAGAAAAATTTCAAATCTTATAGAACCGTAAAATGGCGGCATTCTCTATCATTAAAGTCTACAAGTAAATCGAGTCCCAAAACGCTTCTACAGAGTTTCAAACACTTTCGTGGAATGAAAAAAATGAAGTTGGTCAATGAATTTAGAAAAGAATGTGACATCAAAATTTTTAGCACACATTGGAAGTCATGATAGGTAAAAAAAATAATGTGACAAGTTGTATTGGATCACCTGAAGATCAGGGCCCCCATGTATTCTTGTTTTTGCTTTACAGTACCAAATATAATAATAAATTAAATTGAATGCCCGGTTAGGTTAACTGTACGCCCTTGACGATTGGTTAGGTTAAGTCGTGATATTTTCGCTAGTTTTACCGAAGATATCATTTGGTAATTGAGGCTCTGATCTTCAGATGATCCGTTGTATTTGAAATTTAACTGCTTCGTGAGCTTCAAGTAAACTCTGTGAAGTTGCACTTAAAATTTAAGTGATTCGTGAGCTAATTGTAAATATTAAACTATAACTCGCTCGTAGGAAGGATATTTTTAATAGTTTTTTAAACAAAGCAAAATCCTTTCTTTAAAACAACAAACCAAGTTTAATACTAAACATCTTTCGTTTGGATCAAATAAAGCAATGATTAGAATATAGTAAATTGTTTGGATCACGTGAAGATCAGGGCCCCCCAGCCTTCTTTAGTTAGCCTTATAAGGCTAACTAACGAAAATATCACGACTTAACCTAACCAATCGTTAGGTCAACTGTACGCCCTTGACGACTGGTTAGGTTAAGTCGTGATATTTTCGTTAGTTAGCCTTATAAGGCTAACTAACGAAGGCTGGGGGGCCTTGATCTTCAGGTGATCCAATTTTTTTAAATCTGATTTAAGCAAATTGTTGTTTAAAACAAACATATGTAGATTTTGTTCGATCAACTAAATATTTGTTTACTAAGAAAATTATTATGAACAAAATTAATTTTATAACAAGAAACAAAAATTTTGGTGACTAAAAATTAAACAAAAATTTTGTTGAAACAGTTTTGCTTTAGAGTCAACAAAATATTTTTCTCTGTGTAGGTTTTCATTAACCTTAAATATACCCAAAATCTAAAGTTTTTCAACATTTTTAAAAATATAATTTAATGTTTGGAAACGTTATTCAAAATTAAAATTTGTATACTTTAGAATTAACTTTTTAAATTATAAATTAAAATTATAAATTAAATTTACTTAAATTTTTGCTTAATTTAAGCAATTCTGTATTTGGATCACCTGAAGATCAGGGCCCCCAGCCTTCTTTAGTTAGCTTTATAACGCTAACTAACGAAAATATCACGACTTAACCTAACCAATCATCAAGGGCGTACAGTTGGTCTAACGAGTAGTTAGGTTATGTCGTGATATTTTCGTTAGTTAGCCTTATAAGGATAACTAAAGAAGGCTGGGGGCCCTGACCTTCAGGTGATCCCTGTTTTATTAGAGTTGCACTATCTAAATTCTAACCCCTCTTTGCTCTCCTTTATTAGATGGACTGACGTTTTGTTCCTAAACTATGGACATTTTCAGTATGTCTTTGTTAGTGATTTGCCTTGGAGCGAAAAGATATTTAATTACGGTAAAGATTTCTCATTACAGAGTGGCCACAAAGTCCCTTTGTAGTTAAATTGCAACATATCTGTCTGTTGCCCTTGTATTTCATGCAAAGAGATTTGTGGTAACCTTGTAGTACCCACAATCTCTCTTCTCCGAAAACCTAAAAATACAGCAGAGAACCCATTACAGACACGGTGAATATTATTAATGTTTTTAACGGATTTTTGAGAAAAGTGGAACCTAATCTCATTCCTAACATCCTGCTCACGTCAGAGTCCTTCAATGAGTAAGAGGGGCTTCCCTTACCACGCTCTCTCTTCCCGTCACTTGCATCGACATTCAGTATAGTGACAAGTATAACACAGCTAAGATGTTAAAAAGTGTTTGATATATATATATATATATATATATATATATATATATATATATATATATATATATATATATATATATATATATATTTAATGAATGTAGTGTAGTTTACGAGATTCCATGCAATGGCTGTTCTGGCGTTTATTATGGGGAGTCAGGGCGCGGCTTACCAAAAAGACTATATGAACATAGAGCAGACACGCGTCTACACTCTACATCGAACATCTAACTTACTCGTCTTGCACGCATGTAGGTACGGACACCTGCCAAACTGGCAAGAAGCTAAGATCATTCATGAAGGACTAGATAAGGGGATGAGGAAAGCAATTTAAGCTGCTTATACCACGTCAGGAAACGTGGTAAATCCTAGAGAGAGATTTATGTTTAGCCAAATAACGGTTAAAATTATGGTGAAGTTAGCAGAAAGGGGCGGGGCGAAGGAGCATCAACGGTAACCAGCCAATCAGGTGAAGCCACGTGTGTTTATCCAGTAGGTTTGGAAGAGATCGTCCGTATTTGAATATTGTGTGAGCAAGGCTTTGTGCCGAAACGTAACGAAATATAACTCCATCTCTTATCTGTGTATTTTTTTACCACCCTTAAACTATATACGTATACATATATGTGTGTGGATTCGCGCATTTGAGTGCGCACTACCTCACAAAGCTCATTAATCTCTCCATCCAAAGGGATATTTTCCAAGACTGCTTCATGTAAAAGGATAAAAAAAGAAAAAGAAAAATATGCTCTCTTTTAGAGTCTGGAGATCAATCTTCCTTTCCCAACTAAGAACCAATATCCCTTTTGCCAACCGTAAGGAAGAATTTGTCATAAGAAAATATAGAACATATTCAGTCATAAAAAAAAAGAGAAAAAATATTAAAAGCAAATAATACACGTGTGATAATTCTTTTCTTTTTACAAAAACCCAGTGACGATGGAAAAAAGTTAACCTCAAAAGAGAGTATTTCCAAAGCACATGAAAATTTTTGTCGGTTATAACCCAGATTTTGGTTTTTATATTTTATTACAGTTACAGAAACGAATATATAATAAGTAGTGCAGCGGGAGAAGGGGATAAACGACAAAATCGGTGAAATGCTTTTTCTGTTTGAAAAGACGCCTTATTCTTCCTTCTATCACCTCCATTTGGCAGATATCTCATTTCGTTTGTGGAAACGCTGTTTCCACAAACAAAATGGGATATTTGCTAATTGGAGGTGATAGATGGAAGAATAAGGTGTCTTTTCAAACAGTATACGTATTTTTTTCTGTAATCTATATATAGTCTGTAACTCTTTATGTACTTCAGTGTTCCTGAGGATGTCATTAGACGAAAGCGTTTGAGCACCATTCTGTGTTTCCTTTCCTTCGTGGTTTTATTCATCATATATATATATATATATATATATATATATATATATATATAGACAAATGAGCGATCGGCGATATGGTGAGGACGGAATAAACTGAATGTATTAATGAACGTAGTCTAGTTTACGAGATTCCATGCAATGGCTGTTCTGGCGTTTATTGTGGGGAGTCAGGGCGCGGCTTACCGAAAAGACTATATGAACATAGAGCAGACACGCGTCTACATCGAACATCTAACTTACTCGTCTTGCACGCAGGTAGGTACGGACACCTGCCAAACTGGCAAGAAGCTAAGATCATTCATGAAGGACTAGATAAGGGGATGAGGAAAGCAATTTAAGCTGCTTATACCACGTCAGGAAACGTGGTAAATCCTAGAGAGAGATTTATGTTTAGCCAAAATAACGGTTAAAATTATGGTGAAGTTAGCAGAAAGGGGCGGGGCGAAGGAGCATCAACGGTAACCAGCCAATCAGGTGAAGCCACGTGTGTTTATCCAGTAGGTTTGGAAGAGATCGTCCGTATTTGAATATTGTGTGAGCAAGGCTTTGTGCCGAAACGTAACGAAATATAACTCCATCTCTTATCTGTGTATTTTTTTACCACCCTTAAACTATATACGTATACATATATGTGTGTGGATTCGCGCATTTGAGTGCGCACTACCTCACAAAGCTCATTAATCTCTCCATCCAAAGGGATATTTTCCAAGACTGCTTCATGTAAAAGGATAAAAAAAGAAAAAGAAAAATATGCTCTCTTTTAGAGTCTGGAGATCAATCTTCCTTTCCCAACTAAGAACCAATATCCCTTTTGCCAACCGTAAGGAAGAATTTGTCATAAGAAAATATAGAACATATTCAGTCATAAAAAAAAGAGAAAAATATTAAAAGCAAATAATACACGTGTGATAATTCTTTTCTTTTTACAAAAACCCAGTGACGATGGAAAAAAGTTAACCTCAAAAGAGAGTATTTCCAAAGCACATGAAAATTTTTGTCGGTTATAACCCAGATTTTGGTTTTTATATTTTATTACAGTTACAGAAACGAATATATAATAAGTAGTGCAGCGGGAGAAGGGATAAACGACAAAATCGGTGAAATGCTTTTTCTGTTTGAAAAGACGCCTTATTCTTCCTTCTATCACCTCCATTTGGCAGATATCTCATTTCGTTTGTGGAAACGCTGTTTCCACAAACAAAATGGGATATTTGCTAATTGGAGGTGATAGATGGAAGAATAAGGTGTCTTTTCAAACAGTATACGTATTTTTTTCTGTAATCTATATATAGTCTGTAACTCTTTATGTACTTCAGTGTTCCTGAGGATGTCATTAGACGAAAGCGTTTGAGCACCATTCTGTGTTTCCTTTCCTTCGTGGTTTTATTCATCATATATATATATATATATATATATATATATATATATATAGACAAATGAGCGATCGGCGATATGGTGAGGACGGAATAAACTGAATGTATTAATGAACGTAGTCTAGTTTACGAGATTCCATGCAATGGCTGTTCTGGCGTTTATTGTGGGGAGTCAGGGCGCGGCTTACCGAAAAGACTATATGAACATAGAGCAGACACGCGTCTACATCGAACATCTAACTTACTCGTCTTGCACGCAGGTAGGTACGGACACCTGCCAAACTGGCAAGAAGCTAAGATCATTCATGAAGGACTAGATAAGGGGATGAGGAAAGCAATTTAAGCTGCTTATACCACGTCAGGAAACGTGGTAAATCCTAGAGAGAGATTTATGTTTAGCCAAAATAACGGTTAAAATTATGGTGAAGTTAGCAGAAAGGGGCGGGGCCAAGGAGCATCAACTGTAACCAGCCAATCAGGTGATCATGTAAAACAGAAATAACTAGAAAATTATATAAATCAAAACAGCATTTCTCGCGTTGCATAATGTTGCACAATTTCAAAATTCCTGAACTAGATATGAGACCCTCCGAAGAAGAAGTGGCTAAGCGACAAAAGTAAAAAAAAAATCGCAAGAGAAACGCAAAGTTGTACCAATTTTGAAAGTGACCTAACTTGAACTTTGAAAGATACTTCGACGAAATACCTTCAAAAGTTCAAAAGTTATTCCACTTTCAAATTTATATAACTTTATATTTAAAGCGTTTTCTAGCGGTTTTTTTTTTTACTTTTGTCGCTCAGCCACTTCTTCCTAGGAGGGCCTCATATGTATCAAATCGTCACTAATTAATTACACCAACTAAAATGTTAATAACATGCCAAACACCCAACACCATTTCGACACAAGCCAATCAAACATACATAAAAAAAAAAAACATATCATACTCTAGTTTGCGCAACTACGGAAGGTGACAAAAATAAAGAGACACCACAAATGATTGTCCTCGAGAACAAAAAAAATAAATCAAGAATTAAGGAAAAAAAATGGAAGGTGTCTATTTATTTTTCTCAACCCTCCGTGGATCTTCACGCTCCACTGAACCCAACTTTTGAAACAGCCTCGAGAAGGAAAACAAAGCCGTTTTTTTTCTGTCGGAAGCTCTTCCGGAAGATATATCCTTCCTGGCTGTTACCCGAGATTAGGCGAGAGACTCTATCTCCGAGAGAACACGCAAAAGGTTACCAAATACAAGGAAGAATTGAGAAATAAATTCACCAAGACATACGAGCCAAAATCTTTCTATTTTTTTTTTTTCAACGTAATTCCATCCGCATTTTCATCCTCTATATTCAAGTTCAAGGTATTCAATATACAGAGTGATCCAAAAATGTTCCCAAAAATAATGTGCAAATTTTTTTTTTGCGAACACCCTTTAGGATCACCCTGTACAATTATAACCGATGTATGCCTGTATAATCCCAACCCAAGTATGTATAATTTATTGTATATGGTATCCATCTATAAATCACGGATTCTTATGCCTTACAGTAAGTCACAAACTGATCTATATCCTTTTCTTTTTTTTTATGTAATCTACATAAAATGTACAGGGTGGTCCATAAATCCTACCTCATAATATCTCCCTCCCACCCCCAAGAGGCAGGATTTTTGGACCACCCTGTGTATGTTCTGTACTACCCGAAAAAAAATTTGCCAAATAACTTTCTTTTGCCCGAAAGCATAGAGTTTACTCGCAAATGACAGTTCGTTTCGATATATATATATATATATATATATATATATATATATATATATATATATATATATATATATATATATATATAAGAGTTCCTTGTTCCATGCACTGTCTGTGTGTATCATAAAAAACTCAGGGGACCATTCTGAGTTCATTCCCATATATATATATATAGAGAGAGAGAGAGAGAGAGAGGCGGGGCCACCAGCTTGACCTTCGTGTGAAGAGAGACCAACACACGCAACTTAAACGAGGTATGAGGTATATATATATATATATATATAGGGTGGTGCAAAAGTCTGGACCCATAGGCGGTTTATATGGAAAAAAGTGTGGCCTGCAGGAAGTTTATTATGAAATGAAATTTAATTAACCATACACCAGTGACTAAATTATGTTCAATTTAACGTTCTAGTTCAGAATTTACAATAAGTGTTCGAATTGATGTCCATCTTCTTCCAAACACTCCTTCTTTTGCGTACAAAAGCACAAGCTCTATTCTTCCTACTATTGTTAACTTCTCTGCCATAGGGTAACAATCTGAAAAATATTTAGTAAAATTATAAACAAAAATTAAATTATAAAAACTATTATAAAAATCGAAAGATATTTTTTATATAGTAAATTGCCTATGGGTCCAGACTTTTGCACCACCCTGTATATATATATATATATATATATATATATATATATATATATATATATATACAGGGTGGTGCAAAAGTCTGGACCCATAGGCAATTTACTATATAAAAAATATCTTTCGATTTTTATAATAGTTTTTATAATTTAATTTTTGTTTATAATTTTACTAAATATTTTTCAGATTGTTACCCTATGGCAGAGAAGTTAACAATAGTAGGAAGAATAGAGCTTGTGCTTTTGTACGCAAAAGAAGGAGTGTTTGGAAGAAGATGGACATCAATTCGAACACTTATTGTAAATTCTGAACTAGAACGTTAAATTGAACATAATTTAGTCACTGGTGTATGGTTAATTAAATTTCATTTCATAATAAAGGACAAAAGTAAACAGGACAAAAGTAAACAGGACAAAAGTAAACAGACCCCCCCCCCCCTCCCGAATGATTGTCCTCAAGAATAAATTGCAAAGTTATGAATGGAGGGAAAAAAAGAACACTATTCTAAATAAATTGATTCAATAAATTGGTTATTATTTATTGACTCTTATTAATTACCAATTCAAAAACTACGGAAAAACCGAAAGTGTTCATTTATTTTTTGTCACCCCTCCGGTTAAAAGGTTGAAAGGAAGTGTGTAGCTGACATCGCTGACTACGAATCCTCCGGCCCCTGGTTCGATTCCGGGCGAAAGCAAGCGGCGCGCAGCTTACCCAGCTGTTCATCCTTTCAGAAAAGGCAGGTTGGTAGATAAATGGGTACCCTGGATGGCTTAGTGGTTAAGACGCTGGGCCGCTTATCGGGAGGTCGTCAGATCGATTCATTACGAGGACTTTGTAATTTGTGACCACCCGTGGTAGGTCGTGGATCAAGGTGAAGCAACAAGCCTTACCTTCGTCAGGATGAACAATTCGGACGGGATCAAAACCAAGGTTATGAACGTAGATTTTTTAAAAGCATAAAAAATTACTAATTGGTTTTGTTTTTAAAATTGTATTAGTGTCGCCAAAAAGAATAAAAAAAAGAAAATTACCAATTTGTTTAAACTTCAGTAATACCTTAACCACGCCACCGTTTCCCTATAAGCGAAATGAAGGCATTGAGGTCAGGGGTTCGACTACCGGTGGTGCTAGTAATACTAATTTGGGAGTCAGCGCAATGGGGCGCATTAGTTGTCCTGAGTGCCGTGCCAGTTTCTGGCCCTTCTCAGTAATTATGTTAACACCTGAGGCACAACTATTCGCTTACTGAATTTTTGTAGGTAGATTACTCTCCATGGCTTTCAACCGTCTAACTAATTTTATGTAGGAAGGAGGCGAAGGACGAACGCCCGCAGAAATGCCCCCCCCCCCCCATGTAAGGAGAGAGCTGAAATCAAGGTCTCTAAGGTTCATAAATCATAATGCCTTTTTTTCTATAAATTTTGAGAAGATTGTGTAGTGCATGTATGTGTAATGAATGTATGTATGTGTAGTGAATGCATGTATGTATAGTGAATGCATGTATGTATAGTGAATGCGTGTTTGTGTAGTGAAGAATAGAAGGAGAAGTGTGTTTGAAAGCATGCTGGACTGCTCACAGGGTAGATGAGACACGGTAAGAGATTAGCTAAAGGGGATACCGACAGGAGAAACGGGAGTCCCAGCACTCCTTGTCTCCTGCCTAACGTCCCCCCTACCCCCGGGAATGCTTCCCTGGTCAATTGGTGCCTACACTCTCCTCCTTCGAAATTTGCTAGTTCATTTTTAATATACGACACATCTTTTGTGAGGAAGCAATCAACAATTCAGTATGACGTCACAGTCGAAGTGTCCAATCACAGTCGAGTTATTTGATGACGTAAAAAATGAGGCGGACTTCGCAACTTAATTTTTTCTGAATGAAATATCTGAATGCTGTGAGGTCGATGGCGCTTTCAGGGACGGAAATGAGGGGAATTTTATTGCGTGGTTTGGTTGGTTGTTTAATTGTGGGGAAAATATAGTAAAGGAGAGGCAAATGAAAAAGATTCGTGAAGTTTATGAAAATGTTAATGTTTAATCAAAAGCCCAAATAAAGAAGGGTTTTTGGTCTCACCCCATTCCATGTCACTCCCATTCTATGCCATTCCCACTTCATGTCATTTTCATCCCCATCCACGGCCTTTCCCACTTTGGTCCGGGTTAGGTTACGATTGGTTGGGATATGATAAGTTAGGTCGTGATTGGTTAGAGTATTGTTAATTTAAGTTATGACTGGTTAGGCTAATATTTCCTAAGTTAATTTAACCTAACCTGACACTAGCTCATGACTCCAGATTTGAAAAAAATTACTGGAGCACAGCTCTGAATTTACTTTTTTTCCCCTTACACCACTAGATAGGTTAATGATAGTAAACTCTTGAATTGACGACATACCAATTACAAATTGTTTTAGCTAAACATAATAATACAATAATGTACAGTTTATAACTCACCTTAAGTTTATTTATTCATTGCAGCAGCAACAGTGGACGATGTTAGACCTTGCATGTAGGCATTTGTTGTGAATTTACCGCCATGTATGCTTGGCCACTGATCAATGGCTTTCTGTGTGATCATTACAGCAGATCTAGTGCCTGTTGCTTTTTGCTTTATTAGATTTGGATGCAACACTTGAACTTGAAGGCATATTTTGACTCTTCTCTTTATTAACCACAACAGCTTGGTGAGTTTCTTTTGTTAGGCGCAAAATTGCATTCAATGTCTTCTGGATTTGGGAATTTTCAAATTCCTCTAAAGCAGTTTTGTTAGTCTGATGCGCAGATTCCTCACTTACCTTTTGTTTCTTAGGTGGAGGAGAAGCACTTTCTTCAGTCTGTGAAACATCTAGTGAAAAAGTTTCATTTTCTAGATTAGCAGTTGATGAAGTTGGTTCATTTTTCTGAGGTCTAGCACTAGCACATTTTGTGAACAAACTAAATGACTGCTTTGCCGTATCTCTTTGCTGCACTTCATCCTGGTATTTCTTTACTGCAATATCTAAGCTGTGGGCCCAAACTCTGGGACCTCTTGTATTGTAACAAATATTTTTTTGGAATTAAAATGTTCCTCCCAGTTTTGCTTCTTTGAATATTTGTTCTTGCATTGACCACAAAAGTAACCCCTTTTAACACCCTCACTTTTCTCTCCAACTTCATCAATATTAGGATCCATTATTGATTATTGACTACCTGAAAAAATACAAAATAAGTAAAAGTTAGTAAATATAGTATGGTAAAAGTGAGTA
The DNA here is from genome assembly GCA_023014485.1 of Bathynomus jamesi. Taxonomy (NCBI): domain Eukaryota; kingdom Metazoa; phylum Arthropoda; class Malacostraca; order Isopoda; family Cirolanidae; genus Bathynomus; species Bathynomus jamesi. The sequence goes on along the minus strand of JAJOZX010004938.1, from coordinate 150,080 downwards.
AAAGTAAGTAAATATAGTACAATGAAAGTAAGTAAAAGTAAGTGCTTTAAACTTAGTAAAAGTAAGGAAGAGTAAGTAAAAGTAGGTAAGTTAAAGTAAGTAAAAGTAAGTTTAAACTTAACTAAACTTTTCAATTCTAGAGTCATGGTGGATTACTTAAAACCGCACAAGTAATTATCTGGCCAATTTATCAAACCTGGCCGAGATCAATGGAACATAGTCCAATCCTGATAATTTTATATTAAAAAAATATACGTTTTAATAAAATTTTAATTATCAAAACATTGAAGCTTAACAAAAAATAAAAATAATTGTTAAATATGGAATTACCAACTAAACTTAAAATAACTAAATTTGTAATTTAAAAAAATTGGTTTGTACAAGAACGTATACGCAAAAAACTTGCATAACGTCTAGCGGATGAACAAAACCCAAACCCAAATTTACTTTTTCTCATTGTCAAATTTACTGGAGCAATGCTCCCAAGATCCCAGGAATCTGGAGTCATGCACTAGCTTAACCTAACCTAACCTAACCCGGACCAAAGTGAGAAAGCCGAGGATGAGAATGACATGAAGTGGGAATAGACTGATTTGAAAATGCTTCATTTGAAATTTGCAATTCCCACTGTCAGTTTTCCCACTCTCGGATGCGGAATGAAATGGAAGCGACACTGAGAGGGATAATCCCCTATAATTGGATGTCACGTCCCTTAACGTTTCTCTACACACCAAAACTTTATATTCAATTTAAACAAAAACTTTGCTTAAATTTTAAATTGACAAAATCTTATGTTCAAATTTTAAACTGACAAAATCGTAGGTTCAAATTTTAAACTGACAAAATCGTATGTTCAAATTTTAAACTGACAAAATCGTATGTTCAAATTTTAAACTGACAAAATCGTATGTTCAAATTTTAAACTGACAAAATCGTATGTTCAAATTTTAAACTGACAAAATCGTATGTTCAAATTTTAAACTGACAAAATCGTATGTTCAAATTTTAAACTGACAAAATCGTATGTTCAAATTTTAAACTGACAAAATCGTATGTTCAAATTTTAAACTGACAAAATCTTATGTTCAAATTTATAAATTCAAATTATGTTAAAATTAATCGAAATACGTTGATGTTATTTGGAAATAAATTTTTTGTTTAAATTAAACAATCTTATAAGATTATATTTACTTGAAATTTATAATTTTCAAATTTCCCACCTGAAATCTAAACCAATTCCAAGTAAATATAATTTTATAAGATTGTTTAATTCGAACATAGTTTATTTCAAAGTAATTATTTGTTTAGTTTAATTTTGAACAAAGCCGAAACTCGTCATTTTTAATTTTTAAAAATAGAGAGTTTCTTTCGGCTCGAAAAATGGATCGAGAGCCATGTTTGGTCGCTGATTTTAGGGATTCCATTATCATGGGATTTTCTTGGAGGACCCTGTTCTTCAGATATCCCCATAAGAAGAAATCACGGGGATTAAGGTCGTGTGAGAGAGAATATCAAGCGAGACCAGAGTCGTGAAGGTTAGATATCCTTTAAACCAAATTCTCGAGCCAAAATGTTTTACGCAAAATGTTCAAAACGACACTCGCTGTATGAAGTCTGGCGGCCGTCCTACTGACTACTACTGTATGCAAACTGTGCCCACATGGGGATAAGGGGTATTTAATTACAGGGTCTTTAAATAAAATCCCAGAACACTAGATTCTCTAAACTCAGCGATTAAGCATGAAACTCGGACCATTTCTACCGAAAGCTGGAAGCACTGATAAGAAAATACAGATTTGTCACGTAATTTCGCGAAGCGCAGGACACTTTGGGGGTGTTGTGTGCCTCTTTCTTCACAATAAAAAATCCACTCATTCCAAGAATAATCGTGCCAAGGTTCTTCAACGTAATTTAATAGAATAATTTCAATTAATTAGTGAAAGTGAGGAGTAATATTAGAGAATCACAGAATCGGTGTGGAACTGGCTCGTTTGAAGTATCCTGCCTCACTTTATATATATATATATATATATACATATATATATATACATATATATATATATATATATATATATATATATATATATATATATATATATATATGATACACACAGACAGTGCATGGAACAAGGAACTCTTCTGGGATAATTAAATCCACTATAGTCCGAATAAGTAATGGTAAATGACAAATACCATAGTTTTTCTTTTTCATGATGCTAGCCCGACGTGGGCAACGGGTCACTCGCAAAGAGGTCCCATAAATATAGCTATGGTATTTGTCATTTACCATTACTTATTCGGACTATAGTGGATTTAATTATCCCAGAAGAGTTCCTTGTTCCATGCACTGTCTGTGTGTATCATAAAAAACTCAGGGGACCATTCTGAGTTCATTCCCATATATATATATATATATGCGCCTCGGTGGTATAGTGATTAACATCACTGACTACGAACCCATCGGCCCCCGGGTTCGATTCCTAATGACGAAAGGCGGCGCGCAGCTTACCCAGTTGTTTATCCTTCAACACAATAAATATTGGTTGGTAGATAAATGGGTAGCCTAGTGGTTAAGACGCTGGGCTGCTGATCGACAGAGCGTGAGATCGAGTCAGGGCAAGGACTTTGTAATTTCTGACCGCCAGCGGTGGGCCGTAGTTCGGATTCATCGTTAAGTTATAGGTCTGAGGTGAAGCAACAAGCTTGACCTTCATCCGAATGAACAATTCAGGCGAAAGCAAAACCAAGGATAACCAAGAAACCAATTTTATATATATATATATATATATATATATATATATATATATATATATATATTGCAGAAACGCATTCAATTCGTTTGTCTTTATATCAAAGTAGAAGAGCGTATCAAAATATTTCAAAATATGCCTTGTTTCCTCTTCACCTACGTAAGAGCTGTAACGTCCTCCTTAATAGTGAAATATAGTTACGATCTGTGCAGGCTAAACAGGGGCAATTCTTTTTTTCAAGGAAACCATTTTCTAGCCCGATAAAATATGGAAAACTTTAATAAATTTGAGATTAAATTCTTTGCCTTTGATTTTAGGCTTCGAATTTTAAGATTTCATTTTTTTTCCGAGTTTCTCTTTATCATTAGTTCATGAAAACAATGTTTGATTCTCTCTCTCTCTCTCTCTCTCTCTCTCTCTCTCTCTCTCTCTCTCTCTCTCTCTCTCTCTCAGGGGTAAAAAAATTACCAAAAATATTTATTTTTTTATGCAGTAAGAAGGGGCCAAGGCTGAATGCCCGCAAAAGCATCTCCCCCCCCCCACCGATAGAAGAAGAAGAGAGTCAAATCAAGGTCCTGAGTTTTCGGGATGTCTAGACACTCTGCGTTTGAAAGATTGAAGGTCATAGACAGGAGGAAAGGTGGATTGAGGAAGATTGTTCCAGAGTTGACGGTTAAGTAGATGAAAGATTGAAAATGCCGATTAACCCTTACGTTACAGAATTGGGCAAAAAAGGAATGAGAAAGTGTAGAAAGTCAGGTACTGCGTGCTCCCCTTAAAGGAGGAGGCATGCAGCTAGAGAATTCAGAAGAGCAGTGTCCGTTATAACAGCGATAGTAAAGAGAGAGTGAGGCAACATTGCGGCGAAGAGAGAGAGATTGAAGACAGTCAGTAAGAGGTGGGGAATTGATGAGACGAAAAGCCTTTGATTCCTACGTGAACATGTCAATTGGACTCCTCCAAAAGCAAGCCTCTCCGTAAAAGTGCACGGGACGAATCTTCCTCCTGTTCTTCTCCACACTCTTTCCCGTCCATCGGATGTTCGAAGATTAAATCTTGATGCGTCCGTGAACAATACTCGTCCCCATTAGACCATGGTCCAATTGACATGCTCACGAGCGAAAGCAAGACGAGCATTGAGGTGGTGTGGAAGCAATTCCGGGCCCATTGCTGGACGTCTAGCATGTAAGCCACTTTCCGTAAGTCTCCTTCTAACTGTTCGCTCCGATACACTGACGTCCCGAAACCTTTCCAGCTCATTGCGGATGTTTGTGGCAGTCGACGATCTCGCAAAACACTCAAGACGATGAAACGATCGTCTCGGGCGGATGTGCAGCGCGATCTTCCAGATCCTGGTCTTCGGGTGTACTCTTCTGTACGAGAGTAAATGCAAAATTTCTGAGTACTGTCGTCTTGACGCATGCAGTGTGTCAGCTGTGACGAGGCACAGATCAACTTCACGCGTTTCGCATAAGAAGTGACCCAAGGGTAGGATAAAGTTTTGACGCGAAACGAGTAAGAAGTAGTCTAGAGTGTTAAAATACAGAGGAGGAAATCCAAATGAAAATTCCTCAACATTTCTATGGGCTAAAATATGCTTCCAACTGGGGTTTTAAGGTAAGATAAGCCTCTAGTTCCTTTTTAAAGGATTCGATCGAATTACTTTGAACTACGCTGGCTGTCAATCCATTCCACACATTAACTATACGATTCAAGAAGAGAGTTTAGCTTCATTAGAATTAAAATGTTTACCCACTAATTTCAGACCATTACCGAGAGTTCTATCTACGTTCCTGAAGGTGAAATATTTTTTCGCGTCGACATTATCAAAACCTTTAATCATTTTAACCTCTTTTGGACGACTGGGTCGAATATGTACCGTTTCCATTACACGCACTCATAACAACCCTACAAAAACCTCGGTCGTTAAGAGGTTAAACACCTGGATTAAATTTCCTCGAACTCGCCTTTTTACGAGTGAGAATAAATTTAGCGTTTCTAAACGAGCAGCGTACGATTTGTTCCTAAGTTTACGAATCATCTTAGTAGCGTGTCGCTGCACTCTCTCCGTTCTGTCTATGTTCTGTCGTAAATATGGGGACCAGAATTGGACGCAGTATTCCAGGTGGGGGCGTAGTAAGGAATTATATAATGTTAGCATTGTTTTCTCCGACTTAAATTCAAACGATCTATCAATAAATCGTAAGATTCTATTTGTTTTTCTGACGGCTTCGATACATTGTTTACTCGGTTTAAGAGTGTCGGCAACAATAATACCTAAATCTTTCTCTTCCGTAACATTCGTTAATGTCTTGTCGCGCATAAAATACTTTTCCTTAATATTGCTTCTACCGATATGCAACGTTTTACATTTATCTATATTTCATTTGCCAAATTTCTGCCCACTCGACTAATTAATTAATATCTTCTTGAATTTGCAAACGTTCTGCCGCTCATTTTGTTCGTTCCCCTAGTTTGGTATCATCCACATATTTTGAAATTATACTCTTAATTCCCAAGTCGATGTCACTGATATAAATAATAAAAAGAACTGGTCCCAGAACTGATCCTTGAGGCACGCCGCTAGTTACATTTTTCCAGTTAGACGCTTTGCCATTAATGACTACTATTTGTTTACGTCCACTAAACCAAGTTTCGATCCATTGGAGAACATTACCATCAATTCCGCCAGAATGAAGTTTAGTTAGTAATCTTGTATGTGACACTTTATCAAACGCGTTTTTAAAATCGAAATACTACCTACTATCTACTAATATCTACCGTTTTACTCTTGTCATATATATTTACAAGATCATTAAAGAAGTCGATCAAATTAGTAAGACAAGAACGATGACGTCGAAAGCCGTGTTGAGAATCTTTAATTAAATTATTAATTTCTAAGCGATTAACTGTTTTGTCCAGAACGATCGTCTCCATAAGCTTACCAACTACTGAACTCAGGCTGATGAGACGATAATTTCTCGGGAGTGATTTGTCCCTTTTTTTAAATTTTGGCGTAATGTTTGCGAGCTTCCAGTCGAACGGAACTTCTCCAGACTGTAGCGATTTATTAATTACTTAAATATATATGTAAGAGGAGAGACTATTGCGCAGTTCACTCTTTAAGTACCCCAGGGTAGAGCTTATCTGGACCTAGAGTTTTATTAGGATTAATTTTACCTATGGCTGAGAGCACTTCGCTTTCACTAATGGTAAAATGGTGAAGCTTTAAATGACCATCACTGAGCATGATTACAGGAATGTTGTTCATATTTCAGTTAGTAAACACGGAAGAGAAGAATTTATATAGAACTTACGTCATTTCTAAGTCATCGTAAATTTGTTCGTTGTTTTCGCCTATGAGTGGATCAAATCTGCGAAGCAACTTTTTTATTTCTAACATAATTATAGAATTGCTTCCGATTTTTCGAATAAGTTTTTTGCTTCACCTTCTCAATAGCTCGTAAGCATTTTCATCGGACAAATTATTTGTTTCTTTAAATTGAAAATACGCGTTCCTTTTTACGTTAAGCTACTTTTAATTTCGGCATTTCACCATTTAGGTTTAACAGACTTTGCCAGTCTCTTTTTACTCGATATTACTTGATTCTAAACGTTTAAAATAATTATAAAAAGAGGTCCATGTGCCATTAATGTCATCGCGCTGTAGAGCCTCATACCAATTATGGGTCGACAGTTGCAGTTTCATGTCACGAAATTTCTCTTTTTAAAATCCAAAACGTATTCCAGGATCTCCTAATTATGAACATTAATTTTAATTCTAAATGTTACCTGCATATTATTAAGATATTATCTTTAAGGGATAGACAGACAAGCGTTGAGTTGGCAAGAGAATTGCCAGAAAGCTCGGGTGTCGTTGTCCGTCCATCAACAGTACGAAGGTCACTTTTGAAATCAGGACTTAAAGGATATGTTGCAGTAAGAAAACTTTTATTAACCCTTTCATGCCTAAAGTTATATTTAAAGGTTTGAAAATTTGGTGCATAAAAACATCTTTAAATTACTGTTTCATAGAGATGAAAATACAATGCCCATTGACGTTCACGCGGGTTGCTATACGGTATGAAAGGGTTAAGGAAGGGGAACGAGGCTAAAAGGCTAAAATATGCACAAGAACGCATAAATTGGACTATGGAACAATGGTCAAAGGTACTTTGGAAGGAGGAATCAAAGTTTCAATTATATGCGTGTAATCGAAGACAGTTTGTGAGACGGCGAACAACTGAAACCTATAAATAGTCTTGTTTGAATCCAACAGTTAAGCATGGAGGAGGTTCAGTTCAAGTTTAGGGATGCAACTCCTCGAGTAGTGTTGGAAAATTGTTGAAAATTGATGGTATATTGCATGCTGTTAGTTAAAAACAGATTTTGATCCACCATGCTATCCTTAGTGGTGCGAGGCCTATTGGTCCAAACTTTTTCTTTCAGCAAGATAATGATCCAAAGCACACAGCTAAAATAATTAAAACCTATTACAAACGAAAGAAGAAGCTGGAGTCCTTCAGGCATGGTAGAAGCCCCTCAAAGCTCAGAACTCAATATCACTGAAGCTGTATGGAACTATTTGGATAAAGAAAGAGTAAAAAAAAATCCCAGGAACGTAGATGATCTGTGGAAGGTCTTCGAAGAAGCGTGGATCACCATACCACAAGAGTTTATAACCAAATTACTTGAAAGTGACCGACAAAAATTTCAGCATGGTTTTGAAGAAAACTGATGGAATACTCGTTATTCGTTTATACCAACATATTCTCTGTTTAAATAGGGTTTATTTGAATTTTCACTTCATTTCATTAAAGGTTCATTTGAATTGAATACAAAGTTTTCGTTTTAGTTTTAATTTAGTGCAGGGGTTCTTAACCTGTCGCTCGCGAGCAACATGTTGCTCTTCAAATGGGCAAATGTTGCTCACGAACAAAGCCTGCTTTTCTAATGCAAAGCAAAAAGGATAATATTTTTCCTGAAATTTTTACTGCTGACTTCAAGATAACATTTTCATTCATGGTCGACATTTTTAGCCATTTAAACGACTTAAATCTGAGGTTGCAAGGAAAAAATAATTTTGTTGTTGCCTTATATGAGGAAATTACGAGATTTAAAAAAAAAAAACTTTTTCAGAGCCAAGTTTCTAAGGAGAATCTTAATCATTTTCCTGAACTTAAAAAATGTTTGGCTGCTGAAACTGCTAGCAATTGTCTATCACTCGTAGTAAAAGCACTCGAAAACATTAGTGACGAGTTCGAAGAGAGGTTCAAACACTTAAAAGAGCATCTACCAAACTTTCAATTATTGACAAACTACATAAATTTCGAGATTGATGATCTGACACAAATTTTCAAACAAGAGGAAATAGCAGCTGCAGAATTAGAACTTATTGATGTTTTTCAATATACCTAAAAATTTTAATTAAGCATTATGAAGTTTGCATGCATGCGTTTAAAGAAATATTTAAATCGTTAAATATTTATCTAATTTAAACTTTAAGTTTAAGTTAAAGGCTTTTTTTTATATATGTTGCTCACTCTGTAATTAAGTGCCAAAAATTTGCTCACTTAAGAAAAAAGGTTAAGAACCCCTGGTTTAGTGCCTTATGCACAACAATATATATATATATATATATATAAGTGCCAAGAGTTTGGCCGAAATAATAGTTTTTGAGCAAGATTGGCACGGAAATGGTAAATTTCTTGGAAGTGTTCCATGCTATAAAACTAGATGCAGAGAGAGCTGAAACGTCACCAGAATGAGATACAATCAAAGAGAATGAAACACTTACTCGCGGAAAGAAATATGAACAATGAAAATGAGACCAAAAAAAGTTATTAAAGGAAAATGCACCACAATACATAATTAAATAAAAGAAAGCGCTCCCACGAACAAAGGAGGACACATACACAGTAAACTAGTTGAGCTGATCTTTCTAACTCCTTCTTCAGGTAACCTTTCTACCTCCTTCATGAGCTAACTTTTCGAACTCCTTCTTGAGCTAACCTTTCAAACTCCTCCTTGGGCTAGCCTTTCTAACTTTTCTTGGACTAGCCCTTCTAACTTTTACTGGGCTAGCCTTTCTAACTTTTACTGGGCTAGCCTTTCTAACTTCTTTTGGACTAGCCTTTCTAACTTCTTAGGCTAGCTTTACGAACCTCTTATTGGACTAACCTTTAGAACTTCTTGGCCTAGCATTTCTAATTTCTTTTGGGCTAACTTTTCTATTTTCTTCTTGGGCTAACCTTTCTAACTTTTTTGGACTAGCCCTTCTAACTTTTACTGAGCTAGCCTTTCTAACTCGTTCTTGGCTTGGCCTTCCGAACTTCTTCGTGGGTTAGCCTTTTGGGCTCCTTGTGCTATCCTTTCGAATGCTTTTTTTGGGCTAACCATTCGAATTCCCTGAGCTAACCTTTCTAACTTCCTTTGGGGTTGGCTTTTCTAAGTTCCTCTTGGGCTAGCCCTTCTAATTTCTTCTTGGAAAGCTTTTCTAACTTTCTCTCTAATTAGCCTTTCTCAACTTCTTGGGCCAGCCTTCCTAACTTTCTTATGGTCTAGCCTAGAGTGGATCTTTGGGTCTTTGTTAGACTGTAACTTTTGTAAGTGAAAATACATTTAAACGGACGAAGCGCGCCGGTGACACGAAGGAGAATGTATGCAAGTGTTACGCAAAATTATAAGTATGAGGAAGGAAAGTGTGATTACGCACATCTGAAACTGTGTTAATTTCAGAAACATTTCGTTTAATTACTGTTTGCTCATACTTTTCAGTATGCAGTTTCTTGCAGTCTGCAATTTTTTGCAGTTTCCTAGTAAGTATATTTAAACTATTTGTGAGCAGTCCAGCGTGCTCTCAAACATATACTTCTCCCTCTATTCTAATTACACATACATGCATCTTACACACTATACAATCTCTTCAGAATTAAAAAATTAAAAAATGGCATCGTTTTTGAGACCTTGATTTTGGCTCTCTCTTTCTTCTTCTTCTGTGGGGGAGCACTTTTGCGGGCGCTCGCCCTAGGTCCATCCTTCCTGCATAAAAAAAAAATACAAAGTGGCATGAAATTCAATATATCGACGGCACATCATTATTCAGCAGTATCATGCAGGCTTCATTTGACTTAATCAGACACAATTAAGAAGTTATTGGGTGATGCAACTCCTTTGTAGACCAAAGAATGAAATCAGAAAATTGGCTCGTTAAAAAGAAACCGTCAGTCAGGAAGGATCTATGTCCTTCTTACTATCAATGCCCCCGCCTATATTTTTTACCTTGACCTTTGATGTAAGGACTTCATTCTTGCTCGCGACACATCGTCTTGTGACGATACATGTGTTTGAAGTTTCATCAGTTTGTGTTGATCGGTTCAAAAGTTATGGCACGGGTTTCCATTTGACATGTAACCTCTATTTGTGACCTTGATCTTTGATCCAGGGATCTGATTCTTACTCGCAACACATCATCTTTTGATGATTCATATGTGTGTGTGAAGAATTATCAATTTATGTTAAGCGGTTCAAAAGTTATAGAGCGGACAAGAAAGCACGAAATTGTGACGAACGGACGGACGAACAAGTGCCCCTCCAAGTTTATTTGGTAGGGGACATAAATATATATCTAAAGACAACCCCATTGAAGACTCACACGCACAGACATCGCAAATCGGACATCGGAAACTATCGACGTATGACCTTCCGAGGCAACTAGCAATGTCCTTCGCGGATTCCGTCGGAGAACGACACATGCAGTATTAAAAGAAAGAGGACTCGACGCTTCCACAAAACAAAAGGGATTTTTTGTACGCAGGAAAGATAAAATGTCCCTCCCATAAAAGAAGGAGAGAGCCGAAATCAAGGTTCAGGGTTTTCGAGATGTCTGGACACTCTGCATTTGAAAGATTGGAGGTTACAGACAGGGGTGCATGCCTCCTCCTTTAAGGAGAGCACGCAGTACCAGACTTTCTACACATTCTCATTATTTTTCTGTTCAATTCTCTAACGCAACCGTTAATGGGTATTCACAGTCTTTCATCTACCTAACCGGTTAACTCTGGAACAGTCTTCTTCAGTCCATCTTTACCCCTTAGAGAGTTCAGAAGAGGAGTGTCCGTTATAATAGAAATAGTAAATAGAGAGTGAGGCAGTATTGCGGTGAAGAGAGAGGGATTAAAGACAGTCAGTAAGAGGCGGGGAATTGATGAAACGAAATGCCTTTGATTCCATCCGGTCAAGTAGAGTTGTGTGGGTTGAGCCACCCCACACATGAGAAGCGTACTCCATAAGGAGGCGGACAAAACCCCTGTTCAGAGAGAGCAACTGAGTAGGGGTGAAGAAATTGCGGAGCCGGTACACCACACCTAACCTCTTAGAAACTGTTTTAAAAAGACATCATTTCTCTGCAATGGATTTTTTTGTCGTGTGTGCCATTCACTTAAACAATAAATTTATTCTCTATATTAAATAATTAAAGACGTTTAGGAAGCAAAATGTTTGCCTATGAATAGATTCCGGGAGTCTAACAGTAAGAATAACGATGATGTAATATTTTGTAGAATGTAATAACTTTTAGAAGTCTGTAATGACATATAGAAACATAGAGTGTCTCTATGTTTGGACAAAAAGATAAAAATAGCATTTGACAAATGAAAAGAATAAACATTATTTATAATAAAACCAACTCGAGGAGCGAAGAAAATGTTAAGCATTCGTAAGGAAATAAGTATGATACTGGAAATGATAGATCTACAGATCTACAGAAGCTAAGGCTAACAAAGACCCTAAGATCCACTCTAAGGCTAGCCCGAGAGAAAGGAAAGAGTAGGGGGTTAAGAGAAGAGAAGAGAATAAGGGGTTAAGTAAGGAGCAACACCTATCATTCGTGGGTTAACATTCATTCAGAAAAAGAGGAAAAAGGTCTCACCATCATCATCCGCCGGCCACTGCTGACAAGTCAGAAAAATAGTCGGAGAGAATAGGAGAGGGGTGAAAGATGAAAAGAAGTAAAATAAGAACGCTTACAAACCATGCAAACACAGTCTTAACTCACTGTCATACCATGCAAACTACAAACATGCAAGTAAAGAGAGTTACAGACATGCAAGAAAGGAGAAAAGAAAAAAAAAAAGTAGGTACAGTTAAGCAAAAAGTGGGTTAGTTTACGCTACGAGCTACATCTACGTTCGTGCTAGTCTAATTTTTTTTTTTTTTTTATTGTTGGCATCACACGCTGGCATGTCGCAAGCTGGCATTCTTCGTCAACAGACTCATCCTCGAGCACCACCACCAGAGCTCCTGTTGTTAACTTTCTTTTTTAATTTTAAACAACGTTAACATTTTTAAAATGTCTGTCAAGACGGTTCTTAAACACATTAACGCTGGTAGAATGAACGACTGACGCGGGAAGATTATTCCATTTATCAATTACTTTAAACGTAAAGTTTTTTAGCGATATTAGTAATGAAACGTCTGCCACGCAACTAAATCCGTTATTGCGAGTATTACTATTATCGAAAGTGAACAATTTGTCAAAATTTACGTTATCGATGTTATTAACGATTTTGAAAACTTCAATAAACTCCCCCCTTAATCTCCTAGTTTCGAGTGAATACAAGTCTAACTCTTTAATCCTATCTTCATAAGGCTTATTGCGCAATGACGGAATAAGTTTCGTGGCACGACGCTGAACCCTTTCTAACCTATCAATATCCTCACGCAAGTACGGGCACCAAAACTGAACGGCATATTCTAAATGAGGCCTGACTAGGGACTTGTAAAGGGGCAATATAATATCCTTCGATTTAAATTCGAAATTACGCGCTATGAAGCCTAACATCCTATTCGCTTTTGCGCAAGACTCCAGGCACTGGTTCCTACCTTTAAATCTTTAGTGACGCGTACGCCTAAATCTACTTCCTCGTCAACGCTCGCTAACTCCCTATCATCCATCGTGTACGCGTAATTATTGTTGCGAGAACCTATATGCAAAACTTTACATTTATCTACGTTAAATTGCATCTGCCACTTATCTGTCCACTCCATAATCCTATCTACATCGTCTTGGATCCTATTTCTATCGTCGTCGTTAACAACCTTACCGCCTATTTTAGTATCGTCCGCGAATTTTGACACGTTACTAGTCAATCCTACATCTATGTCGTTAATGTAAATTACGAATAGCAATGGGCCTAACACTGAACCCTGTGGGACACCGCTACCTACATCTAACCACCCCGATTCACTACCATTAACTACGACCCTCTGTCTCCTAGCACGAAGCCATTCTTCTAACCAGTTAGCTACCTGACCGCGTATACCGTGCGCTTTAACCTTCGCAATTAGTCTCCTATGCGGAACTGTATCGAACGCCTTTTTAAAATCTAAATAAATAACGTCAGCTGCTCTATGCCTATCGTATTCGCGCACTATTTCGTTATAAAATTCTAACAAATTAGTTAAACAAGACCTATGGCGTCGAAACCCATGCTGACTACTATTAATCAAATCTCTACTTTCTAAGTGATCGATAATACGATCCCTAACTACGGATTCCAAAAGTTTACCGACAATTGGCGTTAAGCTAATGGGCCTATAATTGCTAGCTACCGCGCGGTCGCCCTTTTTAAAAATAGGCGTGACGTTAGCTAATTTGAAGTCTTCAGGAATAATCGCCGTTTCGAGTGACTGATTAAAAATCTTCGTTAAGGGGCCTACGATAACTTCTTTCAAATCTTTCAAATGTCTAGGATAAAAAGCGTCAGGGCCTGGAGCCTTGCTAACTTTTAGCTTATCGATATAATGCGCAATCTCAGCCTCGTACAGTTATTTCATCTAAAATAGTCTCGCTATTAAATGCAACGATATCGTCCACGTCGGGGACATTATTTACGTCTTCTACGGTAAAAACTGTCGCAAAAAAGTTATTAAAAATACCCGCCATCGCCTGAGCGTCAGAAGCCAAAGCGCCATTTACATCCACTAGAGGGCCTATGTTATCTTTTACCGGCTTACGATTATTTACGCATTCAAAAAACTTTTTGGGATTATGTTTACTATCCGCAGCTATAACTATCTCTAAATTACGCTTGGCATTCCTAACTGATCTTTTAACCTGACGCCTAAGCTCGATATATCTATTAAAGTTAGCTGCCGTTCCATTGCGCTTACTAAGTCTATACGCTCTATTACGCTCTATTATAAACTCTCCTATTTCCCTACTCCACCACTTCGGCCTACCACGATTTCTAACGCGCTTGGGCCTACGAGGAATAAACTCCCTTTCAATATTCCTAAAACTTTCTTTAAACGCCACCCAACGCAAATTTGTGTCATTACCCATAAATAAGTTATCCCAGTCCACTACTCTCATCCTATCCGCAAAACTATCAAAATTAGCCCTACGAAATCAGGGACTTCCCTACGTTACTATCCTGTGTGTTTTCTATGAATAACTTAAACCTAAGAATTTGATGATCGCTACATCCTAAACTCTCGCCTACTTCTAAACCTTCGACTATATTCTCGCCGTTCGTCATCACTAAATCTAAGATATTATCACCGCGCGTTGGTTCGGTAACTATCTGTCGTAAAAAGTTATCGTCCATAAACTCAACCAGTCTCAAACCCTCTTCATTACCCGTAAAATTCTCGTAATTAACATTAGGGCAGTTAAAGTCTCCAACAATTATACTATTCCGATTGTCAATAAAATTACCAAGAAGTGAGTAAAATCTAGTATCTATATCGAGGGGTTGAACGGGAGGTCTATAAACAACAACAAAATTAAAACTAATACTACGCGCCCTAACTTCAACACAGATCGCATTAATTGCTGTCGGAAAATCTAACTTAACCTCGATAGCCCTAAGGGAATTACGAATGTACAGCAAAACGCCTCCTCCAAATCTATGTAACCTATCATTAGTAAGAGTTTAAAACCCGGTATATCAAGTTCCCCCAACAAGTCCCGAGTCACGGTATTTAACCAAGTTTCAGTGATAGCAAACTATATCATAATTGCCGGAATAAATTACCGCCTTAAATTCATTTAATTTATTTCTAATACTACGCGCGTTGCAATAAAAGACGTTTAAGTTATTTTTTACCACGGGCCCGTGTTTTAAACTATTTATCACGTCGGGCCCGCGTTTCCCGGACCCACAACGTTTAAAGAAGGCTTCGACCTATACAGCTTTCGCACGTTTTCGTCTATTAACCTACCTAGCCTAGCATTACCTATTTCATTAAATGCACCCCATCTTTTATAAAAAGGCTAGGATCATTGATTCGGACCACAGCTTTACGAAGGGTACACTTTCCTCAGCACAAATCTCTTCTAATTTGTTATTCAAAAATATTGTTTTGGACGTAATTCTAAGACCCAACCCGTGCCTAGGGGTAATACCTAGATCTAAAGACCTATCTGACCGCCTTCAGGGACCTAATTAACCCCTTATATCTCTCCAAAAGTCAGGCACTCTCGTATCGGGCCTATACGAGTCGTTGCCTCCTACCATCGTCACCAACATTGAGTGACGGGAAGCAACGTCAACCCTATCCACTTCGTCTCTAACTCTGTCAACCCTGGCCCCTGGGAGACAGACCCTCCTCCTCTTGGTTGGATTCCGTTTAACGAACTCTTTGTCCTGTGGCGCACTAAAGAGTCCCCAATTAAAATAGTTTCCCCCTCATTCACGTCCCTTTCCAAATGGGCGAAAGGGTTCGAAACCTCGATAGGGGGGGATTCCTATCACCTAACGTACGCGGCCTAGCTCCACCCTTAACCTCTCTAAATCCCTCGCTATCTACTACTCTCGGACTAACCTTAACCCCTTCCTCAACTCTCTCTAACCTTCCCGACAAGCTACCTAAACTAGAAACTAAGTTACGCACCTCACCCTGCAAATTACTAACGTCTTCAACGTTAGTATCGGTTCGGCCTACGTCAACCGTAGCCCTAACCCTGCCCTCATCAAGCGTTGCAAGTCTATCCGCTACCTCACGTACACTGCGTTTTATACCAACTAATTCCTCCATGAACTCGCAAAAGAAACAAACTGATCTATCGGTAATCGCCATTGGACCGCCGTTATAATCATTAAATTCCGAATATAGCGATATAATGATAGATATAATGACAGGTACCATGACGGGTGTAAATAGTGCAAAAAAAGTGAAAATTACTGTGAAGATAGGTATTACTGGGAAAGACTGTACCATTATTCAGGAAACATCGTTCGATGGCACGAGATATTATCGTAATTACGCTTATCAAAATAATAAAAATACTGTACCAATTGTGGTGTCACAAAAATATGACGTTATTGAACTTTTTGTTTGTAAGATTGTGCAAACTTCATGTATGATAATTCCTACGTACATTTTTGGAATATCTTCATTATTCTCTACAAACTCCGATGTAATTGTATGTAATGATGTAATTGTATAGAATCATGTAATTGTATAGAATAATGTAAGTGTACGTAATGATGTAATTGTATGGAATAATGTAATTGTGTGGAATAATGTAATTGTATGGAATGATGTAATTGTATGGAATGATGTAATTGTATAGAATCATGTAATTGTATAGAATAATGTAAGTGTACGTAATGATGTAATTGTATGGAATAATGGAATTGTGTGGAATAATGTAATTGTATGGAATGATGTAATTGTGTGGAATAATGTAATTGTATAGAATAATGTAATTGTATGGAATGATGTAATTGTGTGGAATAATGTAATTGTATAGAATAATGTAATTGTATGGAATGATGTAATTGTATGGAATGATATAAATGAGGAATATGAAGCAAAGGGAAAAAGGGAGATACACAGCATCTCAAGACAGGTGAACGGGATGTAGAACTTAATTTAGTGGTGAAAGTATGAAGTGTGAGATGTAATTAACTAAGATGAAAGTGGTCATACTGATTTTTTCGTGAATGTTACGAAGCGAAATATCGCAAATTATGTTGAAAAACACGCGATGTTGGTTGTGCTTGAAAAGATGATGCTTGTGGTAAGAAAAGTCATTCAGTGGATATGACGGAGAAAAATATCGTAAATATTGTTAAAAATGTTGGTTGAATTATCGAATTATCAAGGAAACTATTGACGAAACTATTGACGAAAATATTGTACGTGTTACTAACAATATTTTCTTATTATAAGTTACGAATTGTTGAGTGGCCGTCTGTCATTCTTTCATACGGAGTAGTTGAGAACCACTTAAAGCGTCCTTTGTACTTTATTCATCATAAGTCATTTATTTATTAAGATATTGTTCAAAATGCTTTTATGGAGAGTAAGATGTAATTTCAATACTGAGTAGAAGCTAAGACGAACTGCATACGAAATATTATCGTAAGAATTACAATCGTTTCAAATGTTACATTTTTTAATTTGCTTATTTTTCATAAAAAATACAGACATAATGACGAAAAAATGAATTTGAATTCAGAATTCAATGATGTAATGATGTAACTGTTAAGTTTATACGTTCTTTCGAACCTATTACTCTTACGGAGTGCGGATATAAACACAAAAATAAAATTACTGTTTAACTTATCGTACAGTAATGGCCGACTTAAATTAATAAATAATTAGGCAAAAATATTAAATAAAAATAATTTTCGATCACCTGAAGATCAGGGCCCCCAGCCTTCTTTAGTTAGCTTTATAAATTACATTATTAAGATTTACATTGTTATAATTTGCAATTTCTTAATTTTACCAAATTATATATAAAAAAATATATAAATTTACTTTTAATCATTTGTATTACGAGTAACTTTTAATTGGAGAAGGAGATTGTAGACACCAGTCCACCAGGGAAGTACTCCAGGAGGGATGGGAACGTTAGGCAGAAGACCGAAAGTGCTGGAACTCCCGTTTCTCCTGTCACTGTTCTCCTTAGCTGATCTTTTTCCGGGTCTTATCTACCCTGTGAGCGGTCCACCACGCTCTCAAACACACGCTTCTTCCTCTATTCCTTACTACTCATACATGCATCTTACACACTATACATCTTATCAAAATTAGAAAGACCTCGATTTTGGCTCTCTTCTTCCTCTATTGTGGGGGGGGGGGTATTTGCGGGCATTCACTCTTGGTCCCTCCTTCTTGCATAAAAGAAACCTCTTAACTTTATCAAAAATTCATCAGACATAGCGTCAGAAAAGAACTTAAACGAAGTCTGGAAGAAATCGTAAGATTTGACTTGTGTGGTTTGAGCCTGAAATTTAATGGCAGTTTACAAGAAAATGTTCGTATGAATTAATAAATTCAAAATAAATACCAAAAAGACTTCAATAATTTTGTTTTCCTGCATTTAGAGGGTATTTATGGGTATTACGTTGATAAAATGTTTACTGTTATATACGATTACGATCGATAGCGGTTGAGTCAAAATATAGGAAAACTGGAATGGAAAATATATTGAAATTAAAAGGAATAAAAAATGAACTCCAAGAAGCGTTTCTATTAACGATGAAAAGCGAAAAAGCTTCTTGTAAATACTGGAAAAGATTGAGAATTTTTCTCACCCTGTTTACATTTTATGAGGTTTCGAACCTTAGTCAATGTTATTATACAATAAAATTTCCTAAGATCTCTCATCCTGTTTACGGAATGTTTTTAATAGTGCGTCTTAAGAGGAAATTGGAAATACCAAATATTACTTATTATTGACTATTATTATTAATAGGAATATATAGAAATAATAGTAATATGCGCATCAATGTATATTTCAATATATGCCCATATATGATAATAAAAACCCACTCTAGTATCCACCCGAAGAGGATGCTAGTGAGCATCGAAACTGTTGTGGAAATATTATGCCCATATAACTATGTTTTAAGTTCTCGCCGCCCTTAAATATAAGTTACTATTTGATGCTCATTTTTTTTAACTATTCCTTTTCAAATTAGCCTATTGTTATTATTAGCCTATCCCCTATTATTATTATTATTAGCCTTTCCCCCATTACTATTATTAGCCTATCCCCTATTATTATTAGCCTATCCCCTATTACTATTATTAGCCTTTCCCCTATTACCATTATTAGCCTATCCCCTATTACTAATTATTAGCCTATCCCCTATTATTATTATTAGCCTATCCCCTATTACTATTATTAGCCTATCCCCTATTACTATTCTTAGCCTATCCCCTATTATTATTATTTCATTAGCCAACACTTAATTTCTTTGTTATATTTATAAAGCCTCTTTACGAATTTTTTTATGTAGGAAAGAGGCAAGGCGAGCGCCCGCAAAAATGCACGCCCCCCCCCCCCATATAAGAAGGAGAGAGCCAAAATCAAGGTCTCTGAGGCCTACGATACCATTTTACTTATTTATTTTTCATAATAAATTTTGAAAAGATTAGTGCAGCGCGTAAAATGCATGTATGCGTAGGGAAGAATAGAGAAGTGTTTGTTTGGGAGTATCCTTGACTGCTCACAGAGTAGATGAGACACGGAAAAAGATCAGCTAAGGAGAACAGTGACAGGAGAAACGGGAGTTCCGGCACTCTCTATCTCCTGGCTAACGTTCACCCCCCCACCCCACCCCGGCCTCCCTGGAGTACTTGCCTGGTTGACTGGTGTCTACAATCTCGTCCTTAATTATTAATAAAATTACTTAAAAATTAATTAAAATATTAATTTCAAATTAAATTTTTTATTTTAAATTTTAATATTTTTAAATTAATGAAAGTTACACTGAAAAAGTATGATAGATTTTTACCACTGGAATTGATAAGAGATAACGATACTAAAACATACTATCAAAGAATAACGTAATAGATAATAGATATTTTTTATTTGATTTTGGCAGGTTTATCTATGACTTTATACAGTTCTCGGATGAAGAGCTACAGCTGCCTGTGTCGTAACCTTCGCGTGTTCCATTCAGTAATATAGGTCTCGAGTAGGGCTCAAGACCGGTCTCGAAACCTTTTTTTCCGGTCTCGGTCTCGGGTGCTTAGGGCTCGGTCTCGATCTCGGCCATGGTTGGTGGTCTCGACTACATCATTGGTTCCATTTATGCGTATCAGCGTGGGTCAAGAACTGTATGCAGGCAATTGTGGGACAGAGATTGATGGAATGTTTGGTATAAATTCAACCAGATAACCAGAAAATTAAAACCAAAGAACCTTAAAACCAAAATAGAAAAATTAAAACAAACTTTGAATTTTATTAAATTAATTTTATTTAAAATATTTATTTAAAAAACTCAAAAATTATAAAGATAAACGTCATATAACCTAAATTATACGTGTACAAATCCTCACCAATGAAGTAAATTTGAGTGTTACTTTATGTGAGTTTACTTTATGTGAGTTTAGTTTATGCGAGTTCGCTTTATGCGAGTTCGCTTTATGTGAGTTCGCTTTATGCGAGTTCACTTTATGCGAGTTCACTTTATGCGAGTTTACTTTACGTGAGTTTACTTTATAAGAGATTATTTTATATAAGATTATATTAACCCTTTAATGACGGATTATGAGTCCGTCTATTTGAAAAGTTACCAATTTGCACCAGTCGGCTACAAAAGGTTAGATCTAAAGGATTCACTTAAAAAAAAATTATAAAAAAAATATATATATATATATATATATATATTTTGTGTGTGTAACTGTGTATATATATATATTCAATTAATAAATATTAATGACTTTTAATAAATTAATAACTTGAGAACTGATCTTAATATTTTTTATTGTATTAATTTTATAATGAGGTACAGTAAATATTTACAGTTAAATTTTCTATTTATTAACTTTAATATTTTAATTTTTAATAATTTTCAATTATTTCTCATTTTTATATAAATTTTTAATAATTTTAAAATTATTAAAAGAATTTTTTTAATTATGGAATGAAATTAATTAATCAATTTAATTTTTTTTATTTTTTATTTTTAATTTTAAATTCAATTTCAATTAAATTCTTAATTTTAATTTTTAATTTTTTTTTTTTTATTTCAATTTTTTTTTTTTTTATTTTGTTTTATTTTCAATTTTTTATTTTTAACTTTTTAATTTTTTATTACTTTTAATTTTTTAAATTTAATTATTTTTGGGATAAGTTAAAACAGTTTAAATGTCTATTAATTTGGTGTTACTTAAAAGATTAAAAAATATTTTTAAGCTAATTATTTTTCCAAAACTTTTAATTTTTTACTCTTGGATATATTTTATTTTATTTTATTATTTCGTAATTATGAATTATTTTATTAAATTGTTATTTAGTCAATTTAATTAATGGATACTCTACTATGTTTTTTTATATACAGGGTGACGCAAAAGTCGCGCATCACAGGAATTTTCAGTGTTGATTATAATATATTATTTTTTTTTCTTTTAGGTAGGGGATGAATCGGTACAGAATTTAAGTTCTGTACATTTAAATTCTGTACCGATTCATCGATTTGTTGTACCTGGTATTCCATACATTAAAACCAAGCTCACCCTCTCGTCTAGTGTTAATTTCGCAGCCATCCCTTACCTAAAAGAAAACAAATAATATATTATAGTCAACACTAAAAATTCCTATGATGCACGACTTTTGCGCCACCCTGTATATATAAAAAGGGATGTTGTTATTATTATTATTTTCTATTTAGTGGGGAAAATACAGTGGTTTTATAATATTAAGTACGGTTATTGTCATTTTAGATTTTTTCAAGAAAGATGTTTACAATATTTTTAGTTCTCCTGTTTATCCCCCCCCCCTTCTGTACTCTTAAACCTACAAGGGATGACTGAAAGAGAGAGACCAAGAAGGTAGTCATCATTAAAATTTTCATTATCCTTCTAAAAATCTCACCTATCAATTTTCCCCTCACGTTCAGACTTGTTTCATTATTCTTTGTAGGAGGTTTCTTATACAAATATATGTCCTAGTGTGTAAGTTCCTTTCAGTATTAAAACTTTTATACAAATCTTGTAATTATATATGTTATGTATTTATAATTATTTAATTATTATTACAATTATACAATTATATTTAATTGCAATTATACAATTGTATCTAATTAGTAGATTTGGGCCCGTAAAGCCTCGTGCACGTTTGCTAAAGGCAATTGATACCATACAGCGTCTGTATTTAATAATGAAGTTATACTCATGTATGTAAACTCTTTGGATATTCCTAAGCAAATAAATAAATAAATATTTGAGGAGGATCGCCCTTAAAAAGCCGATTTCTTATTTATGGTCAGACGTTTCGGATTTGTTAACTATGCAACCATGATCTGAAAAATATTTCTGCATAAAAAAAAAAAAAAAATTATAGTTACTCTTAAAATTAACGTTTTCTTTACTTCTAAATGAAAATTAGATGAAAGAAACCCAGAAATTAGTTGGGGTTCGAGTCTTTCACCTAACCCCGAGGAGCAGCCAGGAAGACTGTTTTCCGGCGGAGCTTCAGACTGAAACTCGCAGCAATTAGATTATCGTAACGGTTGGTTGGTTGGTTAATCTATAAGAAGTAAAACAACTGAAGAATCGTGATTGAAAGTGGACTGAAGTGTTTCAATGTAAAGGAACTCTGAAATTATAAGCTCGAAAGAGAAAACCCATTTAAATTGTTAGATAACAAGACGTAGCACGATTCCGTATCGGAGAATTTTGTCTCTTCGTTAAGGAAACTTCCGTCATGTGGGTGATTCCCAGGATTCTCACCTTTACAAATCTGGCGGTTGACCCAATATAAGTGCCTCGCACACAGCGATGACAAGAAACGTGTAAATAACACCAGACCGCCTTAGGGCGGTCCTTCACTTGGAAAAGGGAATATAATATAAAATATATTTTTTAGACGATTTTTATTATAAAAATATAAGTAAATAAGGGGGGAACTAAATAATAGTGGAAACTGTTTTTCAATGATTAATTCAGGTTAGCCTAAGCGCGGAAGGGGAAATATATCTTATATCTTTGAGGAAAAGGGTTTAAGTTAAAAATGGAGACCAAAAGAGGAATTCAAATACTGTACTACACATACAGAACTGGAAAACCAGTTTCTTTGAAAATAATTAGCCAGATATTGTCTCTTGGTGAAAATAAAAAAAGGCACGTAGAATGCGCGGTAACAAGGGTTCTGATACCATTTAATATGAAACAATAAGCGCCTCAATAAGCGCCTGTAGTATCCAATACTGTAAATGGTTTCTTTTTATAAATTGAAGGATAGAATTTGCCATCAATTCTGGGCACTTTAACATTCAAAGATGGTAAAATATTGTTTGATGGGGTCTCCTTTTTATTGCAAATTTTATATTAGGGATATTAGGGTCCAGGGAACCTAATGAACTATCTATATCCTTGGATTTGCTTACGCCCGAATTGTTCATTCTGACTAAGGTCAAGCTTGTTGCTTCACCTTAGACCTACAGTTTAACGTTGAATCCGAGCCACGAACCAACACGGGTGGTCAAAAATTACAAGGTCCTCGACCGGACTCAATCTCATGACCTCCTGATCAGCAGCCCAGCGTCTTAACCATTAAGCTACCCAGGGTACCCATTTATCTACCAACCAATTTTACTCTACGGAAGGATGAACAGCTGGATTTGCTACGCGCCGACTGCCGTCACCAGGTAGCGAATCTGGGGCCGGTGGATTCGTAGTCAGCGATTATTATCAGCGACGCTATTTGGCATATATATATATATATATATATATATATATATATATATATCTATACAGTATATATATATATAAACTGCAAATACGCAGTATAATTAACGTAAAGAACGACGCTTTGTATAGGAGAATATTCCGCGCAAGATGAGGAGAGAACGAAACAAATTAAAAAAGAGGTAACCACCCGGAATCGAACCCGGGATCTTCCGATTGCCGGTCAGATATGATAACCATTACACCACGGGCCTCACTCAATCAAATGCCGTAATTCCTCTACATACGCGCATTGGTTTCGTTTCTGCGCGTATGTAGAGGAATTACGGCATTTGATTGAGTGAGGCCCGTGGTGTAATGGTTATCATATCTGACCGGCAATCGGAAGATCCCGGGTTCGATTCCCGGGTGGTTACCTCATTTTTTAATTTGTTTCGTTCTCTCCTTCTCATCTTGCGCGGAATATTCTCCTATACAAAGCGTCGTTCTTTACGTTGATATATATATATATATATATATTATATATGGGCTGGTTCGATCCCGGCGCTGGTATCCGGTGGAGGAGTTGAGTTGGCCTCTTACGGTGTTTCTGCTCTGGCTTAGTGACCCTTGGAGCGCACTCACCCCAACGTAATGGAAAATGAACTTCTTGGATATTGCCTTATACAGTATATGAAAATTATTTCACAAAGAACACGTGAATAAACATTCATGATGAAAGCACGAAGGAAAATGAACCGAAATAGTCTCAAGCGCTTTTGTATAGTGACATCCTCAGGAACACTGAAATTAATTACAAGATTAAGACTATATAAGATGACAAAGAAAAAAACAGAAATAATATGATTGGTGCAGAGAATATTGGAGGAGGAACATACAATTCACGTGGAAGAGGTACCAGAGTTTTAGCGCCTTGCCCTTGTTATCTAAATATGTTTTGAATGAATTCAAAATAAGAAGATCGAGCGAAAAAGGGCTCTGGCTAAGGTTGAAATTGTTTGTAAATTGAATAATGGTAGACTCATCAATATTTCTATTAACAATGTTGCTGTGAAACAAAATTGAAGAATTATTTCAGTTAATACAATGAAGCAAATATGACAAATAGTTAAAAAGGGCATAGTCGTCCAATGCCTGATTCGTCCTCCTAAATATTTTCTGCACCAATCCTATTATTATTTTTCATCTGTGGTCTATATATAGTTTCAATCTTGTTATTAATTTCAGTGTTCCTGAGGATGTCATTAGACGAAAGCGTTTGAGTACTATTTCATGGTTTTTAATTTTTCTTCATACCTTATATACACAATATATATATATATATATATATATATATATATATATATATATATATAGAGCTCACATTCAAAATTACAATAATTACAGGTAATGAACCGAGTTTGCGGTCAGGAAACTTGACACGATTATTACGGAAAGTAGGATGGTATGGGAGTCATATTTTTTTTTTACAGGTACACAACACCCTCAAAGTGTCCTTCCCTTCTCGAAATCACGTGACATATCCGGGCAGTGTAATTTCCTATTAGGACCTCCAATGTTTCGATAGAAGCAAAACGAGTTTCAAGTTCAGTTTCAAGGTCAGTGTTCATTGTTTCTTTTAAGCAGATTTCCGTTTACTGAAAATGTTTCGGAAATCGGAAATAAATGAGGGCAAGAAGTACAGGGTGAGCGAAAAGTCCCTATTCACCTGCAAGAAGTTTGCACTTTATTTCTATATATATATATATATATCATAATTACATAAAAAACAAGAGGTATTTTTTTTACTTTCAAAATCCAGTAATTTGGAAGTTATAATTTACGTGTACATTTTCCTTTCTCAATTTTGTTTCTCTCTCTCTCTCTCTCTCTCTCTCTCTCTCTCTCTCTCTCTCTCTGTATATATTATATATATATATATATATATATATATATTATATAGTTATAATACAAGAAAACAAGGGCCTCATACAAAGAGGCACTATAATTACTACGGAGAAAATCACTCGACACACGGCAAATCCCAGGTCCCATTAAAAAATGCAAACGTCCCTCCCTTATTCGAAAGAGGGGAAAACAGCAATGCCTAAGAATTATCGGCCAGTGGCACTCCCCTCCCACTTTATATTCGAAGGATGTATTACCTACAAGAAAAGAAATGTTATGGGCTGCAGAATTCAGAGAACACTGTAATGTTACAAATAAACAAGAGCTAGAAAAATAATGGGAATCATGTGGAGGAGCTTCCGCAGCAGAAAAGCAAGCAACATGCTCAAATTATGAAAGAGTTTAGTCCTGCCAGTAATTGAGTATTGCCTGTATATATATATCATCTCCCGGAATTGTATTTCAGAAAGTTGGCAAGCCGACATGATACAGAGGACTTTCACGGCTAGGATAGAGGAAACGGAAGGTGAAAACGGATATTTTAAACTATCCCCCCGCCCCCGCAACATCCTCTTTTCAACAATCACCACCCCAATGTTGATCTTTTCAACTATATCCCCCCCCCCCCAAAGTTTAAACTCTGCAAATTAACCAAAATAAGATAAGAAAACAATACCAACAAATTTATTTATTTATTGCAAACATATAATAAATAGAGAACCATTATTTACATAGGATAAAATTTGAATGCCCGGTTAGGTCAACTGTACACCCTCGACGATTGGTCAGGTTTAGTCGTGATATTTGCGTTAGTTTTAACGAAAATATCACGACTAAACCTAACCAATCGTCAAGGGCGTACAGTTGACCTAACCGGGCATATATATATATATATATATATATCGAAACCCACGGTAAAATTATTGAATGCCCTGTTAGGTCAACTGTACGCCCTTGACCATTGGTTAGGTTAAGTCGTGATATTTTCGTTAAAACGCGGGATATTTTTGCTACCCGCACGAAGGGTAGCAAAAATAACTGAATGCCCGGTTAGGTTAATTAAATAAGTAAAACCTGTTAAATTATCTCCTCCCTAATATTGACCTTTTAAACTATGTCCCCCCCTCTCTTCACGGATCTTTTACTCTACTGTCTGGAAATAAAACGCGAGCGGTACACAATAATATACGTATGGGCCCTAACCTCAGAAATGAAATAGAAACACACTGGAATGAGATAAGAGGCAGATTCTGTACTGTCTCAACTGCGGTGGAACAGGAAACCACGAAAAATTGTTCACCGTGCTGCCGTGTTAGTCTATTATCTGACAAGAAGTTTTGATACCCAAAAGAAGGAAAAATAACCTTTCGTTAGAATGCACCCTGAAAAGAAGTTATAAGGTCTAAATTTGGAAGGTTTCATTTTGTGTGTGTGTGTGTGTGTGTGTGTGTGTAAGAGAGAGAGAGAAGCTTCTATTCAAACTCGTTCGGCACCCTCGTCTTGACGGTGTCTCACTCGAGTGTCTTAAACAACCCATCCCATTATGGAATCCCCAGTCCCCATCATGCTTTCCAGGACATTTTATAGGCTCTGGGGCCAATTTTCCATTGTGTGTATGTATGGCCGAGATTTTGACGAAATACCTTCAAATATTCCAAAGTTAATGTAATGTTCAAATTACATTTTGTGGCGTTTTTTAATTTTGTCGCTTAGCCACTTCTTCCTTGGAGGGCTTCATATATTTATTGATCTTTATGAAAAGACATTTATAAATCTATATTTATTATTCCGAGAGGTACGCTTAGACAGTGATTTGCTAAGATGATAAAGCGCGTAGAGTCGAGCTGCATGCCAGCGTATCTCCAGAAATTTCTATATACTGACCAGCGGTCTTCCCTAATTCGGGATTTGTTCTATAGCAGTGGTTCCCAACGTGGGGTCCACGATAAGATTTTCAGGGGGGTTCACGGCGGGCTACGAAAAGCTGGAAATAAAACAAGGTTTTATTATTTAATCCGATTTGGCAGGCAAGTGGTAATGTCTACATAACCATTACCACCGGATAATTTCGGTGGTAATGCAGTGGTTATGTTTATGTTATACTTATAGAGTGCTATGCTCTTTGGGGGAAAAATGAAGGGGTTCCACGGGGATTTTTAAGGTTCCCCAAGGGAGGAATGGAATGAAAAAAGTTGGGAACCACTGTTCTATAGCAAAAATTAATCTACCATACAGTAATTTTATCCTCAAGTTTTCCAAGGTTAAAGGTTTATGTATGAAGATATATGGAAAAATTTGAAAAGATAATTTATTAAAGAACTGGGAACCAACGAGGCTCAAATCCGCGTCACGAAGTATCAGAAACCACTGCTTTTACTCAATGAGCCATCTCGGACGCTAAAAAAAATCAGTTCATACTCGATGACATTTTAGCAGTGTTTACTGTTTCACTATACTTTCTTGCCTTTATGAAGCGCATAAATGATTTCAATGCGCTAGAAAAGTTAGGTTAGGTTAGGTCACCCACAAACAATCACAAAAGGCAGACGCTGCACAAATGTGTTCGCTTGATTCGCTGCCTTCACGCACTACACTCGTACAGCGGTGGGGTATAAAGGTATTCAAAAAGGGGTATTTGTAAACCTAAGTTTTTGACTTGACTTGACCTGACCTACCTAACCTAACCTAACTTCCTCTTACGTGATATTCACCAATATTTTTACAAAATTTCGGTGAACTTTTTTCCGTAGCTGTACATTGTACATGTGCGCGTGTGTATTGAGAATAAAAGATATAATTAGGTTAGGTTAGGTTATATTGTGCCCGATTAAGGTACCCTAGGTCAGGTTAGATATGGTTACGTTAAATGGTTTATTTTTCTCGAGAATTTTGGATTGGATTAAAAATTTGTGGATGTCTCTTCAATTTTGTCCTTCACTAGAAATCTTTGTCGATAAAGAGGTAAAGAGGTTGTCGCTAAAGAGGTTTGTCGTTAAAGGTTTGTCGTTTAAAAGGTTTGTCGTTTAAAAGGTTTGTCGTTTAAAAGGTTTAGATATAAACTAAATTTAACATAGTATCTCAAAGCCTACTTATATCTAGTCAGACCACGCTACGCTTGTTCAAAATTTCATACTTTTGTAAAATCGAGAAAAGCCAGTCAGCCTACAAATTTACAAAATACCACAGCCATCAAAATTTTGAGCTTCGCATTCAAAAGTTGCGAAGCTGCTCTTAAAATCTAAGTGGCTCGTGAGCTTAAATTCGGTGTTAAGGTCTCACTGGCTTAAAAATTTCTACTCAAAATCGTGTGCATTAAATTAGTTACATGATATAATGCGAGCGTGGACTGACTAAAACCAGATCATGGTTTCCAACCTTGTAATGTACATTTTTATTCTATTTATTTTCTATTTCCGTTGAAAATGGATCATTAAAAAAGTGGGATCACCTAAAGATCAAGGCCCCCAGCCTTCTTTAGTTAGCCTTATAAGGCTAACTAACGAAAATATCACGACCTAACTTAACCAATCGTTAGGTCAACTCTACGCCCTTGATGATTGGTTAGGTTAGGTCGTGATATTTTCGTTAGTTAGCCTTATAAAGCTAACTAAAGAAGGCTGGGGGCCCTGATCTTCAGGTGATCCAAAAAGTTAATAAATATAAAATGAAGAGATAAAGTTGCTTAAATACATTTCATTTAACTACAAAACATCAATAATTAAGATTTTACAATACAAAAATCATCCAAAACATCTGATTAGAACCTATTGAACATCAAAGAATAACAAAAAATATTATAAATAATCCGAAAGGTTAGATACAATATGTAAAAAATAAAAAATTAAAAGTATTATTAAAAGTTATATTAAATTTTTAAAAATAAAGATAGAAAAATGAGAAGTTACTATCAATTGAAAAGAAAGATGTCTTCGCAATTCTGTACTTGAGAAAAGCTTTCTGATAATAAAATGAGTAACGTCGTATACCAATGTAACTGTTCGGAAGAAAGATGTAATTCCTCCTATATTGGTTGTACGACGAATACCCTCCGTTTAATTTCAAAATTGTTCGTTGTTTAATTTCAAAATTAAACAACGAACTGATAGATTTTACAGGGTGTGTATAAATTAACGCGAGTGACAAGGCAAATCCGATTTGAATTATATTAACGCGAGTGAACATGGACGAGTAATATTTATAACACTGTACTTTTTATAACAACTGTATATTCGACGATGATAAGGTTTATAAGAGGTGTTGAAAATGGCTTTTACGAGTTATAAAACAAGTTGAAACTAGTTTCGACCAATTCAAATCGTATTTGTCTCTTCATTCGCGTTACTTTATACACACCCTGTAGAATCTACGAATATGTAAATAATTTTTAATTAAGAAACTTGAACCAGAAATTAATATTAAATACAATGAAATACTAAACTTTAAAAATATTTTATTATAATTTTAATTATTCTAATTAAAATTAATTATTTTAATTAAAACTAACAAGCAGAGCATTCGGCTCCCTGCCCTACGGGCACCCCCTTACGGATACCCCACTTATTGCATAAAATGGCTGAAAGATTTGTGTAATTTTTTTTTTTATAGACAGGAAATGGAAGAAATTGTGTTTTTTTAAAAATAGTTTAAAGATTATTTGAATTAAAATAATAGTTCAAAAGGGGTGGGGGTAATGGGGGAGAGGTGTGGGGGTAACGGGGAGGGGTTATGCAACAAGGGGGTGGGGGTTATCCCCAAGTTGCATAAAGGGGGTAAGGGTGTTTTAGAGGGAGAGGGAGAATGACCTCACCCCAAAGGGGTAACCCCTAACGTGCTCTCGCTGTGGGCGAGTTTGCGCCCTACGGGCGTAGGGAAGGGAGCCGAAGGCTCTGCTTGTATCTTATATTTACCTATAATTTAATATCCATCATTTTTATTTAAAATTTTTAACAAATGTATATTTCCTTGACAGTGTCTCAAGTCTGAAGTCGAAACGTTGGACTGAAAATCAACAAAGTAGGAATTATTTTATTAGTTTTTAATTTGAAACAAATAGTTTTTGGCTTACTTTGGAAAGCACTTTAAAACACTATATTAAGGTAGTAGTAGTAGTAGTACTTAATAAGAAAACGTCTGTCATTAATGAAATTTTGGTTGTGAAGTAGATTTTAGGTTCCACAAAATGTCACTATTTCATTACTGATGGAAAGTAGGACTGAAATTTATTACATTTTTGTAGGTACATTTATTTTGCAAAAGTGTGGAAATAAACGCTATACCAATTCAATTATTACTACAATAATTCACCGAAAATGTCTGTCTGTCTGTCTGTCTGTCTGTGAAGGCGTCCATAAAATTGAGGGGTCCCGCGTCTTACGGTACCTAAGCGCCAAAATTAAAATTCGCCAGAAATCGCCTCCAAAGTTCATCAATATTCTGGCAATAGTATCTCTGTTATTAATTGAGCTAGAACGTTCATTTTTGGCTAAATTAGAGTTCTAAGTATGCTAATGAAGATGTTGATGAGTTTCTGGAATAGATTTTCATATTTCATATTTTTTTTTTATTTTTTGATTTTCTTATTATGCCGAACTTTGGGTGAACTTTTGGCTGGCGATAGAGGTGAAAAAAGTAGTTCGCTTCATAAGGTTTTCAACCATACTTGTAGTGTCGTAAGGTCATTATAACCCAAACCACGCGATAGAGAAAGGGTGACAATAGTGATATCCATCAAAAACACGTTTTAGCCTGTGGTGGCGCTTAGGTATCTTAAGACGCGCGACCCCTCAAATGATGTCACGCTTTTAGGGGGGGGGGCTGTAATTTTGTGACTTTTTGTGACAGAGGGGAGGGGGGGTCTAAAATTTTTGGGACATCACAAAATTTTTTTTGCGTTATGTTGACATTTTGAAAAGTTTAATGTAAAAACTTAAATATTGATAGGATTCGTTTTGTCGACTAGTGTAATATTGTGTAGCTGAAAAACGTAAATTCTCATACATCTGGCTGCTTGCGTTGCTAGATATTAACAAAAAAACTACTATTTTAATGAATTTTTAAATAAATATGTTATTTCACTGTATTTTTTTTAAAGATTTTACATATAGTTTGTTACCGTGACATGGGGAAGAGGGGGGGGGGGTTCAAAATTTTGTGACCATTTGTGACAAAGGGAAGGAGGTCTAAAAATTCAAAATTTTGCGTGACATCATTTATGGACGATCCCTGTCCCTGTCTGAAAAAAAATTTACGTTTCTGAACCGATTTCGACCAAACTTCGTATGGTGGATGGGGTTGATAAGTAATGACCGAAAATATATGTACGTGTGACCAGTCCCACACCCGTAATTACTGGGCCCGAAGGCCCCAGCACCGCAATAAAACTATAGAAAAGAACGCAGTCATGAAAATCTTAAGTTTCACACCGCCCGTAATAATAATAAGAAAAAGAAAATTTGTTGCTCCACTCTTTCTCCTATTAAGCAACTGTGCTCCAGCCCCCCCTAGTTACTGGACCCAAAGGCCCCAGCACCGCAGGGCTAGCTAAATGGGCCCGTAGGGCCTTGTTTAGCTAGTTTATACGATATACATGATGGTCTGTATAAACAGGTTTGAAATTACAGATATTCTGAGTTCTTGGTCAAGTTTGTGTAGAGCAAGCCTAAATGATATGAATACATTACATGACCAAAATCAAATTTCATAATGTCGACCTTCGACCTCACGCGATTATAAGCCCTATGGATTTTAGATTTCAGACTAATTTCAGATTTTTAGTGAAAATCACTAACCTAACCTAACCTAACCTAGCGTTACCTAACCGGGCATAATGTAACCTATCCTAATTTAACTAACTGTTTAGTATCAACCTTACGCATGTCGACATTGTGCAAATCGACTTTGTTCCGGTACCCGATTATCCTTGTCAATGGAACGAGGGCGTTTGTGTTGCCTTGGGAAGGAAACATAAACTTGCGGTGCATCCAGCTCCTGATGAATCATGCACCTGAACCTATAAAACCATAATGCTTTATTTGGCCCTAAGATGAAGAATTTATTGTGAATTCACGCATTCAAAATGGAAAATGGCTCTTGATCCGAGATTCGTGACCACAATTTCCAAGTTTAACATCCATTCTGAAATTTTATTTTTGGAAATTCATCTTAAGCTGTGCGCTTTTCCTCCCACGGTTTCCGGGCCTCTAACTCCGAACCTCTAACTTAACTTAGCCTAATCTATTCCTAATCTATTCCAGCGTAACCTGGAAAAGCCCTATGTAACCTGACTTTTGAATCACCCGTATATGAAATATATATATTTTTTAATCTGTACGATATTACAATCTTTTATCTGTAAGATTATTTAAAAGATAGTGTGTTTAAACAGAATCCAGAATCCACAATGGAAGAATTAAAAGTATGAATTGAAAAAGAAATTTTTCAGATTTCAGCAAATATTCTGTCCAGTGTACCGCAAAATTTTGTTGTTCGTGCGCAAAGTGTTTATTAGTGAGCTGAAAGGACAGCACATAGAGCATGTTTTGCACTAGAGAACTAATATTATATGTGTACGGAAGGTATAGTAAAAATTTCATGTTTTTATTTAATTTAATTAAAAAAATACAAAGTTTTTAAAATGTCATATGTTTAAAAAAACCATCCGATATATGGCCAGGCAACTACTATCAAAGGTGTTCAACAAGCCAGACAAATACGCCGTCACTATAACTTTTAGTTTGCAGTAGGCATAAGACTACTGGTGTTAATATATATGTGTATATATAGTGGGTAGGAAATTGGTTATATATGGTTATACAAAGAAGATAACCCGCGGTTATAAATGAAGGTTTACACTTCATTCGTTCTGCGAGCTTTATTCCAGATCTCTATCAAAGATGTACTCTCCAAAGCCTGTTGGTCCAGCTCTCTTCAGGCGAGTGATGTAGTCTCCAAGCTGTTTAATGGCTCTCACCTGTTCATCCAGATATTCGTCCTCCAAGAACTTGGACAGATGAGGGTCGTTGTTGTTTGAAGCTTTACCGTGTAAGTCCAACAGAATCTGATTAACTTCTTTTTCAAGACAGAAAGCAACTTCGAGGCTGTTGAGTGCACTTCTCCATTCTTGCGTTGGAGGGGCTGCGATAACCTGAAGAACAACATTCCCACCCCGTTTGTTTTGATACTCCATGAGTTTCATGGCGTGCTCACGTTCTTCATCGCTGCTCTTCTTAAAGAACTTGCGAAGTCCAGGGAGAGAAACATTGTCACGTCCAAAATGGAAACTCATTGACAAATAGACATAGCTGGCATACAATTCCATATTGATTTGTTTGTTGATAAGAGTTTCGCATTCTTCATGATAATTCTGACGAATTTGTCTGGACATTTTGAAATCTTTAGGTTAAATTTAGTATGGTAAATATTGATTAGTTATTAACAGAGAATTCTTGGTATCGTTAGAGTTATCTTGTTCAGGTACTGATGATGTTCCACAGTTTCTCTGAGGTTTAAGTTTCAAACGATGTTTATGGATTAACTTAATTATCCAGTATGGATTACGAATGAACCTAATCAATCTTCGCTTCTACAAGATGTCACAAGCTCTCGTGAAATCGCTGAAAAAAAAGCCATTTGGTAAATAAATTTGAAAAAGAACGCAACCATCCAAACTTTGAGCTTCACATCTGAAGACAGTATGGATTAGAGTTTGCGAAGCTGCTTTTAAAATCTAAGTGACTCGTGAGCTTAAAGTAACTGTTAAAGTCACTGACTTAAGAATGTCTGCTCAAAAATTTCGTAGGAAGTTATTTACATGTTATAATGGAATCGTGGAGTGACTAGCAAGGACGCCTACAGGCATAGATAAACACAGGCACGTGCCTATAATTGATATTCGATATAGATGAACATTTGGAATAAACTATAATAATGAATGGATTGTGTAAAAAAATTGTGTGCTAGCAGCTTTATTCCTTAGTGCATTATTACAGTTCCAGCCAATTTCTATATGTGATGTAATATATTGAATTTGAGTGAAGCATAAATGTGGTATCGTATTTACCGTTGTTTTCAATATCTGAATTAGATATCTGAATAACGAGTTAGTGAGAGATAACAGTTACAAAAATTGTCAAGGATGCAACGATTTGCAAATAATTCTGTGTAAAAGTGTAAGAAACTTTTAGAACGGTTATCAAAGTATATTCTCGATCCAATAAAACCACCAGAATCCCAAGAATATACAAATATTCAGTCTGTATATTCTTGGGATTCTGGTGGTCTTATTGAATCGAAATTATACTTTGATAATAACCCTTCTAAAAGTTTCTTACAATTTCACACCGAATTATTTGCAAATAGTTTCATTCTTGACACTTTTTTGTAACACTTTTGTAGATGAAATACTGCATGCTTTATAGATCAACTTGTTTATATATATATATATATATATAATATATATATATATATATATATATATATATATATATACATACACTGAGAGGATACCAAATGAAGTGGAAAGAGAAAATCAAGTGTTTTTTCCCAGATTCAAAATTTAGGAAATGTTACAAGTTCTCCAAAAAAAATTGCAAAACCAGCACCGATCAACTTAAAGAAGAGATAAAAGCTACAAATTAATCTAGAGCATGCTTATAGAAAGCCTAAGAAGAAGAAGAAGAAGAAGAGCGTTGGAAATAAATAAATAAAAAAGAAAAATCTGTCGTTATTTGTATCAAACAATCTCTGGGAATATTCGAGCAAACAGTTGGCTGACTGCGAACGAGAGGAGGACATATTAAAATAACGTTTCTGCGAACTTTTACCGTCGGTTAAAATGGAACGGAAACAATTGAAAAGTATGGCGGCCGAGAAAGAGAATCTTGGCGATCTTAACAACTCTTTAAAGATGAACGAAATCGAACGGGTGAAGGCGGCGATGGAAAAGATTCGAGGAATGGTAACGGGAGACAACGAAGGACTTAAACAAGTACAAACAGAGAAAGAACAAATGAAAAATTTTAAAAAAATTTTGAAGGAACGTCTGCGGAAACTTCGTGCGTGTTACCAAGAGAGGAAAGGCGTTTTAGAGAAGCTGAAAAGGGACATTATTTTCAGTCATTTGGCGATTAAGGATCTTCAAACGTAGTAAAAATGTAGTAAGGAATATTAGTCACATGATTTGAGCCTCAGAAACAACGACATTAATTACAATCAAAGCGATCAAAGTAAACTTTTCTGTTCAAATGAAATCTGACGAATTGACGGAGGGATGGCAGACCGGCTGCTTTATTTGCCAAGAAACGTTATGATGATGGCGCATACCACTTATGGGCAAACCGACGCCCCTTCCCTTCCTGGTCCACAAGAGGGAGATGGCAAACGAGAAGAATCTGGAGCGAAGACGCCATCTGGAGGACCCGACCCGGCTTCTAAGCCGGATGGGACATAAGTCAAGTCAGTCAAGAGAGATATTAATCATAATTGAGCAGTTATATATTTTGTACTTTGGTAGTGCCTATAATGGCCTGTCAGGCTGTGGGCGACCTTGACTGGGTAGAGGTAGGTTTTGGTTTGAAGCGTGGAGCAGTTATTCAGAGTTACTTAAAATAGTCAGCCATCAGATTATTATTTCTGAACGGAACTCCCTCGTCCTACCCACCCGAAAAGTAAATACTTAAATAAGACATAGACACGATAAACAAGGCAATAATAAGGAATAGGAAGAAAATATAAAACGCAACTCAAACAAAGTAATAATGTCCGGTCTTAACCAGACGTGCTCTTCCTGGATTATCCAAAAAAGACATAAATCGGTAAAAATATATGGATGATAAATTCTTTGATCTGTGATTAAAATACATATGTTCGTGTTTGATCTCAGTTTATAGGCCTACTGTATGACAGTGGTTCCTAACCTTTTTTCATTGAAGGTACCCTAAACTCATTTATCATATTTCGCGACACACCTAAAACGTTTTTTGTTTTTGCGTAAAATGTTGCAAGTTATTCCTAAACATTAAAGCTTGTCTACTTTTAAACAGTGGGTTATGAATTGTTATATGTTAATATTTTAACTTGATAAATGTTATTGCTCTTAGTGAGATACTTGGGCCTTGTTAGATTTACAAGTCTTTTATATTAGGAGGAATAGTAGGCAAGCGCACACGTATTTGAGGCCCTCTTTGGAAGAAATAGCTAAGCGACAAAAGTAAAAACGCCAGAAAATACAGTTAAAGTTGTACCGATTTGAACTTCTGAAGATATTTCGTCTAAATATGTTCAAAAGTTCAAAAATTATGACAACTTTCAAATTTGGTACAACTTTTAACTACGTTTTCTGGCGATTTTTAAATTTTGTCGCTTAACCACTTCTTCCTGGGAAGAACTCATTTCTTCTTGAACCGTTTGTAATCTTTCCCTTTTCGTACTTTTTTTTTATGTTCGTGAATGTGGAAAACCCCAGCTCATAGGTAAGTTGCGGAAAACGCAGAAAGTTTACAAGGGCATTTTTACAAGGGATTTCTTCATTTGTATCTAGAATGTGCCAAGTGCAACTTCCATGTGCTTTAACTTCAAAGTACGATCGTTGCAGATATCAGTCAACTCCTCTTCCTCTCTGAGACTAAGCTACAATTTGGTTGATGCATCCTGAATAAATGGATTTCTCAACCAGTCACAACTGTCAATGGATGTGTTTGGAAGTACTGCTGGATTTTCTCCTCCAGTATTTCGAGGTGTTCACAAACCAGCAATGCAATCTTTTTATTATTTGTTGCAACAGTATTTGGGAACATGATGTCCATGCTGGCCTAGTTCACTTCCACTTTCCAGAGTCTTTTCTTTAAAAGCATTAATTCTGTCCGAAGAAGAGAAGATATTTGGATAGATTTCTCTGTCATACACCAAGGAGATATCCTGGGCACAACAGTGTGTGCCGCGGCACCCCGGTTGAGAAGCACTCCTCTATTCTGTGGAATTTTTGTTTTAAGCAGAAACGTAGAAAAAAATAGTTGGTTGGCACAACCAGATTATTTGTCAACTAATCCGAACCCAACTGTTTAAATTTTTTAACTCCGTAATTTATCCGAACTAATAGATTCATATAATAGAGGTGACCTACAGCTTAACGTGGCTTTCCAATCACGGGTCTGTACATCATCTGATCGCAAAGAACAGTCACCCACCCGACCCAAACCCATTGTTGTTTAACTTTGCTGATTTACGAGAAACAGTGTAACAGCGCGGCTAAGACTTAACCAATATGGGTTTATCACTATCCGAAAAATATAAGTATGGTTGGTTGTTATACTTAACTGTATGGTTGGTTCAAACATTTTATAAATTTGTTGTCAACTCCTTTGGTTGGTGTTACCGAGTATTCCTTTCTATTTAACAATGAAGACACCATGATCGGGGGTTCATCTCCCGAAGATACTGGTAATAATTAGAGCCCGGATTTTGCCATAAATGCCATAAGTATCTTTTTATGCCTTTTTGTGTGATTACGCCAAGCTAATGCTTTTTTTCATGACACAGTGCCTACTGTGCCTTTTTCACTTATTTTTAGCAAAATAACTGAAGAAATCAGTAAAGTTCCTGCCGATAAAGGTAAAGCTATATAAGAAAAATGCGAGCGTGTGATTTCTGCTAACAAAGTCCTTGAACAAATAACAAATATAGCTAAGATTCTTGCAGGAAATTGTAAGGCAGAGGAAATCAACATGAATCCAGAAACTGTAGCTTGTTTTAAACATGTACCAGTCACCTGAGTCGAAGTAGAAAGATCTTTTTCACTACTTAAGCATCTTCTCTCGGACCGGCGGCAGTGTTTCACTCTTGATAATTTGAAGAAAATGGTGGTCATCATGCGCAACCAAGTTCAATAGACTTTAGTACATTTGTTCAATTATATCTTCATTTTGTAAGGTGGAAATACAAAAATATATTTTGTTTTAAACTTCTTTTGATGTTTTATACCCGTATTTTGCAGGTTATATTAAAAATAATAAATACTTTTTTTTTTTGGCCCGTTTTGATATTTTATTATGCCTTTTTGCCTGCCTTTCTTAGACTTTTTTAGTGCCTAAACATCCGGTCTCTAGTAATAACAATTCGGGAATTAGCGTAACGGGCCGGGTTAGTTAGCTTGAGGGCGGTCATTTTCTGGCACCCTTCACCTGATGGGTTATAGTTACTGAATCAAAACCAATAAACTAACAACTTTTTAAAACATAATTTCGATTGGTTTAAACTAAAAAAAATCATAAACTCAAAAAAAAAAAAATTAAATGATTTGGAAAATTGTAATGATGTAAAAAAAAAATCAATTTTTTTCCAATTTTTTAAAAATTTATTTCCATTTTCAATTAAAGTTCAATCACGAACAAATTAACTTTGATCAGAAAATGGATTTTTCACCGAGAGATTTAAGTGGATTTTTTTTTTTTAATAAAAAAATAAGAATTTGTAAATTTTTTTTTTATTTTTTTTATTTTTTTTTTGAAAAAAGGGTAAACTTGGAATAATCTTTGAATTTCTCTTTTTTTGGATGGTTTCTCTCAATTTTAGAAGAATCTTGAGAATCATTTAAAAAAAATTTGTTATTAATTTATTGTTTACAATTAATTAATTTCATGGAATACAAGGTAATACAAAGGAATACAAACAGCAACAGATCGGCTGTTCCCTTATTTCCAATGATAAAAAATTAATGTTCACTTTTTCAGTAGTTTGTAATAAAAAATTAAATATGCCCTCCAAGGTTGTTTGAGTTGGGTACAGTATACTACCCGACGTTAGGTCTGGGTAGTAGTTAAATGGGTGACCGTCCTCCGCGTCCAGATGATGTAGTGATCCGTGGATGGGAAATTAATGAAAGATGAGCGAATGAAATTGGTTTACGGTGATCGTTCCTTTCCAGTCCTTGGTGTAACTAAAGACTTAAATCACGGCTGAATGTTCCAAGATTTCCGGTGGAAGAAGAATTGAGAAGTGTATCAAGGGTAATGGGATCTCAGTCTGAACATTTATTATAAATAAACCAACATAATGCGTGAAATAGATTATTTCGTAAATGTGGCCTGACTTTTGAACCACCCTGTACATAAACTTAATTGTCTACTTAAACCAATTTTATTGGCAATAGGGACTTTTAGTTATAATCTATCAAAATTCTTGGTTCCCATACTATCATCTCTAAAATATAGTTTTTTTTAATGTAGGAAGGCGGGGTCAAGAGCGAGCGCCTGCGAAAATGCCCTCCCCCCCCCTATATAAGAAGGAGAAAGCCAATCAAAATCAAGGTCTCTGAGGCCCACGATGCTATTTTATTTACTAAATTTTGAAAAGATTATGTAGTGTGTAAAATGCTTGAATGTGTAGTGAAGAACAGAGGGAGAAATGTGTGTGTGTGTTTGAGAGCATGCTGGACTCCTTGCAGGGTAGATGAAACACGTAGATGCAATAGGGCAGTGTTTCCCAAACTATGGGTAAATTACCCCATTGGGGTAATTTGGCTTTTTCCCTGGGATAAGTTGGTACTCTATAAGTACTTCTAAAGTACAGAAAGTGCATAAATAAACGACATGGCAACCCTGGGACTGGCTTTACGTGGGGTACAGGTAGGGTGGGGGTCATTATGAAGGTATAATGTTTGGGAACCACTGCAATGGGGGATGCTTTTTCTTTCGTAAGAGAAATAACTCATATACAATGTTTAGTTTTGATGTATAGTCATGATTTACCAATGTACCTGTTGGATAACCTTTTTTTTAGTAATACTGATATAGTTCAGGGTTTTAATTGAGGTGAACTGAGAGAACTGCTAAAATTTCCTTTGAATTACCTTATATTCTTCTTTAATAAGGAGTATTTTAAACAGTCTGAAGGTGTTCATATGGGTCTGCCCCTTAGTCCCGCTTTAGTCAACGTGTTTCGTTGTCATCATGAAATCAAACAGCTGGACGATTGTCCTTCTAATTTCGACGAAATAATTTCAGAAAGTTCAAAAGTTATGACATTTTCACATTTGATACAACTTTAATCGCATTTTCTAACGTTTTTTACTTTTGTCGCTTAGCCACTTCTTCCTAGGAGGGTCTCATAAATTGATGACACATTTCTCTTATTCAAATCACCAGATCATATCCCTTTGTTTCTTAATTATCTTAATTCTAAACACCCTAATA
Organism: Bathynomus jamesi; assembly: GCA_023014485.1. Classification (NCBI taxonomy): domain Eukaryota; kingdom Metazoa; phylum Arthropoda; class Malacostraca; order Isopoda; family Cirolanidae; genus Bathynomus; species Bathynomus jamesi. Next base: position 109,600 of record JAJOZX010004938.1, on the reverse strand, counting down.
TTGACTTTACTTCGAAAACTGAATCCAGTAACTCTTTCCCTCTTTGGACATTGAGATAACGAAAACCGATTCCTGCTCGGAAACTTCTGCTTTACAGAAAGCTCACATTCACTGGCCTTGCTATGAATTTTTCTTCATTTATCACTTTAAATTTCAAGCGAAATTTAATTTCTTCTTTAACTAATACAGCTTTTAATATTTGCTCAAAATACTTCAAGTTACATCTGTGAAAGTCACCTGGTGTCGTTAAATGACTAACCTATTTTTCTGAGAGAGAGAGAGAGAGAGAGAGAGAGAGAGAGAGAGAGAGAGATCAGGAAAAGAGCTGGTCACGGGAGAAGACTTTGACCCCTCCTCTTCTACCCCCGTGACGAGTCTTGTGGAGCAGTATTAAGGTGAAGTAAAACCGCTACCAAAATATTTATCCGTGAGACTAAAACTCCTTTCAGCAATTTCCTTGCGTGTTGTAGGATTGAAAAAAGTAGAGCACAAATTAGCCTTGGCAGAACGCAAATCTTAAACCATTCGGGTGTATTAACATATCAATTTCTCTTAAGTTTAAGGCATTGAAGGCATAGTATGAGCCCTATTTAATGTAACTTGGTTGTTATCTAAGAATAAAGTGTAGTTTTAGTAATCGTGTTCCTCTCCTTTACACATGGTAGTTTCACTCACCTATAATAGGCTAGACCCGCCATGAAGCCTCTCACACAAAAAGGAAGTTATTGAAATGAGAGTAGGCCAAGTAAGGCTACCTCTTTCACAGTAGTGTCAGGCCATGCGGTCATGCACTAGATTATTCAAAAAAATTAGTTAGGATATAGACCGAATACGTCATCCGAATAACCTACTTGCAGTAGTAGACAGGCCAACCAGATTAAGTAGTAGTTAGGCCTAATAAGCTAGCCATTTGATTTGCCTACAGAAGCAAATAGGCAAACAGAAATTGCCAGGACCTAATAAACGATTTTCAAAGGTATTTTGAGGCAAGTAAACCTATGCTAGTAGGCTTTGGCTCTCGTAGGCCAAAAATAAAATTCATGCTAATTTTAATAAGGCCTAAGCAAGCCCATAGTCGAACTGATAATAATAATAAATTCTCTGTTGTGAAAATATGAGAGGTGTGAAAATATGAAGCATGTAGTAAATCCAAATTTTTGTAGGCCCAAAAGCAATAAGTATAAATTAGAGTAGACAACAATTTTCAACTTCTTGTCTTTAACTGACACAAAAGAGTTTTCATTCAGTTAATTTGGACCTACTGACTTCAATGTATTTTAGAGTGGCGACAAAGTAGTCCCTTTGCAGTGAAATTACGGCATATCTGTACGTTGCCCTTGTTTTCATGCAAAGGGATTTTGTTGCTACCCTTTCGATTTTTAGCTATGACGCTGACATTTTCAGATATGAGCAGTTGGTACTTATGTATTAACGGGTGACCCTAAGTAACTTTAAAATATGCCACTCACGTATTAACGGGTGACCCTAAGTAACTTTAAAATTTGCCACTTACGTATTAACGGGTGACCCTAAGTAACTTTAAAATTTGCCACTTACGTATTAACGGGTGACCCTAAGTAACTTTAAAATTTGCCACATACGTATTAACGGGTGACCCTAAGTAACTTTAAAATTTGCCACTTACGTATTAACGGGTGACCCTAAGTAGCTTTAAAATTTGCCACTTACGTATTAACGGGTGACGCTAAGTAACTTTATTAACAACGTCAGTGACATTTTTTAAAAGGTTTATTCAAGAAAGAAAATTAAGTGCTACTATAGTATGCGGTCTACCTACGATTCGGGGTCTACCTTTTAATTATAGCTTCTTATCTTGTTTACTAATTGCTCGTTTACATCCCAATGTCAATCGCCCTTGACGATTGGTTAGGTTTAGTCATGATATTTTCGTTAGTTTTAACGAAAATATCACGACTTAACCTAACCAATCGTAGGTAGACCACATGGTGCTACTATAGTATGCGGTCTACCTAGAGATGGGCAGTATTTAAATACAAATGTATTTTTAAATCCATTAATTTTCAAGTATTTAAATACAATGTATTTAAATACAAATAGTAAATACATGTGAATAAATTTGCTCTTTCTGCCGATTTTACCGATGCACAGCAGCACAATGCATACCGATCACATCATTGCAGTTCTCAACATGCATTGATATGACTAGTATAAGTGATATGTAGAGGCAGAGGGAGTGCACCATCACGTGATCAAACATGATCACGTGATGGTGCACACCCTCTGCCGCAGCGAGGGCTCAGTCCTCAACCATATCCTTTCGTGCGTGGTAGTGGTTGTGTTATAGTCTTTCAAGCTACAAGTACCCGGTACTACAGGTAGTTATCCGAAACTATGGAGTCGACGTCGTCCAGTGGCTCTAGCTCTAGTATTAATACAGGTGAATCATCAGAAAAGAACACATTGCACCCACTTTTTGATGGTAAATATTTTAAGATAAAAAGTAAAGACGAGACTAAAGTTAAGTGTACACGCATGGTGTGTAATCACGTGGTTTTTGCTGCGACGAATTCCATTACAAATCTATATATACACACTTGAAGGTAAGTTTTTATTTTGTATATAAATGATTCGTTATTTGTTTATTAATAATCTAGGGGAAAGCAGTGTATTATGAACCAGTGTGTAAATTGCACTCTGGAGCGACTGATATTATTACGTAGCAACAAAAATGTGTTCCGAGTGTAGTGAACTAGTGATTAGATAACATTTCGATGCTACCGAAATGCTATCCAATCAGTCAATCGCTATAATTATGTAATCGGAATTTGTTGTAATACAATTTATAAAGGAATGAAATATATAATCGGAAGTTACTTTGAGTTTAATATTAATCCTAATTATATTAAAATCATTCGTATGTGTGAATTTTGTTGTATTTAAAATGTATTTAGAAATGTATTTAAATACCTTTTGTGTATTTAGTATTTAAATACATTTTGGTGATGTATTTAGTATCTAAATACTTTGTCTATTTAGTGCCCATATCTGGGTCTACCTATGATTGGTTAGGTTAAGTCGTGATATTTTCGTTAAAACCAACGAAAATATCATGACTAAACCTAACCAATCGTCAAAGGGCGATTGACATTGGGATGTAAACGAGCAATTAGTAAACAAGATAAGAAGCTATAATTAAAAGGTAAACCGCCGAATCGTAGGTAGACCGCATACTAATAAGTAGCACCGAAAATTAAAACAAGGAAAATTACATTTCAATTTCAGTTACTCTTAAATTTCTAGTACTTTTTTGGTACTTTTCGTTATATCCCGCAAATGGTCAAATGGTAAGTTTTTACTATATAAATATACTGTTTATTAATATATTAATGAAAATATCACAACTTAACCTAACAAGTACTGAGCATTTTTCTATAGACCTACAATTGTTTTTATTTGTCATAAAATGTAACAAGTCTTCATAATACGTACAAAGTGGATTACATTTCAAAATACAATTGATAAGTGATAAAAAGATCATGGAATAGTCAGTACAGACAGATTTTAGTTAGATTTCTTGGATCACTGGAAGATCAGGACCTCCAGCCTTCTTTAGTTAGCCTTATAAGGCTAACTAACGAAAATATCACGACTCATCCTAACCAATCGTTAGGTCAACTGTACGCCCTTGACTGGTTAGGTCGTGAAAATTAGTTAGCCTTATAAATCTAGCTTAAGAAGGCTGGGGGCCCTGATCTTCAGGTGATCCGATTTCTTAGCTGGAAAGTGTCGTGTGCTACGCGATTTCCTCTTGCACACTAAAAATAACCTATTAATTTGATCAAGTGTGTAACTCGAAATCTACATGTGACAAAATCTTTGTTGACCACTGTTATCAACAGGTTAAATTTTGGATCACCTGAAGATCAGGGCCCCCAGCTTCGTTAGTTAGGCTTACAAGGCTAACTAACGAAAATATCACGACTTAACCAACCAATTGTCAACGGCGTACAAATGACCTAACGATTGGTTAAGTTAAGTCGTGATATTTTCGTTAGTTAGCCTTATAAGGCTTAAAGGGTAAGCCTTATAAGGTTAACTAAAGGCTGGGGGCCCTGATCTTCAGGTGATCCTAAATTTTTTCTCATGGTTGTTCATGATCGGTAAATTTGAGTAACAAACATAGGTTACAATTTTTCTTTCTCTTAAAAATTGTGTAATTGTCGAAGGTTATGTCGAAGTTATGCGAAGCTTTTTCTTGGTTAAGCGCCACTAGTTTTGAAGTTTAAACTGAAGCGATGGGTAAAAATAGAGTATAATGTAAAATCTTATATTTCATTGCGAGAAACCAATCATTTTCGGCTGGAAAAATTAAACAAGACAACTTAATTTCTTAATCGAACTTAATGGAGCAAGTGTAGTTTACGTTCCCCCGACGCAAAAGGGGGGACAAACTATACTAGGTCAAAGTTGGGGAACGTAAACTACACTAGGATCCTTAGGAGACATTTTTTAAATGAATCCATCAAATAAAACGTTAAAACTAACGAATATATATATATACACATACACACACACACTAATATCTAAATATCTAATGTTAATATGCAACAGAGAATAGAATACAAAGACAGAACAGGTTACCTCTTTAATATCATAATTTAGAAAGTTTGCATCTTGCCTGTAATAATAATCCTTGCTCAAATGATTCTCACTGTAAACTCATAGATAGGTATTATAGTAAGATAGTATCCCTGTTAAGCGAAGCAGGAAGCCCTCTGATTAAATCTTACAACTATCATACTAAGATTATTCCTGGATGGAATGATTTTATTGCCCCCCTGAAGAGAGAATCGAAAGACGCCTACGATTTGTGGTGCTTTCATGGTAGACCCAGATTAGGACCAGTATACATGAATATGTATAGAAGTACGGGTCAGTATAAAGCGGTCATAAGGCGATGTAAACAGGAAGAAGTCTATTCGAGCATCAAAAGCCTGTGTGTGTGTGTGTGTGTGACGATTGGTTAAGTTAAGTCGTAATATTTTCGTTAGTTTTAACGTTTAATTTGATGGATTCAATTAGAAAATGTCTCCTAAAGATCCTACTGTAGTTTACTTTTGACCTAGTGTAGTTTGTGTCCCCTTTTGCGTCAGGGGGACGTAAACTACACTTGCTCAACATACCGTGGTCCAATTAATTAATTATCCAGTCTGCCATTGTGAAGTTGCATTGATGTCAGATCGTAAGATTTAACACTTATTACTGCACTGTTTGACCCAAATTTTGTCCAATTCATTTGTAGGCCAAATGACTGTAAATCTGAATTAGGCATTTTATGCAAGTCGACGCGTACCAAGATGGTCAGGTTTTCCTCTGGAATTGAATACTCATTTTCTTTTCTCTTCATCAGGATTGAAAAATTTCGAAACAGATATGATGAAATACTATCCCCGATTCTGTTCCAGGAGGAAGCAATTTTCCTTTGGGAACCATTAATTGACTCAATTGAACTGTAGTCTTCATTTTCGAGGGGGGGTGGGGTGACGTTGAGGACTTAACCCTTTGAGTCCCATGACCAATTATTTCCAACCCCCAAGATATGAAACTCCCTTCGCGGAGAAGGGAACAATGAATTTAATGGAAGGGGCGGAGGATCGGTCTTTTCACTGCACGTAAGGTTGTAGACCCAGTGGCGTAGTACTACAGAGGCCTGGGGGAGCTCGGGCCCCCCAAATTTTTTGAAAAAAATAAAGGTTTAAGTCAGAAGTGTGCAACCGGTGCTGTAACGACGCGCCGTAAAGTGTTTGGCTATCACTGGGAAATCCAAACTTAGAGTTTGTCTGCATGTTGAAGCAGTTGACCTCATGCTATCTGCACTGAAAATTAGATTTCATACCTCAGTTATGTCATTGCTTCGTTCCACTGAATGTTTATCGAATTCTTCATTTGGAAAAAATTCCAAACTACAAACTCTCCAGACATTCTATCATCAAGATTTGAATGAGACTTTCGAGTTTGAACACTGTCTTTTCTGCCATGCACTAAACTCAGCATCTGTTGACAAAAATTTGATTCATTCTATTTATACCCACATCATTGAGAATAGAATGAAAAAATTATATCCAAATGTTGGTTTGGCTTACCAGTTGGTGCCGACTCTTCTAGTTCCCTCGTGCTCGTGTGAATGCTCATTCTCTACTTTGAAATTTGTAAAGAACTCATTGCGAAGACAATGACGCAAACCAGACTGAATGACTTGATGCTTTTGGCGGTTCAATCAGAAAGAATTCTATTAGAAGATCTTCGTACGGTGGTTGATACATTCTGGAATCGTAGTTCACGTCGATAGATAACACGTCATTTTATTGTATCCTAAAATTTTGTACAATGTAGTTTATTTTTTTAATCTACCGGTACATATGTTTATTTTCTTGCATGACGCCTCTGTTTAGACCCCTTCGTCATATGACCTCTTGGTATAGCAAGGGAGGTAAACCAGACTCATTAAACCTCGATGAGGTCCCACTTCGGTTAATCTCGAAGGCTATCAGTACTCTGCCGAGTAGGAAAATTTTGAAGCCAGCTGTGTAAATTCAGAGCATCAAACTTAAAAAGGGAAACTTCTCCCGCAATGGCGTTTGAAGTTCAAATGAATTCAAAATGGATTCAATTTAGGCTGTGTAAAGTCACTTCTAATTTTGAAACGTCCGAAACTCGTTCTTAATCTTGTTTTTTCTGTGAGAAATATGAAAATTTCTCTTGAAAAGACTTTGTCTGCAATGCCTCAATCCTTTTGGATTTAAAGTCAAACAGTTCTTAAGGAATTTCTAACTTTTGGAGGCAGTGAGGTGTTTAGAGACCTCATTTACCAGTTTCTCGCTGTACTAAGTTCTAACTTTCTTCCATCTCCATCAGAAAGTACAAGATTCAATTGTAGGACGTAAATTTTTTTTTCCAACAATTTCATTTGTTGTATATTTGGTATTTAAGCAGTTTTTTTCCCTAAATTAAATCGCCCTCATCTCGTGTACCATAAATCAACTATGCAAAAGGAAAAGCAGCTAAACTCTCTAGCATTCTCTCTGACTATTTAGAACGAAGTCCGAGACTAGGTCTTCACTCATCCTTCTTTTCTTACCATTCTCTGGCTTTTTCACGTTAACGTCAGTGATTGTGATGTGGTCGAAGATCTGTGGAAATGCGGTTTGGGATCCCCTTCCATTAAACCGCATCAATCGATCGTTAGAACCGTCAATAAAGTAGATAAGTGTTCCTCGTCCGTTCTAGTGTGTATTAAAAAACTAATTTATCTTCCCCTGTCAAAATTTTGTAGTATTTCAAATTCATTATTTCGAATATCATGATTCATTTGTTTCCATATATAAATTTGTACGGTCACTATATGAAGGAATTACAATGTTCCATTTTGCTGCATTTCTTTCAGTTATTAATTATTTATTTTCAAATACTGTATTTTCATAGTGATAATTAATTATAACTTGTGTTTTATTAGTCAGTCATTGTCATTGGTAAATATTTCATTTGACGGCGTTTTATTTTTAATTATACGTAAACTCTCTCTCTAAAAAAAAAATATATATATATATACCAAACATGGGGTTTATTACTGAGTTTTATTACTATTACTTTTGATTTCGTCTATTACTATTACTTTTGTATGTGGGGTACTTCACTCATTTGAAAAGGATCTTTATATCTATTTAAATGCAATTAGAAGCAGTGTGATTAATATTTGTTTCAACCAAATCCTTACAATTTTAGAGACTACGACTTAGGGTGGATCGATTTTACATTTTTTTCGATTTCCATATTCTAATAGAGACAAAAACTTGCGCATGCATGAGAAAATAGCCTCTGCAAAATCTTAGCTTAATAGGTAATCATCTTCTGCCCCCGGCAGAGCGATGAAAATCATATTTTAGTAGTCAAAAACGTATTTTTAAACCCTAGCCTAGTCATAAAATTTTGCGCGTGCGTTATTTCATGCCTAAGCAACGATATAAATGCTATGGGAAATATATAAATGCATTATTTAAGACAAAGAGCCGATCTGAAAATATGTATATAAATTACCTATTTTTTCAACATTTGACGTTGTTGCGGGGCAAAAGATATTAACGTAGGACAACGCGCTTGGAAAAACGATCATATGAGGTCTTTTTCATCGACTTTATAGTTATTAGGAATAATTTTGATGCATATTGAAATATTTTAAAAATTATAAGAAAAATACGTTTTTGACTACTAAAATATGATTTTCATCGCTCTGCCGGGGGCAGAAGATGATTACCTATTAAGCTAAGATTTTGCAGAGGCTATTTTCTCATGCATGCGCAAGTTTTTGTCTCTATTAGAATATGGAAATCGAAAAAAATGTAAAATCGATCCACCCTACGGCGGTGTACGTCTTCATAAATTTTACTTTATTGAAGGAAAAATTTGCTACAATATTAGTTCACATAGCTACATATTTATTTTAGTTTAGAGTAGCTTTAGTTCATTTTTAGTTGGATGTTCACACAATGTCCATTGCCACTGTAATAGAAAAGTAATAGACTATTATCTATTACTTTGCCTTCTATTACTATTACAGCCAAAAAATTATGATCTATTACTATTACCTATTACTATTACCCCATGTCCGATATACACACAGGGTGTCCCATAAGTCCGGCCTCGTAGGAAAATTTATTTCAAATTAAATTTACAAAGCAATACATTAGATTAAAACAAATGTTCAAATTGATGTCTTGTTTTGGGACCCTTTTTTTTTTTTTGTTGCAGGTAGAAAAAAGGCGTAGGCCTTTTCCTCACGAGTGTAACTTTCTTCCATATTAACCATTGCGTTTTATTCTACCTGCAACAAAAAAAAAGTCCCAAAACAAGAGGTCAATTTGAACCTTTGTTTTCTTTGTAGTCTTACTTTCGTAAATTTAATTTAAAATATACTTTCTTACGAGACCGGACGTACGGGACACCCTGTATATAATGTGATTGAAACTTTCCTTAATTTGCATTATAATTCTTATGTCTCTCTAATCATTAATTTACTATTGCCACGATTTTAAATTGTTTATTTTCAAAGTCTCCCGACCCATCTCGAAAATTGACTTTGTTCTGAATATTATATTTTTATTTCTGTGTGATCCAGGACTGGTTTGTCCTTCAATCACGCTTTAAGTTAGTCGCCTTTTGTTGGGTACTTTCCCACGTCGGTGTTCCGGGCAACGAACGCGCGGACGCCGCGGCGATGGAAGTGTTCTCCCTGCCTTTCGACCCTAACACACCTCTCCCGGCGTCGGGCTTCACGTGGGTTTTCCGGGATGCACTCACTCTTCGCCGGTGGCAGCGCTAGTGGGATGTGGTGGTCGGGAATTTCCTGAGGGCCTTGAAAAACCTAAGATTCGTCAGTCACGTTTCTCCTGTCAGCGTGATCGACGTTTTGAGACCGCTCTGGTGCGCCTGCGCATTGGTCAGACTCGCCTCACGCATGGCCATCTTATGACGGGGAATCTTGCTCTCCTTCTGCCCTTGCAGCATTCCTCTCCGTTTCACCTTTACTCTGTTTGGCCCTGCCTTTGCCGTTGCTCACTCCCAGTTTCCCCCTTTATGCCCTTCTGGCTCCACTCTTACTCTCTCTCTTTTGTTGGGTGACTCCACGCATGTACCGAAGGACACACTTTTCTCCGTCAGAGTGGTCTCCTACTCTTTTAGTGTGGCTCAGGTATAATTTCGTCCTCCCTTTTGCTGTTCCTAGTGCATTTTCTCTCCTTTCTCGCGTTCTTTCTTTAGCTGCTCCTCCTTTCGTGTTCCTCTCTCACCATCTCCTTGCGTTCTCTCTCTCCTTTAGTTTCGGGGCGATATGACCTGGGCAGTCGAGGCGCCGGTGAAGCACTGCTATTCATTTATCACTCTCTTTGGGCGACATTTTTTTTTACTGGGTTTATAATTTTATTTACATTTAATTTTTTATGCATATGTACAGGGTGTCCACAATGTCTTGTCATCCCCAGTAAAATACTAACCGAGTTGTTTTTCTTTCAGACCCTTTTGAAATGTATGACCGCAGCAACTATACGATTGAACGTATATTGGGTAGTACCCGCGTCCATGAGCGACCAAGTATAATGGCAAAACCATTGAAAATATTTTGGCTGTTTCGTTCAATGTAATTTCTTTTGTCGTATTTCATGTTATACAGGGTGTGTATAGAGTAACGCGAGAGAAGCGACAAATCCGATTTGAACTGGTTTAAACTAGTTTCAACTTGTCTTTTTAACTCGTAATATATCGACTATACAGTTGTTATAAAGTACAGTGTAATAATAAATATTATTCGTCCATGTTCACTGGCGTTAATCTAATTCAAATCGGATTACTCTCCTCACTCGCGTTACTTTATACACACCCTGTATTAACGCTAGCTATAATGTAAAAATCATTTGGTTTTTATATTAATGACCTAACTTGTCCATTTATTTATAAACCAACTTTTAAGTCTCGTTCATTTTGGCATTCCTAAATGCTCTTAAAGGTGTTTCGGATTTAATTAGCAGTGGCATAAGTGCCAGTGTATTCTGTTAGAATTTTAGCAATTATTCATCTAGTTGCAGAAAGTAATTAGTGTTTTTAATTTTTCATGGGTTTTTTAATTTTTGCAATTGCAATTCAGTTGAACTATTATTATTATTATCATTATTATCATTATTAATAATTTGGTTTTTGTAACTTCAGTATGTTATAATTTGCCGCCATTTTTATTGGTTTACAATTTCATTTTTTTTTTTAAATTTCCTTTTCGATTACGTTTTATAAATGTTTTAATGTCCTTAAGTAATCGTCATTCTAATTATACAGGGTGTAGCAAAAGTCGCTGTGCACCTCTACAAATGATTCGGGCACTAGGTGCGCAGTGATTTTTGGGACCCCCCAGTATATTCTGCTTTAATTTGTTTTTTCGTTTAGAACTGTCTAGATGATTTGTTACAATAAAAGTTTTCAATTTGTTTACTTTAATCAAACTTACATAGTTACTTTGGGTAGTTATCATCATTTCATCAATTATATATTTATAATTTTATTTACGTAGACATTTTGAGTTGTTTCGACTTTGCTATAGTTTGTTTACAAAAATCTACATTAATGAATATTAATAAATGTTTTACATTACATTTAGTTTTAGTATTTGTAGACCCGTCGATGAAGCCTATCACACAAAAAGGAAGTATTGAAATGAGAGTAGGCCAAAGAAGGCTACCTCTTTCATACATGACGAATTAGATTTCATTAAACTACTTACAAAGAGTAATTTCCCCTCTAGATTCGTGGCAACTAGAGTAGGTAGAATCCTAACTAGATTAATAGACCCCCCAACCAGAGAAATTACAGCCCCCCCCCCCCACAAAACAGCAAACACTTCACCTTATATGTGAACCTTGTTTTAATATTAGAAATAAACTTCTGAAATTTCCCAAAGAATTTTACCCCAATTGTGTATGAAAGTAATTTTCACCCTGTTCAAATCAGTTTACCACTTAAATACAAAGATGCTGTTAGTACACTTTAAGTTTCCATAGTTTATCAGTACAAGTGTGACCAATGTATGAAGTCATCTATTGGTAAAACCAAAATACACTTAAAATCCCATATTTACGAACACAATAAATCTTAGAACAAATCAACCCCTTAGCAAACCACCTAACTCTTACGTACACAACCAAGCACATAACAATAACCACCCAATTTCAGTCTAATTTTGTATTGCTGGTGGTAACTCTGATCTTAAGCTTAAGATCATGGAATCATTGTCCATTTGTAAATTAAAACCAGACCTCAATTCTAACTTCACTGTACCAATTACGGTGTTTATTTGTTAGACTTCAAAATTTTAACGTTTTTTATTTTTGTTAGACCCTGTAATTTTAATTCTAAGTTATTTCATGTTCGTCATCGGAATCCAATCTATTTGCATTTTAATTAGTTAGTTATCTTATTTTAGTCCTGATAATGAAATGAGTGTATTCCAAAACGTCGATCAATTAAAGTTTGAAGAATGTTTAGTTTTGTCTGGTGCTCCTGTTCATGATTGCGTTTTACTCGCAATCAGTTAATAGTGTGTGTATATATATATAATGAGGAGATTGTAGACGCCAATCAACCAGGAAAGTACTCCAGTGGGAACGTTAGGCAGGAAACAGGGAGTGCTGGAACTCCTGTTTCTGCTGTCATTGTCCTCCTTAGCTGATCATTTTTCGTGTCTCATCTACCTTGTGAGCAGTCCACCATACTCTCAAACATACGCTTCTCCCTCTATTCCTCACTACACTACACATACATGCATCTTACACCCTACACAGTCTTTTCAAAATTTTAAAAAAAATGTAGTTTTTAAATATCTGAGACCTTAATTTCGACTCTCCTTTTATGGGTGGGATACTTTTTTGAGGGCATTCACCCCTTGACCCCTCCTTTCAACAAAATAAAAAATAAGAACGTAATAATATAGAATATTTGAAAATACACCTGAATATACACAGTCTACCCTGAGAAATATCTACTTCCATGAGGTTTACCTTCCATAAAGGATACCTGCACATAGAGATCCGGTGCTAGTGTCTCTGAGCAACTGATACAATGTGAAAACGGACATAACTAAAACGGACGGACATAATGAAACGTAGTATATTTGCATAATGTCGATTCAAGTTAGGTTCGGCTAATATTAACGCCCGGCAAGGCTAGGTTAGATGTAGTTAGATTTGTTTTATTAATTTGGTTATATCTTTGGAGTACAATGGGGACTACTTTTGGCGAGTGCAGCGAGGCAAAAGAAGCGTAAATTTCTGGTTAGCACTCTTTTTTTCTATCCGTTAGGTGTACTATTGGTTAGGTTAGGTTAGAGATTAAGTTAAATTATAGGTGTTTAATCTGAAAAGTCTGCGATGTTGTTGTTGTACAATTAAAGTTTATTATTTCTACACAAAAAAAACAATATTTGCCTTATGTTTACACGGCATAAACTCGATTACATGAAGTCACTTCTACATACAGAACTGCATACAGACCTGGATAGCTGTATACAGACCTGATTCCTCTTTTAATCTTTCGCTGAGGCGTAAATATAGTTTGCTCGAAATATGACGTACGGTGTACCTCACTATAACTCATGTCGAGTGGGTTAAAACCCAAGTTTACCCACTAACACACACACACAAAAATTAAAATAAATAAATGAAAGCTTTCTCTCAGTAACCATTAGGAATGTCGCTATGAAAAGCAATCGAGTAAAAGAAAAGGTAATCTTGCGTAACGCTTTTGATAGCTAGACGTTTTATATATATATACGTATACTGTATATGTTATATATGACTGGTCCAACCTATAAGGGTGAATTTTCAAATTTATTATTTTTGATATGGTACCCCTGGATATTGTGAAGAATGGTTAAAGAATTATAAATACCAATTTTAATGCAAATCGGATAATATTTAGAGGTGCCGCACGGAGGTCAAACATTTCATTTTATTCTCCAATCGGATTATTTTATTTATATTAATATTTTTTGCCCCTGAGGTAGCTGTTATCGGTGCGTTTTTTTTAATGTGGTATCCCCTATAGGCCTAATCCACAGTCCTCTAATTTTGTTTCTATTCCATTTATTTCCTTTATCTAAGTCCCTCTTTTATTGTAGATTTTTTTACGTTTGGAAAACGCTTACGGTGCTGCTCTACAATTTGTAGAAGATATTGTTGTTCTTCACTTTTCGTAAGATGGCCACTGAAGTTCTTAATTAAAGCAACACCTCTCTCAGCGTTGTCATTTACAACATTCATATTTTTTACATAGTTGCTAGCAGCTTTGTAGTCATCATTAGCGTTCCAATCAGCAGGATCTCTGTCCAAAAAGTCCATTGGCAATGCTAATTTTGTGAAGTTGCGAGTTGTTGAACTGACGCAGCTAGCTAGTGTTTTGTCTTGTAGGTAAGGATCATTCACATTCAAATTTATCCGTTTAGGAGGATTTTGAGAGCCATTCACATCCAGCGCCTTCACCATTTCTCGCATGACTTCCAGTGACGTTTCTTCATCAAAAAAAGAAAGTCCGATGAGCTCTTCATTCAAATACCAGAGATGGCGAGAGAGCGCTTTAGATGCAGCTACGGATATTTCTTTATCATCGTAGGATTGAAGTTTCTTGAGAAGAGATAGGTCATTAGCTGGTGCAGAGGAAGCAATGGGTGCTAAAAACCATTCATTTACGTAGCATCGAACAGCATATAATGCAAAACGTTGCATCCCTTCTAGTTCACGTCTAGTGACTTCCATTTGTTTGTGGAAAAGACAAATTTTTATTGCATATGTCACTCGCGCCATCCATCGCACACGGTGCAACGCTCCGGGTTGATGGAATTTAATGCCATCAAAAGGAACATCTTCAAGGTTTATGACTGTCAAATCTAAGAGTTCTCGGTAATCTGCTCGAGGTTGTAATTTAGTTAAATGTTGCTTGCAATTTTCAATTATACTGGGCTTTTCCGCTACATCGATTTGAACAATTTCAAACTTGTTTGTGTCAAAAGTCTTCCATTTATTTTTAAGACGCTTAAATAACAAGATATCCGGACCACCAGTGGCAGCGCCGTGACATTTATCAAAGACAGATGCTATTACTATTTCGAGAATGTGATTTCGACAAGCTAGTCCGAGGAGCGGCCGTTCAAGTATGCTTTCAATAAGAGTACATGCTCCTTTTTAATCGCCAGTGTTGCTTCCAGTTGTGTCAAAGCACATTGCCTGCACACAATCTCGTAGCCTCCAGTCATCCAAAGCTTCGACCACAGCACCTGCAATATTTTTTCCTGTGCCAGATTTAAGTTTAGGTACCGAGAGAAGCTTAGATTTTCCTCCGCCTGATACAATAATTGGAAGTCTATCCACACTATCATCACCAGTAAGATTTTGGATAAGTTTTCCGTCCCAATGAACTGTTAGAGGAATATCAGTTTCAAATGAATGCTCGATGTCATCTGTAATTTGCTGACGAACTGATATTCGTTTTCTCCGTATTGAACTTCTACTCAGAACAATATCAACAACTTCATATCCAAGAGAAGATTCAATAGCTGCTACTACTGATACTGCTTGGCGATCACTTAATTTGATTCTTTCCAGTGTCATTGCTAATTCTGTTGATACAACCATTGCTGGTTTATGACTATCAAGTTTCTCCTCCTTTATGGTGACTGGTGTACTTGATGTACTTGGATCTTCCTCGGAGGAACTACTATTTGACGAAAATTGAGTCACTGTTGTGTTCATTTTCTTTCTCATAGTTTCTTTCTTAACTTGGCGTTGAAATGCTTCATCTCTAGATCTTCTCTTAGATTGTTTGAGAGCACATATTTTGTCCACACTTCCTACGTAGCCTCTCCTCCCCTTCTCTCGTTGAGCTTGTAGAAAAGCTCTGTCTTCTTCTACTGTCATTTTTTGCAGAGCATTGGCATGGGCGATATCGAATAAATCGTCCAAACGTTCTTGAAAAGAAGTTTCTTTCTATTTGTGTCTGTGAACGTCTAGATTTAGATTTTTGAAGTCCTCTATAATTAAAATACTCCTTTTCTATTTTTTCGTAACATTGCGATAGTCAGCAGTTGGTATATTTGCCATCTCCCAAAATTTCAATACTTCAGCGCAAACAGCTTTAGATGCATCTTTCAACGTCTTTTTGGCATGTAGATGATGAAAAATAAGCCGCAGAACGTCACCATAGAATGGTAGCTTTCTTCCACATATTGTCTCGATTGTTTGTCCAATAAGCCACATTTCTGTTGATTTTCTAGTCGCTACTGAACTTACCATATTTTACATCCTGTTTGTGTATGATGCCATTTGACACTCTCCCACACTGCTATGATGTTATCATCTCAACAACACAAGTAACATACCTACAGAAGATAACTACTCCACAATCCATATAATATTACTAATTTTTTTTATCTGATATATTTGACAGTAGTGCGGCATCCCTAAATATACTTCAAATGAGCTGATATTTTTGTCAAAAGTTATTCTTATAAAGGTGCACAATAATATGAGGTACCATGTTATGATTTCAAACATTTTGTTTTTTGGACCAGTCATATATAGTATATATACAGGGTGGGCGGAAAGTAGCTCCCTATTTTGGATTGGTAAAAAAATACGTATATTATCCATTTATTTCAGAAGAAATAATATGAAAAGGTAGGCATACATGGTAGGTTTTCTCTAAAATTCAATGTGGGCTCCAACTCTTTCCACCAGCTTCTGGAGCCGCCCAGGAATGGCGTCCACTGACTTTAGCAGGAACTCCGGCGGGATGGAGGACATGACTTCCCGAATTCGGTCCTCCAGTTCTTCCAATGTCCTCGGTTTGGTGCGGTAGACTTCTTCCTTTACCCACCCCCAAAGTAATAAGTCGCACGTGTCAAGTCGGGGCTCCTGGCTGGCCATTGATGTGGACCACGACGACCCATCCAACGCCCAGGGAAGTGGGCATCCAGCCACTCACGGACAACAAGAGCGAATGGCCAGCCAGGAGCCCCACTTGACACCGTGCGACTTTTCTTTGGGGGTGGGTAAAGGAAGAAGTCTACCGCACCAAACCGAGGACATTGGAAGAACTGGAGGACCGAATTCGGGAAGTCATGTCCTCCATCCCGCCGGAGTTCCTGCTAAAGTCAGTGGACGCCATTCCTGGGCGGCTCCAGAAGCTGGTGGAAAGAGTTGGAGCCCACATTGAATTTTAGAGAAAACCTACCATGTATGCCTACCTTTTCATATTATTTCTTCTGAAATAAATGGATAATATACGTATTTTTTTACCAATCCAAATAGGGAGCTGCTTTCCGCCCACCCTGTATATATATATATATATATATATATATATATACACACCGGGTGTCCCATTCGAAATGAAACAACTTTGAAACTGTAATTTTTAAAGTATTAATGTGAGAATGTTGAATCTTTGCCAGTTACTACACTATATGCGTAAGTTTTTGTCAATGTTTTTTGTTTGTTTCAGATTAAATTAAGTTTACCCCACAAGAAAAAGCGAAATGTGTGTTATGGATGGCTGAGTTGAAGTCCCCTACTCTGGTGCAACGGCGATTCCGTACAACCTTTCACGAGGAACCACCCACCAGAAGAGACCTATACGCATGGACCAAGAAATTTGAGGAGACTGGCAGTGTTCTAAAGGAACACTCTGGAGGGCGAACAAGATCGGAAGATGATGATGAACGAATGCGCGGCGCCTTTGGTATTAGCCCGAGAAAGTCCATCCGTCGTGCCAGTGTCGAACTGCAGATTCCTCGTTCAACTGTGCAGAGAGTCGTGCGCAAGCGGATGCAGCTCTATCCTATCCCTATAATCTTCAAATTGTTCAGCATATAACATGTGAAGATCTTAACAAAAGGAAACATTATGCTATGCACAATGTATCTAATGTATCTAAATGTTATAATTCACATATATCATATGAAACTTTATGACATTGACTATTTACTGTACGAATATTACATTGTTTGCATCATTCAATAAAAAATTATAAGGTTTCAAAGTTTTCATTTCGAATGGGACACCCGGTATAATAAATGTCGCTTATTTATCTGGGGGTTTTGTCCAGTAACCGAGTAGGCTTATAATTTTTAGCTTTATATAACTAAATTTGTCCATGAAACTACCAGAAGCCTTCTGAAAGTTATTACACAGATGTACCCAATGAAAGTACTGTACAAATATACCCAATAGAAGTACTTCAGACAGGATCAATAACAGTCCAGGGATTGATGTTGATAAATAATTAATAATGGTTGAACATAGTTTTTGATCAACTCCCCAAATTTTGTGGACTACATACAGCTCGCTAGAAATTATGTAAATGTCCTTATCTCAATACCAAGGAAATGGTATGTAGATGTTATTAAATTTTGATGGCACCCTCATTCTCTACAAGAATACTGGACTACAAGATACAGGGTGTACCATTTATTTTGCACTTTTTCCGATTAAGATACTGTTTACATGGTCTCACAATAAATGGAATACCCTGTACAAAGTTAAACGTTTTCGGGTTAAATTATCTTTAGCTTCTAACGCACAACATATATATTTTTCTCATTTCTCAAAACTGACATGCGAACAGATTCTAAAGCCTTTTAACTCGTTAGGTTAGGTAGTTAAACCTTGACGAAATATCGTCTGAAATTTTTTTCTTCGGAACTCTACTTGTGGAAAGTCCTTTAGCTACTTTCGCCAAGAGCGAATACAGAAAAGTAGGATTAGAAATGGTATAATTTTACTACTTGAAAAAGAACGGTGTCACACCTAATTCTCGGCCGCCTTGTATTTTAAACGATAAAAAGTAGACTTCTCAGTCTGCAAAGTAATCTAAATACTCACGTGTGTAGATGTTTCCCAGAAGGGTTGGAGGTAAGCAGAAGAGGAGGACAAGGAGGTCGGCCAGAGCCAAGTTGAAGATAAAATAATAAACAGCGCTCTTCATAATTCGCGTCCTCCCAATAACCATCATCACGAGGACATTTCCAAGGAGGCCCACAATGAACACGAAAACGTACGCCAGGCAGAAGACGATGGTCACGCCCATCGAATGACGCAAGAAGTCATATTCAAACGTCATATTGTTGCCGGCGATGAAAATGAGGTCGTTGTTGTCGTACATACTTTCATTTTGCCAAAAAATGGTCTCCATGACGTACGTGATAACTATAACCGGTTTTTTTTAAACTTAGGGGTCCAGGCCCCTAAATACTTTTATAGAATAAATCTCAATTCTGATCTTTATTCCATATTTACAGTATCATTGTACAGTTTCAGATTTTGTACCGCATATTGTTTGTTGTTGATACACACACAAAACAAAAAATATATACAGCATCAACGCTCTTTTTTTTCTTCTTTTTTTTCTGTTTAAGGTGCTTCAACCCTGCTGGATTATTGACACCATTTTTTTTTTTTTTTTTGACTCCCCGAAGGAAGGTTGCAAAATTAAGAATTTTTTCTTATAAAGTATGTTTTTGCACTCAATGAAGCACTAGTAATTTTGGTAATAAATAAAAGACGACAAATTCAGTTAATTTTATTTAATTTTTTAATATATTTTTAAAATAAAATTCACTTTTTTCTGGTAATGTCAGAATTTCTTTTTTGCTGTTCATTGAGTTTTCTTTGTCACTTTTTAAGGGTAACTAAAGTAATGGATTGTATCTCAACTTAATCATCTTAATGTAATAGAAATATAAGTTTTTAAGTGTAAATAGCATGTACACTTTTTATTTTTTTAATATTAATGATGTATTAATTTAGATTTTGATTAGGTAATTATTCGTTTTTACACCCAATCTGTTTTTATGATGAGAACAAACTTTTCTGGTCAATTTTGAGGTGTTTGGCACGAATCTGCCATCGGTTTCCTGTGCAAATGCATAGTTTTCGGGATATCGTCATCTTGAAAACTACGCATTTGCGCAGGAAACGGATGCCAGTTTCGTACAAAACACTTCAAAATTAACCAGAAAAGTTTGCTCTCATCATTTTCATTTAAACTAACGATAATATCGCGACTTAACCTAACCAATCATTAAGGGTGTACAGTTGACCTAACCGGGCATTCACTTAACCTAACCGGGCATTCACTTAACCTAACAGGTGAAATAATCAATATTAACCTAAATATCTTCTGATCTTTTCGTATTAGGCACTCACTGTCACATTTCGGGCAAGTTAAGGATGAGATAATAACGCCGTAATTGATAAAAACATCCAATCCTTTGTCTTCATCTAGGGCACATGACGAATCAAGTTCTCAGTCAAAATCACACGAATGGCACGTCATAATTCTATCACAAACACGACCAAACTGAATCCAATTAGAAAAAAAAAAATAGACAGAACAGAAACAAACCAACCAACTAATTAAGTCGCAGAGTAGCGAAAAAATAGCCCAATCAGGAAAAATATTTTATTAAAAAAAGTACATTTGAACAAATTTGCACAACATAAGATATATATTTTATTAGTCAGTTTTGAATGGCAATTCAATATATTGTACTGTTTTAACCGCGCGTGAGCGGGTTAAAAGACGAATATTAACATTTGATTATCCCTTTATTATTCAATGACATCGTGAGTTAAGTCAAAGTCTGTCAAATTGAGAAGTATGGCAGAAATTTAACAGATCTGGTGCGTCACTTTTCCCATTTTCTATAGGATTTGGAGTCACTTTATTAAAATTTTGAATCCACTTCACTCCTATTTTCAAGATCTGTGCATCACTTTTGCCAAACTTCTCATACTGACATATCATCAGCCTGTCCGAACCTAAGTACTGTTTTTACACTTCAGAGATGGAGAGCACTTACTCCAGGGGTGGATCCAGGGAGGGTAGTCTAGGGGGGGGGGGGGGGGGTACCAAACAGACATCATGGCGCGTATTTTATTTGACCGACATTTTTTTATATACTGTACGTACTATACGCTTCACCCACCTATAGGGTGGCCATTTAAAAAGGAGGACACTGCGTATGTGGCCGTACGTTAACATATATATATATATATTATATATATATATGTTCGTACGGCCACATACGCAGTGTCCTCCTTTTTGGAAATGGCCACCCTAACTCGACAGAGTGCTCAAAAGGCGGACTGTCCGCCTAAAGCCGGACGTCTGGTCACCCTACCCACCATACTGTTAGGTAACAGCAATAGGAAACAGGTTTCCTCTTCCTGTGCGTGAGCTAAAAGGTATCAGAAACTCCCCCCTCCCCCTAAGGAGATGATCCACATTTAAATTATATTATAATGCAATGCATTCATAGAAAGCGAACAGATAGTGTACCATCAGTGCCACAGTCTTTTCTGCGAGTGCTGCTACAAAGTATTGCAGATTAAAGAAAGGAGAAATCGTTATACAGTAAAACCTCTCTAAAACGAAATATATCAGCCAAATGGCTGTCGTTGTAGAGAGGTTGTCCGTTATATAGAGGGTTTTTTTTGCTAATATTGTAGTGTATATTTTAATGACTTATTTAGACCCTCATTAGTTACAGTATTTATACATATTTTATATAGTACTGTATGTATATATATAGGTATATATATATATATGTGGTGGTGTAGTGGTTAGTGTCGCTGACTACGAATCCATCGGCCCCGGGTTCGAGACCCGACGGCAGCCGGCGCGCAGCAAAACCCAGCTGTTCATTCTTCCACACAATAAAGAAAGTGGTTGGTAGATAAATGGGTACCCTAGGTGGCCTAGTGGTTAAGACGCTGGGCTGCTGATGGGGCGTGGTTCGGATTCCACGTTAACTGTAGGTCTAAGGTGGAGTGAAAAGCTTGACCTTCGTCAGAATGAACAATTCGGGCGGAAGCTAACTAAAGGTTATACACACACATTTTAACTGCCAACAACACAGCATAATTAATGTAAAGAACGACGCTTGTGTAGAAGAGCGTTCCGCACAAGATGAGGAGGGAGAACGAGCAAATTATAGTGTGTTGTTTGCAGTTAAAATGTATATATGTACGGCATGCGAAGGTGCCCCCTCAGGGCATTTGATTCCGCTCGTATGTAGGAGAATTACGAGTACTGACTAATCGGGGTTCTTGGTGTAGTGGTTAACATATCCGACCGGCAATTGGATGATCCCGGGTTCGATTCGTGGGAGGTATCTCATTTTTCAGTTGCTCGTTCTCCCTCCTCATCTTGTGCGGAACGCTCTCTACACAAGCGTCGTTCTTTACATTATATATATATAATATATATATATATATATATATATATATATATAGTATATTAAATGCATCTTAAAAGTATTTTAAGCATGAAACAGTCTAGACAATTTTTTTTTATGCAGGAAGGAAGGTCAAGGGCCAATGCCCACAAAAATGACCCTCACAAATGGAAGGAAAAGGAGAGAGTCGAAATTAAGGTGTCCGAGGCTATTAAAAACCATACTTTTTTTTTTAATTTTGAAAAAAAATGTGTAGTGTGTAAGATACACGTATGTGTAGTGGGGAAGAGAAGGAAAAGCGTGTGTTTGAGAGCATGATGGATTGCTCACAAGGTAGATGAGACACGGAAAATGATCAGCTAAGGAGGACAGTGACAGAAGAAACAGGAATTCCAGCACTCCCTGTCTCCTACCTAATGTCCACCCCGGAGTACTTCCATGGTCGACTGGTGTCTACAATCTCCTCCTCTAAATTCTACATCAGCTTTTAGGCATCAGCCAATCAGCATGCCGCTTACTTTCTTGATCAGGGAAATGGCGGTAGAGACGAACACGGGCTGAATTAGCGAAAACACCTCGTTATAACGAAACGTGTTTTCGATAAAGAGAGGTTTTTCGAAATGTTCAAGTATTCGGTAAGGAAAGGTTTCGTTATAGCGGAGTGTCGTTATTGAGAGGTTTTACTGTATTCAATATATAAATGGCACTAATAGAAAACAATATTTTAGGAGGGACAAATATCGACTGAGCAGAATGGCATAAATTTATCGTAGTTGCTTGAAAATTGTGGATTTTGTGGGAGTTCTGAAAAAATGGTGTAAAGCGTTTTATGGACTTCAGTAAAATTTCGACTTGGTTTCCTTTGGGGATATAGCCTAGGGGCACGTGCCCCTAGAGGTCCCCTGGATCCGCCCATGTGATAAAAGTTTACCTACAAAAGTAACTCACTCATCTAATGTTTGAGCTGCATATTGTGTCGAAAATGGCCGTACTTTTTTATTCAATTATTTTAATAATGAAATATAATTTTATATATTTTAGAAACAGTCTGTCAACTATCTTCAAAGTCTACCAAAGCTACTAAAGCCTACTATTACCTACTCATTCCACGCTTGTCTTAGAATATGTAAATAATTTCATGAAAAGGCTTTGTACAGAAATTTAGTTTAATGAGAACTTACCATTTATACATACAGGGTGTCCGAGAATTATCTGTACAATTTTTGGCTGTTATTAAAAGTCAACCATGAAGTGTAGAAATTCCAGTGTTGTCCCATTTTACAGAGAATCTCATTAAGTTTTTTCTGATACCACGTTTTGACAAGTTTTTTAGAAATGTACGCGGGTGACAGACATTGATGATTTAAAAGCAAGAATCACAGCTGCTATTGAGCGAATTGATGTGGATATGCTGCAGCGTACATGGCAACATTTGGAGTATCGATTGGATGTTTTGCGAATCACTAATGGTGCACATATCGAATGTTTGTAACAACGTTACTTTAATAAAAGAAACTTTTGAAAATACAGATTCTAAATAATCTTGTTTAAGAATTTTACGTGTGTTATCAAGAATTTTATTAAAAGATGAAATTGTACAGACAATGTTCGGACACACTGGAATTTCTAGAAAACTTGTCAAAACTTGTCAAAACTTGGTATCAGAAAAAACTTAATAAGATTCTCTGTAAAATGGGACAACACTGGAATTTCTACACTTCATGGTTGACTTTTAATAACAGCCAAACATTGTACAGATAATTCTCGGACACCCTGTACTTTAAGACCACGAAGCATTTACATTTTAAATGCAGCTTCACAAATTTTGACCTTCGGATGTGAAACTCAAAATTTGGATGGCTCTGTTCTCTTCCAAATTTATCTATTATTTTCTATTTATTTATTTTTATTTATTTATTTATTTATTTCATGTAGCTATAAGGCTGACTCCGATCATAACTTGGTGGTAATGGAAAATATGGTGAGGCTGAAGACTCTGAAAAAGAATAAAATAGGGAAAAAATGGGATACTGAAAAACTGAAGGGAGAACAAAGGATAGTTTTTGCTAAAAAGGTGAATGAAGATAAGTTATAAGGAGGCAAAGAAATGACGGCCACATTCATATGACAAGTGAAGAAAGACAGGGGTACAATAAAGGAGTGCGCGCAGGAAAATATCGGTTATGTGACAAGAGAAGCAAGGAAACCCTGAGTCACTACAGAGATGCTTCACAAAATGGAAGGAAGAAGAAAATGGAAGAGTATAAATACAGAAGAAGGGAGACAACGATACAGACAGTTGAATAACGAACTGAGAAGAGAAACTGATAAAGCGAGAGAGATGTGGCTTGAAGAGTAGTGCGGGGAAATGGAGGAATTAGAAAGGAAAGAACTGATTTAATGTACCAAAACGTTAAGGACGTAAATAGATGGAAAAGTAGCAGCTTCGGAGTGCGAGAAATAGAGGGGAGAAATGGAGAAAAACTGAAAATCCCAGAAGATATAAGGAAGAGATGGATTGAATATATTGAAGAACTGTATGATAAAGAGAACAAACCTAATAACATCGAAATGGAGGAAGCGGATGAGGTGGAAGTAGATTGTATGGGACCGAACATATTGGAAAGAGAAGTAGAGATGGCTGTAAAAGACCTAAGAAATGGCAAGGCCCCAGGACCAGATGATGTACCAGCAGAACTTCTGAGGAGTCTTGAAGGTGATGCTAGAGAGGAGGTGAATGTATTGTGCAGAAACATGTGTGAAAGTGGAGACTGGCTTGCTGACTTTGAGAGTCTCAATGATTACTATCCCAAGAAACCAAGAGCCACCAAGTGTTCAGAATTTCGAACCATAATCTTGGTCAGCCATGCATCAAAAATAATGCTAAGGATACTAACCAGAAGACTAACGAACGGAGCTGAGCAGTACATTGGGGAGGATCAGTTTGGATTTAGGTCAAAATGCGGAACAAGAGAAGCTATTGGTATTATGAGAATGATGGGGGAGAGAATGCTGGAACATGATCATGAAATGTTTGTTTGTTTTATTGACTTTGAAAAAGCTTTTGACAGAGTCCAATGGAGGAAACTAATGGAAATATTGAAGAATATTAATGTTGACTGGAGGGACCGTAGGCTGATAAAAAATCTATACCTTGGGCAGACTGTGAATGTTAGAGTTGCAGGAGGAGAATCGGAGCCTGGATTGGTTGGGAGAGGGTTCAGGCAAGGATGCTCCCTGTCCCCCGTGTTATTTAACATCTATGCGGAAGCAATGATAATAGAAGCGCGCTTAGATCTGGAAGAGGGAATCAGAGTGGGAGGTAAATTGGTCAAATCTGTAAGGTTTGCAGATGACGAGGCATTTGTTTGTAGTACTGAGGAAGGACTGCAAAGAATGGTTAATAGCTTGACAACAACGGCGGAAGAATTCGGAATGGGAATTAATGAGACCAAGACAAAGGTAATGAAAATTGCAAGAAGGAAAGGAGCACAAATGAACCTAACGATAGGAAATCGGACCTTAGAAGAAGCTGAGCAGTTTAAATATATGGGAAGTTTATTAACCAACAATGGAGATTGCAATAAGGAAGTAAGATCTGCAACAGGTGAGGGAGGAAAGAAGACTCATTAAAGGTGATAAGAGAGAAGAAATGGATCTGACATGTGTTGAGAGGAGAAGGATTGTTGAAGGAGGTGAAAGAGGGTAGATATGAAGGTAGAAGGCGAAGGGGAAGGAAAAGGAAAGCAATGCTGGATGATTTGAAGGCAGGCAGGAGCTACCATGAGATGAAAAAGATACCTCAAGATAGAACATTTTGGCGGGACACATGAGTTGGACCTGCCTGATAGGCAGAACACGATGGATGGATGGATGTAGCTATGTAGTTTCACAAATTTTGATGGTTTCAGTTGTGAAGTTCGAAATTACTGATAGTTGTAACGTTTTTTGTGACCACTGAATACGTAAGTTTTCTCAGTTTCACAAAAATGGATGACATTTTACGGACGTAAGATGAGTAAGTTATGCTGAAAGAGAGGTAGACTCAAAGCCTACTTATATCTAGTCATACCATTTGCATAAAATTTCATACACTTTTGCAAAAATTGAGAAAAGCGAGTTGGTTAATAAATTTACAAAAATACCAGAGCCATAAAAAATTTAAGCTTCACATCCAGAGCCAGTGGATCCAATTTTGTGAAGTTGCATTTAAAATCTAAATAACTCGTGAACTTAATGTAAATGTTAAGGTCTCGTTGGCTTAAAAATTAAAAAAAAATCTGTCAAATATTGTTCGTATGAAATTATTTACATATTAAAATGTAATCGTGGACTGACTAAATATAAGTAGACTTTAGTAGACTTAGATTGTAATGGTTGAAAATAAAATCATATATATATATATGTTATATATATATATGATAATAAAAAGGATGATGACTGCCCACGTTAACATTACAAATATGAATATATTTATTAAAGATTTAATTTAAAAACAATTAACAATTAATTAATTAACAATTATCAATTATTTTTCATTTTCAATTATTAAATTTTTGTAATATTGACGTGGACGTTGATCATCCTTTTCCATCCCAAATTTCGATTCTCTAGGTCCCTAGGAACTCCGTTCTCTACGATTATATATATATATATATATATATATGTGTGTGCCAGCTCACTTAGCGCTTAGTATTCCAAAAGGATATGTAATTGACAGACCGATCAGGGAGAAAAACAATTGAGTATTGCTATAAAAATTATTCTTTGAAAATATTCTTCTATCTTATTCTTAAAGAAAAAGCTAGAAAATAGTCACTGTTACTCCAAAAATTCAAAATATTTAATTATAATAATAATAAGTAATTATAAATTATGAAATTTAAATAGTGACTAAATACCTAAAATTAAAAATACTTTAAAAACTTTCAAAACTTGCCCGAAAAGGCTGTCATACTTGCCAACGGCATATTCACATAAAAATACCGTAATTAAACTACAAAAATTAAACGTTATGTAACATTATGTAAAGCAGTATGGATGTAATATATATTTTATGTAATGTGTTCTTTCTCAATAAGCATCAGCATCATCATCATCAGCAGCATCATCATCATCATCATCATCATCATCATCATTATCATTAATTATCATTATCATTAATTATCATTATTAAAATAGAAGTTGTAAGACAGTCGGTAAATCTCCCAAAATTAGGATTTCGACAGCTTTATTACTCGCCTCAGTTACTTCAAACCTATTATGACAAGGAGGGGGGGGGGGGGGGCAAATATACCAAAAATTGCTTATACAATTTTTTTTGTAGTTGATGAAATATTTTCCTCTTTCAACTAATACACTTTTTATTACACTAATATTTTATTTTAATTACTAGGTATCCTCAGACTTATGACCAGTAATATATATATATTATGCAGGAAGGAGGGGCCAATATGTGTGTGTCTGTGATTGTGTAGCTTTTATACAGGGTGTCCCTTAAATAATGTTGGATTTCATTGAATTGTTACCTTTAATTTTAGTGATTTATGATACCCATATTGGGTATTTCGAGTGGTGACAGTTTGAAACAACAAATCTTGGTAAGGTTAAAACGAAGATTCATTCTCGAAAGCGTTGCTCGTGCGTTGGGTAAGATGTAATGATGTTGTTTAACCTCCTTCGCGACATCTAAGGTCATATGACGGAGGGGACCTACAGCTTTACGTGGGATCCGAACCACGGATGGATACGTAATCTTGGCGCGGAGGAGGGTCTCCCATCCATCTACTTCCCAAACTCAACGTCGCTTTATGAGTGTCTATGATTACTATCCCCAAGAAACCGAGAGTCACCAAGTGTTCAGAATTTCAAACCATAATCTTGGTCAGCCATGCATCAAAAATAAGTGTCGAAATCCTAATTTTGGGAGATTTACTGTTTGTCTTACATTTAAATCTCATAAATATGACTTATTATTATTATCATTATTATTATTATCATTATTATCATTATTATTATTTACTATAATTAAATATTTTGAACTTTTGGAGTAACAGTGAATATTTTCTAGCTTTTTTAAGAATAATATTTTAAGAATAAGATAGAGTATTTTTAAAGAGTATTTTTTATAACCACCCAATTTTATTCTCTGATTGGTCTGTCAATTATAAATCTTTATGGGACACTAAACTCTAAGTGAACTGGCACATACAGTATATATATATGTATATATGTATATGTATATATGTATATGTATATATATATGTATATATGTATATGTATATATATATATATATATATGTATATATATATATATATATATATATATATATATATATATACACACAGCCTAGTCATAATAAATTAGACAGTAGAAATAAGAGACAAAAATGCACACTAAAACCCTCAACTATCACACTGAAAATGTTTCTTGTTAAATCAATCTATTTTTAGGTATGATATTGCCTAGAAGAGTTAATTCTAGAGATTTGTCAGATTTTGTTTGAGGGACGATTGTTGGGTAGCTTGATGCTGGATGGAGTCAACACAATATATCAAAGAACCTTGATGTTTCGCATCGACAGTCAACAAAGTTATAGCGCAGTTTAGTACTAGTGTAAAACCACGACTGAACAGCGAACGGGATGCCCTAAACAAACTGAGAGAACCTTTAGACCTTTCAGAATGGAAATCGAAGAGAATTCTCGTAAATTAACATCTGAAATGGCACAAACACACCAAGTGTCGATAAAAAGTTCAGCATAACCTCCACAGCATGGGATACAATTGTCGAGCAAAACGAAGGAAGTCGAGGAATATTTCACGCAGAAAGAAGTGGACAGACGAGATGTCAGAACATTAAAACTTTTGGAACAGTGTCATCTTTACCGATGAATCCAGGTTCTGTCAGCTTTCTGATAGCGGCCGTGTGTGGGTGTGGAGAGGTTCAGAAGAAGTTTTCATTGCGTCATCTTCAGGAGACAACAAAACATGGAGGGATTTCAGTTATGATGTTGGACGTTATTTGGGGTTGGTGAACGTTCTGTTCTCATAACTTGTGAAGGAATGGTCAATTCACAGAAATACTTTGATATTTTAAAGAGAAAAACTCCTACCAATTTATTCAAATGGGGCAACTATCAAAAGAGACCAGAATTTTATGGAAGACTGTTCACGCTGCTGTGAACTGTGCTGTTCACACTACCAGCGCGACACAAAAGTATCACGCTGAAAATGGCATCTCCCGCCTTCCATGGCCTGGACAATCGCCTGATACGAATCTGATAGAACACGTTTGGGGTGTACTTGGAAGAACATTGAATAAAATGTCGCAAAAAACAACTAAAAAAGCAGATTTACTTTGAAACATCTAAAATGTGTGGGAAAACAATCAATCGGGTGGACATTGATAACCTAATCAAAAGTATGCTGAATCGAGTTTTTGTACTGGAAAAAGGTGGTCGAAAGTCTACAAAATACTAACAAATTTTTTGTACAGAATTTCCTCTTTCCTTGCCTTTAAAATCATGTAAATACACTATCACAAAATTTAGGTGTCTAATCTATTATGACCGGGCTATATATGGGGTGTCCCAAAAAAATGTCTATTTTTATTTGTCCGTTATTTCATAATAAGTGTATATTTTATTAACAGGGTTTCTTCTTCAGAAAGGTAACAAAGTCTACCAATAGACTTAGTACAACTAATTAGTTTCACACTAGTTTCAACAGGATGGAGCACCTCCACACACTGCTTGCGAAACTCGCAACTTCTTGAGGAAGCATTTTTCCGGCCGGCCACTAATTTCCTCTTCATGAGCCAGTGAAATGACCCCCATACTCGCCTGACCTCACACCCCCTGACCTTTTTTTTTTGTGGGGTTACATAAAAGACATCTATTCTACCAAGCCTAAGACACTTAAAGAAACTAAAGACCAAAATCTACGAGGTAATCAACAACATTCCAGCTGAGCTATTTCAAAAAATTATGTCAAACATTTGCGTAAGGTTAAATATTGTTAGAAAAAATTGGCGATTACACTGAGCATGTTGTTTAATTAAGGTTAATATACTACAGGGTGAGCGAAAAGGCCATGTGCACCCGCAAGAAGTATAGTGAACCTATACCTGCGCTTCGTTGGAAGCGGACAGGTGCACAGGGACTTTTCGTTCACCCTGTAGTATGTTTTACGTACCTATTAATAGCGTTTGTCTTTGTGTTTAAATTCCTTTATTTTAACTTAGAACATTTATTTAGAAATAGGGACATTTTTTGGGGACACCTGGTATATATATATAATATATATATATATATATATATATATATATATATATATATTTATTTTATTATATATTAATTGACATTACTTGCACTTTATTTTTCAATACCAGACCAGAATTACAATGCCAGTATATATACCACGATAAAACCTTCTAAAAATATGATTTATATAATGGACGTTTTGCTAAAAATACAAAATTATCCGTGACTGAAATATATTAAGTGTATATTCGTCTATATTCTATAAGCGCACGATTAATATGAAGATCAATTAACAAAATTAATTAATATCAACCTCAGACTTAATTAATAATCCAAATCGAACTCTGGGTCTCAGTCGAGAATGAACGCGGGAATCGCTTATCGAACGGAGCCACTCGTCAAACGCGTCCGCCTCCTCAGAAAACCAAACGGCGAATGGCGAAATTTTCGAGTAATGAAAAGTGGTGCATTTTTTCCGTAGAGTTTCTAATTATTATTATTATTATTTTTAAACAATTATATATATATATAATATATATATATATATATATATATTATCGGGTGATTTTTTCCAAACATCTCACGCTTCGAAAGGTTTTTTTGTTTTTGTTTTTTATTAACTGAAATAAAAGTATGAAATTTTTACTATCTTTTCTATTGATGGGGAATTAGTCCCCAAGTACAAAACATACTGTGTGATGTCCTCTCAGCTCACGATACTTACACGATAATTTCGAAGGAAGAGATCTGTCCAACAGATTTCCTGCGGTTTATGATAAAGAAATAATATGGCCACCAACATCACCAGATATAAACCCCTGTGACTTTTATTTGTGGGGTTACTTAAAAGAGAGAACTAATTCGCAAATACTTTCTCCAGAGTACCGCAAAATTTTGTTGTACGTGCGCAAAGCGTTTATTAACGAGCTGACAGGACATCACATAGTGCGTGTTTCACACTAGGGGACTACTACTAATTCCCCATGTGTAGAAAAGGTACAGTAAAAATTTCATACTTTTAATAAAAAGGATGACCAACCTTTTCAAAAAAATAACATATTAAAAAAAATTTCATCCGAGATACATTAAAAGATAAATTCGTTTTCTTTCAATGATCTCGCTTTTACTGTATATGGGAAACTTATTCAAAATAAATAGAAAGAAAATAGCAAATAATATTTTAAAATCATTCCGAGCCGTTGGCCAAAATCGATGTTGTAATTTTCATTTTTCCATTTGCGACTGGAATATCCAGAGAGTAAGGCGATGAAACTTTGTAAATGGCCTTCCGTTTGTCCGTTTTCTCATTGTATCAGTTGCTCGGAGACACTAGCACCGGACCTCCAAGGCGGGCTTCCCATATTTTTACACTAAAAATATATTTATTTTGTAAATAAAATAAGTGTATACGTTTAGTTTACAGTGGTTTTATACTACGGGGGGGGGCGACCCCCCCCTCAATTGTAGGGGGTTCACGAAAGAGCCTAAAGGGGACCGAGAAGTGTTAGAAAGAGATTAGAAAAAATTAAAATTTATCATAAAAAACTAATGTAAATTGTCTTTCATAGTTTTTCTCTTTGCATTACAGTTTATTGCAAAAATCCTCTCCTAATACTTAAGAAAAGCCAATACCGAAACTTTGTTGTCTATTAGCCCGTTTTGGAAGGGAAGGGTGCCCGTAAAGACAGTTGATCAGAAAGGGCGTCATAATGTCAAAAAGTATGAGAATGAATGCGTATCCTAATCCGACGTTAGGTTAGATTAGGATGAGTTAGATTAAGTTAGCTCAGGTTAGGTGGACCTATATATTTATTTCGTCGACAATTCTAGGAACTCAAGGAATAAGGATAGGTCATTGAGGTCACTGAAGGTTATACCCTTCAACCTTTCAAATGTTCCGTGCGATGATTCCTCATTTTACGAAGGTCAAGCTTGTCGCCCCCTCCTTTTGACATATATATATATATATATATATGTTGTTGACATGACAAATTGCAACATTTCTCATCAGTGGGTTTTTCATTATGTTAGGTTAAGTCAAGTTACGATAGGATAAGTCAGATTAGGTTAATTAACATTGGATAATAATAATTAAAGAATTTTAAAAATTTTGTCGGTAAATATGGCATAGCTCCGGGTATGGTCCCTCTTAATGCGGTCTATCCATAAAAAAATACTCCAAATGCGCCTCACTGGTGTAGTGGTTAGCGTCGTTGACTACGAACCCATCGGTCCCAAGATCGAGACCCGGTAATGGCAGGCGACGCGCAGCATAAAAAACCAGATGTTCATCCTTCCACACAATAAAGAAATTGGTGGACAGATAAATGGGTACCCTGGGTAGCCTAGTGGTTAAGACGCTGGGCTACTGGTGGGGCGTGGTTCGGATTCCACGTTAAACTGTAGGTCTAAGGTGGAGTGATGAGCCCAACCTTCTTCAGAATGAACAATTCGGGCGGGAGTAAAACCAAATATAAGATACTGGATCAATTTAATTTCATACGACCTAATTTAACATTCGCCTTTCAACGCATTTTGAAGACCCCTTCGTGCAGCCGCCAGATTTTGGTGTCGCTCTTCTACCCAACAAAATAAATTAAAATAACCGTTTATTATTTATTATTTAATAAATAATTAATTGAAATTTATTTATTTTTATGGTAATCCAAAATGTCATGATTTATTTAGTCCGTGATTTGATTTTCTTTAAGCTACAGTTATTTGAGCTCAATTTGTCCTCTTTACACTGACTTACTCTAAGTTAGTGGTTCCCATCCTAGGGGTAAATTACCCCACTGGGGTAATGACAACTATTTTGTGGGGCAATGACGCGCGACCCACAAGTTATAAAAATATCTAATGATTTGAGATATAATGGAGCTGGATTAAAATTGAGTGTTGCATAACCATACAAAAAGGTTGGGAACCCCTGCTCTAAGTTTTGTTTAAGTGTTGCACGGGACGCTTGACGAGAGATTGCACACGGTCGTGACAGACATTTTGAATAGAAAAATTTGAAATTTTGGCGTTGTCAAAAAGGATTAACATTTTAACAGAGTTAATTTAATTTAACAAAAATCTTGACAGAAAACAAAGCGAGTGACGACATTATCTTACGTACAGTGCATCGCATAGAGAGAGAGAGAGTTTAAACTAAACCCTACATTCTGACAAATGCACAGCCACTCTTTAACGGCAGAGGTCACCAACCTTTTTTTTTTTCTGTTCACCGCCCACTTTTACGATTTTTTGTAAATTAAAAAAAGCTTATCGCCCACCTTAGATCAAAAACAATAAATCAACATAATCGATAAAATAAATAATGAAATAAATGTTTAATTACTTTTAATGTGAGCCCACTAGTGGGCGCTACCGCTCAGGTTAGTGACCCCTGCAAGTTTAACCCAACCACCAGCGGAGGAGCTCCGAGTCCTGGATCTCTCTCTCTCTCTCTCGTTGCCAACTAGTCTTCTGTCCCTCATTTTGTATTATTAATTTTCGCTTTAATAATAATCCAAAAATAAAAATTGTTTTTTAATAAAATATATTTCTAATTCCTTTATTTTTTACTAATTACAAATAATTAAATTTTACATTTAATATATTTAATTCCACGTAATTAAATCAATTTACTAAAATAATTACCTTCAAAACGTAATTAGTAACAATGATACCTATTTTAAAGGCACTCATTTTGTCATGATGGCACTTGAAATGTCACTGCTCACAATTTTAGATTTAATCTAATTTGGGTTTTAAGTGAGCTAAACCCTTTATATATATACAGGCTGTCCCATCGGAGGCCTTTTCCTCAGGAGTGTAACCCACTTCCATATTAGCCATTGGGTGTTATTCTACTTGCAACAAAAAGAAAGGTCCCGAAACAAGACATCAATTTGAGCATTTGTTTTAGTCTAATGTCTTACTTGTGTAAGCTTAATTTAGAATAAATTTTCTTATGAGACAGGACTTATGGGACACCCTGTAATATATATATATATATATATATATATATATATTACAGGGAATCTGTGTAACTAGGGGTTTCATGAAATCCCTAAAATGTTCAGGTATTTCAAGTAAGGTGAAGTTTTGATTTTTTCATTAAATCTACAGGAAAATTGAATACCCAGTTAGGTCAACTGTATACGCTTAACCCTTAGGTTAAGTCGTGATATTTTCGTTAAAACTAGCGAAAATATCACGACTTAACCTTACATGAAATCCCTGAACATTTTAGGGATTTCATAAAATCCCTAGTTAAGCAGATTCCCTGTAATATATATATATATATATATATTATATATATAATATATATTAGTGATGTAGCGGATGTCATTTTTTCACATCCGCGGATGAGGATGTTTGATTTCAACATCCGCGGATGCGGATGTCTACATTTTCGTTATTTTTTAGGATATATTCGAGATTTGTTGTGTTTAACGTATATAATAAGTTATTATATAGAGAGAGCTGTAGCTATAATGTAGTATAATTGATTAATTGTACAATAATTGCTGTACTTTTCTCTGAACATATAAAATAATATCAAGCATCTAACTAATATAGAAATCAATTAGTGAATTCGTCTGCAAATAAATTCGTTATATTTTGTTGAGTTTCAGCCACAATTAGAAACCATAATTGTGTTACCAGGATGCGGGACGTGAACCCAACTCAAATGCACCCCACCGACCTCTTTCCCCAACCTCCTCCACCCTTATAGAAAGAGATCTTTAATTAGCTTGATAACTATTTATATTAAGTTTAAAGTTTTATTAGGCATATTTATAAATGAGTAATTAAATAAAGTAAACTAAGATGTTCATCGTTTAATGTTCAAACTTAATTATAGGAAGGTTATGCTTAAGGAACATTAATTTTTCTGCCTTTTCTGCTGCCAGTCTGTTTCTCTTTTCATCATATATTAATCCAGCACTGCTAAATAATCTCTCGCTTGGTACGTTTGTTGGAGGACAGGCTAAATGTTTCCTCGCAAGTTTACTCAAGTATGGATAGATATTCTGCGTATTTTTCCACCAACTAATAGGATTGTCTCATGCAGCCAGGCGTTTTTCTTGGTGATAGCTCTCGATCATTTTTACTACATCTTTTGACATCGCGTAGGTCTCGTCATTGCTGCTTGACTCAAGAAACTGAGAGACAGATTCTGTGATAGATTTGCTCGTTGAAGGTGTTGGTTCTGTCACTGAAACTTTTATTCTTTTGGTGGGTGGCGAAGCGACAGATTCAAGAGATTGAAGCTCTTCAACTGCTTTGCCAAGTGATGATTTAACTCGTTCTAATGTACTAGGTGAAAATAACTTAGCTTTGTAACGTGGATCTAAGTAGGTTGCAAGAGAGTAACTTCATACAAGAACAGCCTCTCGTCTTGTCGCTTGCATCACTTTTGCGCACAATGAACTAGTTCTATTAATAGAGTAGAATTTGATAATTTCCGCTTATTAATGACGTTTTATCTCAACGGTCCACATCCGCACGACATCCGCAGTCCAAAGTGCGGATGCGGACGCGGATGCGAGAAAATGTGCGGATGTTATGCGGATGTGACCTAC
Organism: Bathynomus jamesi; assembly: GCA_023014485.1. Classification (NCBI taxonomy): domain Eukaryota; kingdom Metazoa; phylum Arthropoda; class Malacostraca; order Isopoda; family Cirolanidae; genus Bathynomus; species Bathynomus jamesi. The sequence continues at coordinate 73,958 of JAJOZX010004938.1, read as the reverse complement.
ATCACTAATATATATATTAGGGTGTTTCATAAATTAAAAGTTTGGAAAAATTTTAATCCACATGGATCCCCTTGTTCCATTTGCTGAGGAGACTGATAACCGAAGTATTAATTCAATAGTTTAAAGTTTACGGGTCCCCAGTTTGATGCTCTGGCAGATCATAAACGGAAAAAATTAAACAAAAATCTGTCAATGAATTTTTATTCAACAAACGAGTACCATTTCACTACACATTTTCACAAAGATACAAAAAACAACCACTTCTTGCGAATCATTTGTCCATGAAATCCTTCTTGGTTTTATTCGGGTATTTCGCCCTATGCTGCATCACAGTTTTGAGCAAATACTGCTTCTGCTCTTCGTTCTTCGTCAGAGAACAGTTGAACTCTTTGGTGAGCGCGATGGCTCTTTCGGCCCGATCGTTGACGACAGAGATTTTGTTAACAGTTGTCGCTGCTTGCTTGAAGCCCTCTACTTCAGTCCACTCGGCAACTGGCTTTTTCAAGAATTCTGTGTCCAAGTCGAATGCATGGAAGAAAGCCATCGTCTTTCCTGTCACGAACTCCGCCAGGTGTTTCGAGGCAAGATTCCTGACGTTCTTCCCTTGGGGTCGCTTGAGTTCCTTTTTCGATGCGGGCTTACCCAAACTGACGACCATCTGAGCCTTTTCTTCATCTGCCACATCTGCGTCGAAGAACGCCATGGCAATAAGAGTCTCAGAGATGTACCATAGGTGTCGAGACATGGCTTCTTGCGCAGCGTTAACACACGAATATCCCGACATGGCAAAGGCTTCCGCGTCACGCAGAAATTCCAGATCAACTGCGGCAGCCTTGCTTGAGGTTGCAGCACGAGTCCAACCTCGGATGTAGACGAGGGACAGGAAGAGACCTACGGCTGTCAGAGCTTCCAACTCGTGACTCGACATCTTGAACTGCTTCTTCAGTAGAATTACTTTCAAGGAGTAGATGGCTATCGCCATCCATCAAGCGTGATGGTAAGCGCCAGGGGCTCTGAGAGGGAAATCCACCACTTTTGCTTCTCCCAGGAAGATGAGAACCAACTGTAGCAGTTCCTTGTAGTCATCGCGCTGATGCGACGTGCTCACCATCCCTCTCACCAGCAGGACTGACTTCTCCCTCAGTTCCCTCATAGAGTCATTGACTTGAGCAAAATCGTACGGCCGCACGTCCAACCGGTCGATGAACTTCCATTGTGCCTGAAACCTCTTGAAAACGGGTATATCGGGGCCACTTGAAGGGCCGTATGCACGCTTGAAGACGGAGCTGAGGATGACTTCATAGATGTGATGCCGACAGGGGAAGTACATGAGTTCTCTGCCAAGACCTTTCTCAATCAGGACGCAGGCCCCGATATGAATCCCGGTGTTCGACGCTGTCGTGTCGAAAGACAGTCCCCGCACGCGCTCTTCCATCCTGTGTTCCTTGACCAAATCCAAGCAAACTCGCGCTATCTTCTCGCCGGTTCCGGACGTCACCTTAGGAACGCCGAGCAACTTCTCCTTGCCGTCGCCAGAGACGAGGACGGCGATCCGGTCAACGCTCTCCTTCCATTGCTCATTGTCAGGTAGGAGCTTACCGTCCCAATGCAAGACAAGAGGCTGACCAGGACAACTTCGTCGGATTGATAACTTTCAGCAGCCACCTTCCTGAGAGCCTTGCGTGTGCGGTACATGGTACTGGCAGAAATGGACAGTTTATCCAAGTCAAAACCTAGTGATTTAGCCGCTGCAGCGTACGACATAGCTGAATCGCGGTACGAAATATTCAGCCGATCGTAGGTAGTCGTCACATCCTGTGAGATCAGATTCCTGCGTCGCTTCTTGGTATTTCCCTTGGAGGAGGATGGAAAAACTTCCACGGTTGGGTCAACGACATCTGAGTCAGTCTCTGACGAAGTTGAAATCACTAAAGCCCCCGTATCTTCTGCAGCTCCTTGTTCCTTCCTGGCCTTCTCCTGTTGTTCCTTAATCTTGTCCAGCCTCTTCCTTTTCCTAATCTCCTTATAGTGAAGCTTCATGTCAACAGGGCCCATGCTGCAGGAATTTGGATCTTCACGCTGCATGTCGAGAAAGTGGATGTCCTCCTGATTCTTCATCATTTCCTTAGCCTGTGAATGAGCAATGTCCATGATCTCCTTCGCTATTGCCTCCTTGAACATCGCCTCCTTCACTCGGAAGGACTCTGCTTTATGTGACTTGTGCTTCACAAGCCGGTCGTATTCCTTGAGAAGGGATTCCATCTTCCTCAAGGCCGAATCTCGACGCATCATGGGGATTCTCGCTCTCTCCCAAAATATGAGACAGGCATCCAGGCACAGGTTCAGGCATTTAGTACGTCCAAATTTTTGCTCCTTTTGGTGGTAAAAGTACTTTTTGAGTACTTGCAACTGAGTTGGAAGGCCACTTGATGTGATGTTCGCATCCGTCTGGCCAATAAGAAACACTTCTGTTTTCGCTCTGGTAGACACCTGGAAAAGAAACAAACTAAATAATTCCACAGAAATAATTTCACATCTTAATTAATTTCATTAATTAAATAAAGAAAAGCAGTAACTGGGACTCGAACCAGTATCATAGCCGTTTGGCGGCATCGCTCAAGTCGGCGTACACAGCACGCTATCCACTACACCATCTAGGGAGTGGATAGCGTGCTGTGTACGCCGACTTGAGCGATGCTGCCAAACGGCTATGACACTGGTTCGAGTCCCAGTTATTGCTTTTCTTTATTTATAAAACTGATACGTGTACACTACGTTCTCTTTGACAATTCATTAATTAAATAAATTTCAATACCGCAGTAAAATTACATTAATTAGTATCATAAATAATTACCAGCTTAGTTGTCCAATATGCAACAGACTAATTAATTTCATGTAATATTAATAATAAATATCACTACCACAGTAAAATGACAGAAATTAAATAATAATAAATTTCAATACCACAGTAAAATGAGATAATTAGTAGCATATATAATTACCTCCATAGTTGTCCAATAGACTATACAACACGAACCGCTCAAGTGACGAAGAAAACCGTCTTCACTGCAGGCAGGCGAGAAATGAACTGACAAAAAGTCGTCAAAGTTGGGGACCTCTAAATGCAGCGCGATCTGGTTCAAACTTGCACAAACGTGTTTTCTTGTTCTTTAGAATACGGAGAAACGTGTGGATTAAAACTCCAAGCTCATTTTTATTTTACCCTATAGGTATGAAACACCCTAATATATATATATATATATATATATATATATATATATATATATATATATATATATATATATATTCAATGTTCACTTGCATATTTGTCCAAAAGGAAGTTAATATTTTATTATAAAATCAAATGTAAATATTCTTAACCCTTAATATAATAGGAAATCGTGGGTCAGAAATGAATTGGGTGTTGGGTCTGTGGGACCCGTGAATTTCTTTCCAGGGATTACTATTGATGACTTTACAGTTTCAGTATAGAAGTATGAAGAGTTAAACATCTTTTACGCAGAACGCATTTCTACCCATATGCCCATTTCAGGATACGAGCAGCTCGCAACAGCATTGCCAAGCAAATAAATGGTCAAAGTACTGACGAAGCTTTCTTTCGTACATGGTTGGTCACCACTGAAAGCAACATATATATATAGGAATGAACTCAGAATGGTTCCCCGAGGTTTTTTATGATACACACAGACCGTGCATGGAACAAGGAACTCTTCTAGGAAAATTAAATCCACTATAGTCCGAATAAGTAATGGTAAATGACAAACACCATAGTTTTTCTTTTTAATGATGCTAGCCCGAAATGGGCAACGGGTCACTCGCAAAGAGGTCCCAGAAATATAGCTTCCCTCACCAGCTATCTGCAAAGCAGATAGGATCCAGCTTTGGGACAGGATCTAGGGTTTAAAGCAGCCTAGCCCAGCTACATTTAGAACCTCAATATAAGCAAAAGACTCGCTGCCTTCACGTCAGATTGAATACATAAAAAAAAAAGGGGTAACTATTATATTTTTAACCAAAACTTAAACCTCATCTGACAGAATTGAGCGTCCACTTTTCAAGGCACATAACATGTCCGTTTCAAGATGGGACATTCTGAGTTTTATACCTTAAAGTTTTATACCTGAAAGGACTCGTGCAAGAAACCGGAGCAGACTTTGCACGCCTCACGGAAAACCATCTAAACGACTGCAAGGCGAACTGTGAACACTGAGCGTTCTGTATCGATAAAAAAGAAATACAAATTGACAACTATAACATCCTCCGAGCCGACAGAATGGTGAGACCTAAAGGAGGATGTGCTATTTACACACGCGAAAGGCATATGGCAGAAATGACTGTAAGTACCTCAAACAGCTACGTAGAATGTGTAGCAGCAAAAGTTGAAAAATTAAATATGGTACTAATTGTAATGTACAGACCCCCGAACACGTCAACCTCAAAATTCTCTGATTCCATTACAGAGGTAAGAAACTGGGTAAAAGATCTTCGCTCTCCAACCCCAAATATTTTTCTGTGGTGATTTTAATTTTCCACTTATGAAATATAAAAGGATAGGAAGAAATATATGTATGTAAACCAGGACGAGGGGGGGCACATGGGAAGACCAGGAGCAGGTAAAAATGCTACTAGCTCTGGCTGATGAATTTGTTAACACAAGAAATAACAGAAAACGCAAGAAAAAGCAACTGCCTACATTTGGTGTTCACAAACAACAGCAACCTAATTAATAATGTAGAAATATCCCCAACTATAATATCGGATCACAACATTATTGAAATAACAACTAATATAAAAGCAACAGGAAAGGTAAAAACACGCACAACAGAAAGAAGCAAATTCGAAACTTTTAATTTTCACTCCAAAGCTATAAACTGGGAAGATGTGACATCCAGCATGGAAGTAATAGATTGGAAATCCATCTTCGAGGCCAAGACAACGGAAGAGATGCTAATGACTTTAGAGAAGACGCTGGAAATTGTGGAAAGACATGTCCCAAAAATACAACAAAGAGGAAAGAGAAGTAGGTTCGAGACACAAAAGAGGTCATTGTTCCGAAAGAGAAAACGAGTGACTGCAAAATTAAGTAACTGTAAAGATAACATCAGAAAAATATTAAACGATAAATTACAGAGAGTCGATGGCGTCATACAGGAACTAATTGAGAAGCATACAGAAAAAGAAGACGACGCTTTAGAAGCTATAAAAGTTAACTCAAAGTACTTCTATAATTTTGCAAAAAGGAAGTCGAAAAACCATGCGACTATCGGACCTTTGAAAAACGAGGACAGTGCTTTATCTGATGATCTAACAGAAGTATCTGAAATATTAAGAGCTCAGTACGAATCATCTTTCATTATGCCAAAAACTGACACTGATATGCGATAGAAACGCGTTCTTTGAAGAAGAATTATTACAAGGGGAAAGTATGACGGACTTCGACTTTACGACAGATGATATTGCACAAGGTATAGGGAAACTAAAAGCACAATCAGCACCAGGACCGGATAAATGGAATGCCACACTGATCAAAAACTGCAAGAATGCAATCGCTGAGCCCCTATACTGGATATGGGGACGATCACTAGCACGGGAGAAATACCGGGCATCCTGAAGAGCGTAAACATAGTCCCAATATATAAAGGAGGAGATCGATCTGAGGCCAAAAACTATAGGCCAGTGTCGCTTACATCTCATCTCACTAAAATATTTGAAAGAATAGTTAGACAGAAAATCTGACTTTTTGGAAGCTCGAAAAATAACCAATGATAACCAACACGGGTTTCGGTCAGGCAGATCATGCCTATCACAGCTAATGGAACACAACAACAACATTATTGATACACTTGAAAGTAATGAAAACTATGATGTAATATACACAGACTTTGCCAAAGCGTTCGACAAGTGTGACCATGGAATCATAATACATAAACTGAAGTAGATGTGAATCACAGGAAAAGTAGGGAAATGGATATATAATTTCCTTAGTGAACGGCGGCAAGTCGTTACAGTACAAGGAGTATCTTCATCAGAATCAGAGGTCCTCAGCTCAGTACCACAAGGAACAGTATTAGCTCCACTACTCTTTATAATCATGCTAACTGACATAGATGAGGACATTACCAGAGACAGCATAGTAACATCCTTTGCCGATGACACAAAGATCAGTAGAAAAATAAGAACCCAGAAGATATAGGATCTCTACAAACAGACATGAATAGAATCTACAAGTGGACGGAAGACAACAATATGAAATTTAACACCGAGAAATTTCAGCTATTAAGGTACGGAAAAAGAGAGGACCTAAAATCCATGGAATATTATACCCCAAATGGCCAGGAAATTCAGAGAAATTCTAAAGCAAAAGATTTAGGGGTTGTACAAAACTCAGCTGTTCATCCTTCCACACAATAAAAAAAGTGGTTAGTAGATAAATGGGTACCCTGGGTAGCCTAGTACTTAAGACGCTAGGTTGCTGGTGGGGCGTGGTTCGGATTCCACGTTAAACTGTAGGTCTAAGGTGGAGTGAAAAGCTTGACCTTCGTCAGAATGAACAATTCGGGCGGAAGAAAACTAAAGGTAAGATATATATATATATTCCGTATATATATATATATATATATGTGTGTGTGTGTGTAAACTCAAACGGAATAGAATCTAAAGACGACTACGTCGTACGGTAGAATAACTTCCTAATATATAGGCCTACAGTACATACATTACAAAAATTTTGTTTCCCACTGGATTGGGGTGAGAAGGCAAAAATAATTCGGATGCGAAAGACCGAAGGTAAAGAAGAAGAAGAAAAGGTAGAGACTAAAGTGCACACATCCGTTCACATACACATTCTGGTAGACCAGCGTCCCCCACATGGCTAAATTCGACACTTAGGCGGGACTTCATATGCCATGAGCGGTGGCGCTACCAGGATTTGTCGAGAATAAAGAGAGAGACAGAGGCCTTACTTACAAATTTCTAAAGAATTTCTTCCATTCCAACCGACTCGCGAGCACTTCTCACGCATCACCACATCAAGTCCACCTTTTCTCACCCAATCATTCACCATGTCCATCCACCTCCTTCTCGGCTTCCTTCTCCTCCTCCCATCAACCTTCGCAAACATTCTTATACATTCTTTTCATAACACTCATCTTGCATTTTTTCAACATTTTCCAAACCACCTCAACTCATTTTCCTTTTATTTTTCACCTCCACTGACTTCTCAACACCACCATACCTTTTCCAGAATCACACGATTTCTTTCTCTGTCAGTCCGATTCCCGCCACACATACTCCTTAGATTACCCATGCCAACTTTCACCATTTTGTCCTCCCTTTCATGCCATATCAATGCTTCACACACTCAGACAAAAGTACCGGTACCAACACACTTTCATGTAATTTTATAGCATCCCTGCTCAATCCCCGCCTGTAAATAATGGTGAATGATATTTATTATTATTATTTACATAATAAAAGGTATCATTTTTGGTGAATTAATTCATAATCACATTTTCTAAATATAGCTTTTCCCGATATTCTGCATGAGAGTCTAACGAAAGACCCAATCCAATTTACGTACATGATCACCAAATCAATATGAGATCAGTGCCATTTCAACCAGAAAAAAAGAACTCGGTATGAGTAATGTCGCTGCCAGTGGCACTCCAAAATTCAAATTTTGTCATAAATTTGCTGCTCACAGAGAGAGATGACTAAGTGGGAAGATACATAATTGATAGATGAATCAAACGATACAAAAAAAACACAAAAAGATAGATAAAGGGGACCGAAGACTTAACGAGTGTGTGAAGTATACACCATCCGATGGATAGTGAATAAGTGAATTGAATGAGGGCTGTAAATACAATTACAGGCCCCATTATTCGTCTCTTTTGAGGAAGAGATTCACCGACAGAGCCTTTAAAGTAGCCATATATATATATGTGATATATATATATATATATATATATACACACTTCTCCTTTCCTTCACTTCATTATTTCGCCCGTTTGTCGGTGCACGTCTAGAGGAATGGTCGACTCATCTGTGTGAGGAATTATCTTGAGGGCTTCACGGCTTTATCTTCATCTGCCTTTATACCCCTCCTTTGGGAAAGGTATCCCCCCTCCCGCCACCCTGAAGGAGGGTGAAGCTTGTCTTTCTGTAGGACGGAATTTGTTTAGTGGAACTTTCATACGTATTTCTTTGTCTCTTTATATATATATATATATATATATATATATATATATATATATATATATATATATATATATCAAAGCTATTGACTTCTCCTTAGGGAACCGGAGCTTACAGATGAAAAGAAGGATCAACACAACGGCAAACATTTTCATTTATTTGTACATCAGACGTTTCGACAAATCTTTTGTCATCATCAGTGAGTTAAGTCTTAAAACCTTAAAACAAAATTGAAAAGTGAAAGTTACATCAATACAATATTAAGACTATTAAAATTAAAACCTTAAAGCAAAATGAAAATTGCATCAATACAAAATTAAAAACATTTAAATTTCATCACTATAAAAACTAAAATACGTCTGATGTACAAATAAATGAAAATGTTTGCCGTTGTGTTGATCCTTCTTTTCATATATATATATATATATACAGGGTGGGCCGTAAGTTTCCATACATAGGAAAATTTAAATACGTGCGTCGGTATTTGGATCAGCAGTTTCCGGATGCTTGGATTGGTGGCGTGGTCCTGTGGAGTGGCCTCCCAGATCCCCAGATCTCACCCCCCTTGATTTCTATCTTTGGGGGCACTTGAAGGCCATGGTGTATCAGGAAAAGATACGAGACATAAATCATCTAAAGGAACGTATCACCAACGCCATTACAAGCATAACGTCAACTGTGCTAATGCGTGTTCATCAACAGTGGGGAACACGTATTGAAATGTGTTTTCAAAACAATGGCAACCATGTAGAGCATATTATATAAATAAAAATGGTTGTCCATAAAAAAAAATTTATTTTTCCTATGTATGGAAACTTACGGCCCACCCTGTATATATATATAATATATAATAATATATATATATATATATATATATATATATATACCGGGTGGACGAAAAAACCTGGACACTTTTGTTTTTCCTACAAACTTCAAACTAGTGAAGCTAATACACCCAAATTAGTACAAGATGTAGCCAATAGTATGATTATCACTCGCAAAATTACACTGAACACCTCGGAGAACTTTTACCGGAATGCCAAGACTTGTACCCGAATGAAGATTTTATTTTTGTTCAAGCCAATGCAACATCCCATTCAGCCAAGGCAACCCAAGAATTTTTGATGGCGAACATTCCTGAATTCATAAAAAATGAAGAATGGCCACCAAATTCTCCCGACTTAAATCCTCTGGATTACTTCGTGTGGAATGAGCTGAAGTCATTGGTGTACCATGGTCGCAGGGAACTATTTTCAAAACTGGAAACTCTTAGACAAAGAATTGAGGTTGTTTGGGCTATGGTGTCCCAAGACAAACTAAAATCATCCATAGATCAGTGGAAAAGAAGAGTACTGGCCGTAATTCAAAAAAATGGGGGCCAATACAACATCGATTTCAATAGGGTAAGTTTTATAATTATGAGTTCCATTGAAATTTTTAGCACATGATAACTATACTATTGGCTACATCTTGTACTAATTTGGGTGTATTAGCTTGACTAGTTTGAAATTTGTAGGAAAAACAAGTGTCCAGGTTTTTTCGTCTACCCGATAGATAGATAGATATATATATATATATATATATATATATATATATATATATATATATATATATATATATATATATGTGTGTGTGAAAGTTTTTCATCAATATACAGTTAATTATGTGTTTTCATCACAGTTATTTCATCATTCTGTTGAAGAATACAGATTAAAGACCGCTTACGATTGAAACTAATAATGGGGGGAGAGGTGCAGTGACGAGTCCGCTGCACGTAATGTATTTAGTTCGACCCAGTTCTCCTTTCTAAGGAGGGAGTTTATCTTTTCCGGCTGGTGCCATTACCCCGTATCTCAGCGCCCTCTGATGGGCGAAAAACGCGAAACAGCACAACCTAACCAGATTAGTCACAATTTGTTTCGATAACCAGTTGCCTCTGGGTATCATGCCCCCATCCCCGTCAAATCGATCTATTACCAAGTTAGGTTAAGTCAGGTTAGGTTAAATTAGCGACTTAAGTTAGCGACTTTCATTTGACGCCTTTACCGCGAATGCGATGACTATGTCGTGGCTATTGTAGTAACACCACTTCCCGTCGATCAGCAGTTAGTTAAGCGACATTGGCTTTGGATAGGAGTTGGATGGGAGATTGTCCTTGGCGTTCAGATAATGTATCGACACATGGTTCGGATCCCTGGTAAAGCTTTAGTAGGTCCCGTCCTTTACGATCCCTTTTAGATTATTGGGAAGGAGGATAAACGAGACAACCAACTAACAACAGGATTTTAAAAGAACTAACCACAGTCATTGAATGACTTTATAATGATGTGTAGCAGACAAAAAATAATAAAAAACAGCCCTTTATTATTTTTATTCATTTTAACCGTAAAAAGAACAATTTTTAATGTTTTTTTAACAATAATAATATGACCAATAAAATTACAAAGTTACTCCACCGATCTCGACCATTCTTATTTGGTTTAAAACTTATTATCTGCGTTCTTTTCATACATTCATCAACGGTCAAGTTCAAAATATCTCTCTCTCTGTTATTCGCATAATGACGATATATATATATATATGATTAAATACAGTGTGTGTGTGTATATATATATATATATATATACACACACACTGAAGTATTCAAGTGACGAAGAACGAAAACAAATTATTTGGTCGTGACAAGAAAATACAAAAATAAAGAACAGGAAAAACGCCATATTTTTCTTTATCATTCTCGAGGTTTTTTCTTTGGGTTTTTACATCACACACTCTTATTTGTCTTGAATGTAATCAATTTTTGGTTTTTCCCGTGTTGTTCTGTGTGTGTGTATATATATATATATTTTGTGTGTATGTATGTGTGTGTGTGTGTGTGTGCGCGCGCGTTCTTCTCGACAAAGTTTAGGTTAGGTTAAATGTAGGCATACACAGCTGAAAATGTTAAAATGTCGCAACTTTATTCAGGTGGTCACAGTTGTGTGTTGTGTGTAATTTTCGCGCCAACGTGACTCTGAGAATTTACGGGGGGGGTTACGATAATTCTACAAATGCGGAAGGATTTATGAACTAAATTAAGTTAGTTGGGGTGAGGCCCCCATCCCCGTTTGAAGACCCCAAGGATCCGAATGGATTTACCTCAAAGTCCTCCTTAGGGATGCCAAATTAATTGGATGGATGAGGTTGAACAGAAATCAAAGCTGGGTATCAAGTTCGAATCAAGCCGAAGGTGTTTTGCACCCCCCACCCCACCCCTTTAAGGGTGGGTATATCTCATCCGCAGATAGTATCACGGAAATTAATTTAAGAAGTATTTTGACTGAACCCCTAATTTGGGGACAGGGGTAGACTGGGACTAGGGGTAACTCATGAGGTAAATAATACTCAGATGTTGTGAATGAGGTTAAGCAACCCAAAGGTCATATGACAGAGGGGGACCTACAACTTGACGTGGGATTTGAACAACTATTCAACCAAGGGAGACTCAGACACCTTAAGCAAAAGAAATCTGAGGTCTGAGCCGTGAGTCGAACTCAGGACCTTTAGGTTAACAGACCTGCGCTTTACTACTAGGCTGTTTTTAGCGGATAAACTAAAGAATCAAATCGTTTAAGATGTCCTCCCTTAGTTAGTCTGTCATCTTTTCGTCTTTGCCACGCGCAGAAATTTTAGAAGAAAAATTTCTCGGGAGCAATTCTCTAAAAGCAAAACACGACTCGGGGTCCAAAAACCCGTTGCCTTTTGAGGGGGACCAAGATTTTTATTATATAGAAAAAGAGCTCGGAAACCCGCAATTATAATGTTGTGCAACAACAGTATTTTATGGTTAACGCTACAATCATAAATTTGGTTGTTTCTATCCACGTATCGTCCTCTGCATCGTCAGTACGAGTATACTCGTATTTTTTTCAGTACCCACTCGTGAGGCAGAATGCGATACTAGACTCTAGAAGGAATTAAACTACAATAACTAAAATACTAGTTAAGATGTCTATGTACAAGCTTTATTCCATAGTTTATAAATACAGGGTGCTCTAAAATTACCAAGTAAACTTTTATATGAACGCAATATCTTAACCAAAATTATGCTATATTTAACAATTTTATTTCAAATACAGCAACAATAAGAAAAACGACAATAATTGTTAATTTATATGTTCAAAGTGTCTTTGTTCAACGTCAACACATTGTTCACGACGTCCCACTACTTAACGACAGACATATAAAAGTTTACTAGCTAATTTTAGAACACCCTGTATAATCAACTAATGGCCAAGACACCCGTAATTACAGCTTAGGTGAAGATGACAACTTTACAATTTTTTAGATACAGTATCATTCCGCCCATACTTCCATTTCAGGGTACGAGCAGCTCCCAATAGCATTGCCAAGTAAACAGGGGGTCAATGTTCTGACGAGACCTCCGATCGTACTTTATCACTACTGAAAGCAATAATGCTCCAATCGTTTGAACGCAATTTTCGTTAGATGTATCGCAAATACGCTGTTATTATCATCCAGGTTCATCATTCTTCAGGAACAAGGAGCACCGCAAGTTTGTGTTTGTTCCTCATCCTATATATATATGATGAATAAAACCACGAAGAAAGGAAACACAAAATGGTGCTCAAGCGCTTTCGTCTAATGACATCCTCAGGAACACTGAAGTACATAAAAAGGTTAAGCCTATATATAGGTTACAAAAAGAAAAATAAATAACATACATACACACACACACACACACATATATATATTATATATATATATATATATATATATATATATATATATACACAAATACATACATACATACATACATATATATACAATAAACAGAAGTAAAAATAAAAAATATAAAAATTAAAACCTTAAAGGATTACCAGTGAGGCGTACAGATTTGTAAGGAAAAATATCGATTTTTAGCACAAGATCAAATGGATTATAAAAATACAAATTTATACTGGAACTCTGCCCGGGTTTTAACACACTGCTGCTATGGTCTGGTTTCGATATATATAAAAAAAATAAAATGCAAATTAAAAGTTAATAAAGTAGAAGACAAGTTTACCAAAGATTTAATGTTTTACCCTTCTTATCTAAATCTGTTTTAAAGGAATTCAAAATAACAGGATCGAGTTGAAAAAGACCTTTGCTTATGTTGAAGTTATTTGAAAGTTGGATAATGGCAGACTCAAGAATATTTCTATTAACAATGTTGCTTGAATGGAATAAAACTGAAGCATTATTCCAATCAATACAGTGGGCTAACTCTGACAAATGGACAAAAAGGGCACTGGACAACTGTCCTGTTCTAACGGAATATTGATGCTGTTTTATACGTGTGTGCAAATCCTTTCCCGTCTGACCTATGTAAAAGGAATCACATTGTTTACAACCAATTTTATAGATAATGCCTGAATTATTGGTAGGGCTATTTTTTACTATGATATTTTTCACAATATTGTTATATGAAAATACTACATTAATATCCAAAAGTTTAAGTACATTAGCAATGCCCAAAAAGCCCGGGAAAAATGGAAGTACTAAAATATTTTTTGACAAAGTACGAGTGTTAATATTGACACGATAGAAAGTTCGTTTTGCCTTGTTGAAACAAGATTCCATAAACGCAGATGGATAACACAAATCACTTCCAATACCGTTGATTTTTTCCAATTCGCATCGATGTATTCCGGACTGGCGATCCTAAGGGCGCGGAGAAACATTGATGAAAATATGGCCTTCTTAGTGGGGGTATCATGTCCCGAGTAAAGTGTACGTAGTTATTATGGACAAAGTGGACTACATCGGAAAGATGAACGAGCTTCTCCAGGACCCCGCCACATACACCAAACTTAGGAAGAACCCGCAGGATGACGTCATCAAATCATTTAATAGTGGCTTGAAACGCCTTCTCAAAGATCATAAGGACTTAATTCCGCTTTTCATGTCCACTTCACCTGCTCTGCCCTACCTTTACGGTCTTATTAAAACCCACAAACCTGGTAACCCTATGCGCCCTATTATTAGCTCGGTGGGCTCTATTACTTATAAACTCTCCAAATGGCTTGTCAAAGTCTTGTCCCCCATTCTCGGAACTATCTCTGATTCACATGTAAAAAATTCCATGGATCTTACGGAAAAATTGAATAATGCACGTACTGAAACTAACGATAAATTGATCAGTTTTGATGTTTGTTCATTGTTTACAAAAGTGCCGATTGACGATATGCTTGACTTTCTCTCCCAAGAATTACATAAGTATGACCTGCCACTACCTTCACACATTGTTTTGGAACTCATTAAGCTTTGCATCAAAGACTGTAAATTCACTTTCAATAACGAGTATTATCAACAAGTTTTTGGGATGGCTATGGCAACCCCTTATCGCCCCTCCTCTCCAATATTTATATGGAGTTTTTCGAAATTACCTATATTCCGAGAATCCTGGGGGTTGGCATCCCTTGGTTGCGGTACGTCGACGATATTTTGTGTATCTGGCCCATGAATCGTGACCTGGATAGCTTCCTCCTTCAGTTAAATGATCAAGTCCCCTCCATTAAGTTTTACTTTAGAAGTTGAGCAAGACAATTCAATCCCATTTTTGGATGTGCGTGTACATAGGGAAAGCCCAGGTTTTAAGTTTAGTATCTATCGGGAAACGACAAACAATTTGTCCTACGTACAGTTTTACTCGGGACATGATACCCCCACTAAGAAGGCCATATTTTCATCAATGTTTCTCCGCGCCCTTAGGATCGCCAGTCCGGAATACATCGATGCCGAATTGGAAAAAATCAACGGTATTGGAAGTGATTTGTGTTATCCATCTGCGTTTATGGAATCTTGTCTCAACAAGGCAAAACGAACTTTCTATCTATCGTGTCAATATTAACACTCGTACTTTGTCAAAAAATATTTTAGTACTTCCATTTTTCCCGGGCTTTTGGGCATTGCTAATGTACTTAAACTTTTGGATATTAATGTAGTATTTTCATATAACAATATTGTGAAAAATATCATAGTAAAAAATAGCCCTACCAATAATTCAGGCATTATCTACAAAATTGGTTGTAAACAATGTGATTCCTTTTACATAGGTCAGACGGGAAAGGATTTGCACACACGTATAAAACAGCATCAATATTCCGTTAGAACAGGACAGTTGTCCAGTGCCCTTTTTGTCCATTTGTCAGAGTTAGCCCACTGTATTGATTGGAATAATGCTTCAGTTTTATTCCATTCAAGCAACATTGTTAATAGAAATATTCTTGAGTCTGCATTATCCAACTTTCAAATAACTTCAACATAAGCAAAGGTCTTTTTCAACTCGATCCTGTTATTTTGAATTCCTTTAAAACAGATTTAGATAAGAAGGGTAAAACATTAAATCTTTGGTAAACTTGTCTTCTACTTTATTAACTTTTAATTTGCATTTTATTTTTTTATATATATCGAAACCTGACCATAGGCAGCAGTGTGTTAAAACCCGGGCAGAGTTCCAGTATAAATTTGTATTTTTATAATCCATTTGATCTTGTGCTAAAAATCGATATTTTTCCTTACAAATCTGTACGCCTCACTGGTAATCCTTAAGGTTTTAATTTTTAATTTTTAATTTTACTTCTGTTTATTGATTATATATATGTATGTATGTATGTATTTGTATATATAGATATGTATGTATATATATATATATATATGTGTGTGTGTGTGTGTGTTATTTATTTTTTCTTTTTTTTCTTTCTGTAACCTATATATAGGCTTAACCTTTTTATGTACTTCAGTGTTCCTGAGGATGTCATTAGACGAAAGCGCTTGAGCACCATTTTGTGTTTCCTTTCCTTCGTGGTTTTATTCATCATAATATTTTTCACGTGTTACTTTCGTGAAATAATTTTCATATATATATATATATATATATGATGAATTTCACTCTTAAAATACGTGAAATGAATGAATGATGCAAACCCACAAGGAAAAAGAAAAAAATTATTCCAAGACCTTTTCTCGTCAGGGAAACGAAACGTACTGGGAGAATTTTTCTTTTTCCTTCTTGTGTTTTGCATTATATATATATATATATATATAATATATATATATATATATATATATATATATATAATCTCGTTAACCTCGTTGTAGTTGCGGGTGTTGGTCTCTCTTCACACGAAGGTCGTGCTGGTGGCCCCGCCTCTGGGCCTGGCATGGTGGAGGACGAGTTGTTCTCGCGCTCTCCACCGCATATAGCCAGGTACACCTGGCTCATCTGGTACCGTCCTGAGCCAGGCATATATATATATATATATATCCCACCACAAATCAAACCTGGGAACTCTGACTCGGAGTCGCGGGACCGATGCTTATTTCGTGAACTCTAAAAACCTAACTTACCGATGCTAATCTAACCTAATCTAACTAAACCTAACATAACCCACAATATACTTATCGATACAATGCCAGATCGATCAGGTGTCGTTAGTACGAGAGTCGTGGGCGCTGACCAGTGGGCTATACTCGTATGCACCAAGCTACGTTAACTTTTATCCTGTGGTATCCCTGTGGTCACGGCCCATGGCTTCGAGTAAGAGGTCCCGGGTTCGAAAACTGGTGTGGGCTATTCAACATATGTAAAAAGTGCGCGTGCTCATATATATATATATACACTGTATGTATATATATATTGTAATAGTTAATTTTTTTTATTATTAATTTTTAAAAATTTTAACTGAAAATTTAAAATATTTCAAACGTGAAATTGGATAAGTTACGGGATATTGTACAAGCTGAAATTTAATATTTCGTTTACACACGCACTGAAAATTAACGTTTTTCAACTTCACAAAAAAAAAGTAAAAAACAAAAAAAAAAAACTAACACTTTTTGTGCCATTTTAATTGGTCCTTTGAAGTGAAATGGATCAATAGAATTATTTTAGGTTGTTTCAGTTAGCTTTTTTGATTTTAAGCTTCACACGATTACGCAAACTTTGTTAAACTGTCTGTTAAAATTACTATATTTTGATAACCACTCCAACGAGGTGTTCATCAGAGGCTTGTCGGATTCGACATTAATGTTGAACGAATTTCAATTCTGTTCTGTGACGTTTTAAAGTCTGTAATAATATGTGAAACGCGTTTAATTTTTACTTATTTTCCAACAGTGTGGTAGTGAGTGTGCACCAAGCGTCACCACTGCATCATTAACAGGATGAGTAGCTGGACCAACCCAATCCAGGTACCAGCATCCGGGAGCGAACCCATAGCTTCAACGCCAGCGTCCGACACTGACGTTACTGAGCACCGGAAGCTCAAAACTGATAATTAATTTGAAGAAATATAATAAAAGATCAAAGAATTGATTAACTGAGAGGAAATTCAATTGACATTTCCTCCAAAAGATGGCGCCTCATGTTCAAATATTTTGGTTTGCCATCAACAAGATAGGATTATATACTCGATTTTCAACTTCAAAACCATAGTTTCAATCGTAAGCAGTTTTACTCTCTATTTTTCACCAAATTGATGAAATAATTATAATGAAATTTACATATTTATTTTGATGGAAAACATCATTAACTGTATATTGATGAAAGTTTTTCACCTGCCCTATCTGGGCTCAACTCTAGGAAGGCGTACGGGCTCAGGGCCGGATTTACTTGCTTGTGGGCCCTAGGCCAAACCTTATCAGTGCCCCCCCCCCCCCCAAAATATTTATATTATATATATATATTGTAATGTAAAAAAAAAAAGAATTACAACATAATGTAACACATCAATAATTTTATTCAAATTAGTTTTATATCATGTACAACTTATTCTTACACAAAGGAATAATGGAAAAAAATAGTCAAATTGAAGCATAATAAATTTTGCAATAAGAATTACAACATAATGTAATACATTACACATTAATAATTTTTAATCAAATTAGTTCCATATCAAGTACATCAAAGTAAATCAAGTTCCATATCATGTACATCTTACACATAGGAATAATGGAAAAATACAATGAAACTGAAGCATAATAAATTTTGCAAGCGCAACTATGTGAAGTTCAAAATGACTTTTTCCTGCTTTTTTCTATGGTAAATTTGTCAATGATACTGTTTGTGTCAAGGGATTGTAGGAGGTCCCCAGTGGGCCCCCAGTTACTGGTGGGCCCTAGGCCAATGGCCTATGTTGCCTATTGGAAAATCCGGCCCTGCGTACGGTCCTGATGGTGTTCCTCCTGTTGTTCTTAAGAACTGTGCTTCTGTGCTGACACCCCCCTGCCTAGGCAAACACTCTTGTCTTTCTCTCTCATCTGGTACCTTTCCTTCCTGCTCGAAGTTCGCTTTCATTCAGCCTGTCCAAAGAAGGGTCACCGCTCTCAACCCTCCAACTATCGTCCAATTGCTATGATTTCTTGCCTTTCCAAAGTTTTTGAATCTATCCTTAATAAGATTATTCTTAGACATCCCTCTTCTCACAGTGTTCTTTCAGATCATCAGTATGGGTTCCGCAAGGGACGCTCTACTGTCGATCTTCTTGCATATATATCTGACTCTTGGTTATCCTCCTTTCAGAATTTCGGTGAAACTTTTGCTATTGCGCTAGACATATCAAAAGCTTTTGATAGAGAGTGGCACAAATCTTTAATTTCCAAACTGCCCTCCTTCGGTTTCTATCTGTGCCTTCATCTCTAATTTCCTTTCTGGCCGATCTGTAGCTGCAGTTGTAGATGGCCACTGTTCTTCTCCTAAAGCTATTAACAGTGGTGTTCCTCAGGGTTCTGTCCTGTCACCCACTCTTTTCCTTTTATTTATTAATGATCTTTTAATTCACACTTCCTGTCCTATCCACTCCTATGGCTATGATTCCACTCTTCACTACTCCACCCACTTCACAAAGCGTCGCTCTCAACAGTCACTCCATGGTTCGCCTAGGACGGCTATGGGACACCTGACCTCTGCTCTTTCTGCTGTCTCTGATTGGGGCAGAGAGAGCCTTGTGGCTTTCAATGTTTCAATGCCTCAAAAACTGTTCCTCCATCTGTCACAATATTCCACACGACTATCCCCTTACCTTCAACAACACTCAACTCAATCCTTCCTCTTCTCTTAACACTTTTGGCGTTTCCTTTTCTCGTGAGCCTTCCTGGAAAGATCACATATACTCTCTTTCCAAAACAGCTTTTAAGAGGTTAGGTGTGCTGTACCGCCTCCGCAGTTTCTTCACCCTCACTCAGTCGCTGTCTCTGAACAGGGGTCTTGTTCGCCCCTGTATGGAGTATGCTTTTCATGTGTTATGTGGCTCAATTCACACAGCCGTACTTGACCAGGTGAAATCAAAGACTTTTCGTCTTATCAATTCCCCATCTCTTACCGACTGTTTTCAATCTCTCTCTCTCTCTCTCTCTCTCTTCGCCGCATTGTTGCCTCACTCTCTCTTCATTATCGCTATTATAACGGACATTGCTCTTCTGAACTCTCTAACTGCATACCTTCTCCTTTAAGGAGAGCACGCAGCACCAGACTTTCTATACTTTCTCATTCCTTTTCTGTTGAACTCTCTAACCCAAGAGTTTATCAGTATTTTCAATCTTTCATCTACTCAACCGGTCAACTCTGGAACAATCTTCCTCAATCCATCTTTCCTCCTTCTATGACCTCTCGTCTTTCAAACGCAGTGTCTAGACATCTCGAAAACCCCCCCAGACCTTGATTTTGGCTCTCTTCTTCTATGGTGAGGGCGCTTTTGCCCTTGGCCTCTCATTCCTGCATAAAAAAAATAATTTTTATAGGTTAGCATACAGTAACATGTAATATTAACTTAAGTTTAATTCGGGTTCGATTCCAGGAGAGGGCAGGCCGCGTTCAGCTCACGTACCTGTTCATCTTTCCATAAAAGTAATTGGTTTGTAGATAAATGAATATCCTAGGTAGTCTAGTGGCTAAGACACTGGGCTGCCGATCGAGAGGTGGTGAGATCGAGTTCGGACAAAGACTTTGTAATTTCTAACTTCTTTGGTGGGTCGTGGTTCGAATTCCACATTAAACTGCATGTCTAAGATGGGGTAACAAGCTTGACCTTCGTCAGAATGAACAATTCGGTCGAAAGCAAAACTAAGATTTTTTAAATACGGTTTTATAAACGTAGCGAATTTTGCTCTTAGACAAGTTTCAAACTTCCTTCTGTGAAGACAATTTACGCGATCCTAGGACCTATCTGCGGCCATGTGAGGACTCGGTTGGAAGAGGTCAAGTGTTCCTATACTCTTTCGCAGTACTTTACTTATGTTAAAAATTAACCTATGGTAGTGAAAAGGCCTACTTATCTTTCAGACCATACTTAAGGACCCACATTTGAAACCTGTTAACATTTACAGGAGCGTAGATAAGCGTAAACAAAAAAGCATGTGCTTACACATTGAATTGGAAATTCATGATATTTTGAATAAAGTTCTCAAGAAATCATTTATCATTATAATAGTCTATTATAATCATAAGATGGAAAAGGATAATATTAATTACTACAAGTGCAAAATACACTACTTTGTCCCAATACTGCGTGTTTCTATCCTGTGCTCTGAATAAAAGTGAATTTTCCATCTCAGTTGATTGAATGAATGACCTCTGAATTGAATGACCTCTGCCCTAAATTTCTAATTTTTAGTGCACCAGAGACCATTTACAGGAATCTGTATTTTAATTTTAGATATTAATGTTTAGAGACCAATGTTAGAAAAGAGAGTAACTTTAGATACTAATGTTTAGAGACCAATGTTAGAAAAGAGACTAACTTTAGATACGCATAAAATATACTGGAACACTTAAGAAAGTTCGTTTGTTAATTGGTTTTAAATTTTTTTTTATGCGGGAAGGAACGCCCATGGGCGAGGGCCCGCGAAAATAACCCCCTCCACTATAGAAGGAAAAGAGCCGAAATGAAGGTCCAGGTCTTAGAAATGCCTGGACACTCTGCGTTTGATAGATTGAAAGTCATAAACAGGGGGGAAGATGGATTGAGGAAGATTGTTCCAGAGTTCACCGGTTGAGTAGATGAAAGATTGAAAATACCGATTAACCCTTGCATTAGACAGTTGGACAGAAAAGGAATGAGAAAGTGTAGAAAGTCTCGTGCCGCGTGCTCTCCTTAAAGGAGGAGGCATGCAGTTAGAGAGTTCAGAAGAGCAGTGTCCGTTATAATAGTGAAGAGAGAGGGATTGAAGACAGTCAGTAAAACATACCTAATTTTACTGTGCAGTGATAACCAATATGCGCAGTAATAATTTAAATTTGTGCAGTGATAAACTGAAAATCTGTGCAGTGATAAATTAGGTTCTATATCCGATATAGAACCTAATTTATCACTGCACAGATTTTCAATTTATCACTGCACAAATTTAAATTATTACTGCGCATATTGGTTATCACTGCACACTAAAATTAGGTATGCAGTAAAAGGTGGGGACTGTAATGTATTGTAATTAAATAGTGTTTTTATTTATATTCCCTTTCTCCCACCTCTTCCTTTTCTCTCCCCTCCCCTCCTTCAACTTTATTAATAAAAATAAACTTCAGTAATAATGTTACCATGTTGGATAATATTCGTTTTAACCCCCATTCAAACTTAATATTTTTAGTCAGAGATACCTGTAAAGCAGTTCAAATGCTTTACAATGACGATATTTTTTTGTTCGGAAAATTTGTTGAAATGTACTTTTTTTTAATAAAATATATTTCCTGTTTTGGCTATAATGTACTTTTTTCATAAAATATTTTTCCTGATTGGGCTATTTTTTCGCTACTCTGCGACTTAATTAGTTGGTTGGGTTTTGTTCTGGCTATTTTTTTTTTTAAATTGGATTCAGTTTAGTGGAGTTTGTGATAGAATTATGGCGTGCCATTCGTGTGATTTTGACTTTGAGAATTTGATTCGTCATGTGCCCTAGATGAAGGCACAGGATTGGATGTTTTTATCAATTACGGCGTTATTCTCTCATCCTTAACTTGCCCGAAATGTGACAGTGAGTGCCTAATACGAAAAGATCAAAAGCTATTTAGGTGAAATAACCAATATTAACCTGTTAGGTTAATTGAATGCCCGGTTGGATTAATTGAATGCCCAGTTAGGTCAACTGAAGGCCTCGTTAGGTAAATTGAATACCCAATTAGGTTAATTGAATGTTAGTTAGTTCAACTATACACCCTTGATGATTGGTTAGGTTAAGTCGCGATATTTTCGCTAGTTTAAATGAAAATGATGAGGGCAAACTTTTCTGGTCAATTTTGAGGTGTTTTGCACGAATCTGCCATCCGTTTCCTGCGGAAATGCGTAGTTTTCGAGATATCGTCATCTTGAAAACTACGCATTTTGCACATCTCAAAAACCGCATTTCTGCAGGAAACGGATGGCAGATTCGTGCAAAACACCTCAAAATTGACCAGAAAAGTTTCTCATCATAAAAACAGAGTGGGTGTTAAAACGAATAATTACTGTAAACATTATGATTATTATTATCATTATCATTATTATTATTATTATTATTATGGAAGAATTGTGAAGTTTACTCAATTATTGATTCATTATAATTGTTTTCCTTCGTCAAATAGATTTTATAAAAATGGTCGAAATAGATACGAATGTCCGGTGATAATCCAAACTGAAAAGTTTAGCAGGAATTTACTGGTGCGTCACTTTTCAGTTTTAAATCTGACGGGAGTCCCCTTTTAGATTAGATTAAATTAGATTAAATATGGAATTTATATCACTTTTACCTCTTTCTACAGGAATTAGACTAATTTTATTGATATTTTGGAGTCGTTTCTATTTATCATCTACTTTTACCAAACTACTACTATCCTTGGTATTTGCTATGTTTTGTGGTTTTTTTAGTACATTTTTTTATTTAGTTTCCCCTTCAATTCCGTTTTCTTTTTTTGTTAATTAGTAACATCTCGCTGTAGGGGGAAAAAACATGCTATTAAAACTTTATATTTTTATTAGTATAAATTTTATAATGTAATTAAATTTAGTTACTTTATTATTACTAACTTTTAAAAAATAAAAAAGTTTAAATGAAAATAATTTTGTTCCCCTTTCAAAATAATTTTCTATAATTAGTATTTATATTAAAGGAAAATAATTTCGAAAGAAAACCGAGTTAAAAAATCTGTGTTTTAATTTATCTTATATAAATAGCCGTTTCCATGGTAACGTTACTTGCTCATTTATTTAATTGCGATTTTAATAATTTGTTAAAAATAACGGTTTCTTTGTGGAAGAGTGTATATTAAGATTGAGGTCATATATGATATTTCTTTCTTGAAGGGAGTGAAAAGCCCCTTTTCAAGAAAGTTCAAATTAGCCGAAGCTAGATTAGGTTTAGGTTACAGTGTTAAAAATCATACACGACAGTTTTGTACTGGACCTACCTATATAGTTCATAATAATTAGAATTTATCTCTAGAAATTTTATGATGACATATAGTGGTTGGGATTTTATGATGACGACATATAGTGGTTGGGATTTTATGATGACGACATATAGTGGTTGGGATTTTATGATGACGACATATAGTGGTTGGGATTTTATGATGACGACATATAGTGGTTGGGATTTTATGATGACGACATATAGTGGTTGGAATTGGTTGGCATTAAGGGTATAATGGAACTAAGCTATATTTTATCTTAGCACTAGAATTAATGATGTTTGAATCACTGTTAATGCGTTCACCCACAGTCCATATCACAGTGTTGCAATTATGACAGTATGTTGAATCACTCATTAGGAGTTCGGGACTGCAGAATCGTGCAGATGGCGCCACTTAGATTCTGAGAGTTGAAATAAGAAGGGACAGTAATTCGTTTGTTCGTATAACAAGAATGATTGAGTTTCATCAATAATTATTAATAATTTAATTGCTTCATCAAAGTATTTCTTCAAATTTAAGAATCTAAAGTTCTAAACCATCACAAAGCATATTTCTTTATAAAAGACATTAATTTGTGTGTCGGGGGGGGTGAGATATTAAATAATACTCTCGCCAGAACGAAACAAGCAACCAGGAAAAACATTGGAACAGTTGTATCGCGCGTTGAGCTTGCAGATCCTTAAAGATGCTCGTACAACTGTTGCTCATCATATATCACCATTTACTCGTATCCAGGAGAGGCAGATAACTAAAAATATTTGCCTGATTTTATAAAATCATCGTATTAGAAATTTCCGATAGACAAATAAGAGCGAAACACTAGCTCTCGACCAGAACGCCCATCATTCTTCCTGAGAATCACGAAACCGTATTCTGATGGCGATTTAATGTTCTCAAGATCGGAAAGAAATTATACTGTCACTCACTTATTTCTCACTAATGAATAGCAAAGTATAAGACACACACACACACACACACACACACACACACACACACACACACACACACACACACCATGAGTGAATTGATCATTTGACCGATAGAATAGCGTCATAGGACGCCGTCGCAGAAACACTTATTAAAAAAAAAGAAGCTATTTAATTTTATTCAAAAAAGGAACAAAAAAATTTAATCCGCATTATTAATTCCTACCAAAGATGATGATATGAAGTAAAAAATTGACGAAAAAAAGCGCGCAAGATCCTTAGATTTTTACACGCAACTTCACAATTTTCATCCTTTGAACGGTTTTCATGGCGAGGCTCAAAATTTTATGGCTTACGTTCTTTTTATATATAACTTTATCGTTTTGTTCATTTCGCAAAAGAGTAATTTTTTTTGGTTATATATAAGTAGGTCTATACAGACTATACAGAGTGTGAATAGAATAGATTTAGGCCTATACAGTGTGAATAGAATAGATTTAGGCCTATACAGTGTGAATAGAATAGATTTAGGCCTATACAGTGTGAATAGAATAGATTTAGGCCTATACAGTGTGTGAATAGAATAGATTTAGGCCTATACAGTGTGTGAATAGAATAGATTTAGGCCTATACAGTGTGTGAATAGAATAGATTTAGGCCTATACAGAGTGTGAATGGAATGGATTTGTACTTTTAATACAGTACCTTGATACGAACAGTAGTTTTCTTACATAATTTAGGTAAAGGCTGTTGTACCAGAAGACAGTAAAGATTCCTTCTCACTCACTGGCGAATATTACCCATTTCTAAAATTGAGTGTCTTCATTTCAGAAATGATGTCAGTGACCCCATTCACGTTTGCGGTAAAGGAAACCAAATTAGAATACCTAATGTTTCCTAACCTGAATGAACTGAACATAACCTAACACGGACCAAAGTGGGAAAGCCGTGAATGAGAATGATGACGTTAAATAAGAATATATCCCGATTCAAGAATTACTTCCTTAGCTAAGATCATCATCACTCAAGGATTTCTCGCATTGATCGAGGAATGAAATGTGAATAACATTCAGTGGGATGATAACCTTGAATGAATGTGCCACATGACTTCACTAAAAGATAAACTAATATTTGAAGGTGTCATCCCTTATTTCCCGCCATAGTGAGATGTAAAATAGGTGTAAAATTAGATAAAATATTATTTATAACAAGATCCGAAATTCTGCCCACTTTTGCATTAGTTCTCTCTTGCCATCTAGTGTGTGGAAGGAGAACTAAATTACACGCCAAAAAATTAACTTAAATTATATTATAATATTAAAATATAGCTTAATATTTAAATATAGGATCAGTTAATATTATTTAGTGTTAACCATATAAATATTAGTAGTCGCCACCTAGCGTATGGAATGAAAACTAAACTTTGCTGCAATTTAAATGTATTGCAAATGATTCAAAAGATAGATCAATTATTATTATATATAAACCTGACAAAGGTAAGCTTATTATAATCTTTAACAAAGATGGCTACCGTACCTCACTAATACGAATAAGATATTAGATAATAAATCAAAATTTGCTGGAGAGAGGATGAATCCATGAATAATACAGGGTGTCCGAGAATTATCTGTACAATTTTTGACTGTTATTAAAAGTCAGCCATGAAGTGTAGAAATTCCAGTGTTGTCCCATTTTACAGAGAAACTCATTAAGTTTTTTCTGATAACAAGTTTTGACAAGTTTTTCTTTTTCAGATATTCATACACTTACACACCCTCATCCTTAATGAATCCACAGGAGAAAGCACAGTGTGTTGAATGGTTTATCGAAACAAAATCAGATACACAAGTTCAACGAAGGTTTAGAACTAATTACAACAGAAACCCTCCATCAAGAGTAACCATACGAGCTTGGTATAAAAGGTTTAAGGAAACTGGAAGTGTAGAGCATAAGAAAGGAGCAGGGCGGCCTCGAACGTCTTTTGAAAATGTCGAGCGCATTCGAGAGGCTTTTGTTCGCAGTCCACGCAAGTCGACAAGAATTGCATCACGAGAGTTACAGATACCTCGTTCGACAGTGCATGATGTCTTGCGTAAACTTTTAAAGTTGCATCCTTACAAGTTGCAAATCTTGCAATAGATTACGCAAGAAGATAAGGTCTCCCGTAAGGAATTTGCAATGACTCTGCTTGACAGAGTCGACCAGGACAATGCGTTCTTGGCAAGAATCATGTTTTCGGACGAGGCAACTTTTCATGTTCAGGCAAGGTAAACAAACAAAATGTGCGCATATGGGGGTCACAAAATCCACATTGCATAGAAGAGCACATCAGAGACAGTCCTAAAGTTAATGTGTGGTGTGGCCTGTTACATGATCGCGTGATTGGACCATTTTTCTTCGGTGAATCAACAGTGACCTCCAATACTTACCTGGACATGTTGCAACACTTTGTCTATCCGCAATTGGACACTGCATCCACGCATCATTTTCAGCAAGATGGCGCACCGCCACATTGGGCCTTGATCGTCCGTAAGTCCCTGAATGAGACATTCCCAAACAGGTGGATTGGCCGTGGAGGTGCAATTCATTGGCCGGCTAGATCTCCCGACATCACACCCTGTGATTTCTTTCTTTGGGGATTCGTCAAAGATCTTGTGTACAATACGCGGGTGACAGACATTGATGATTTAAAAGCAAGAATCATAGCTGCTATTGAGCGAATTGATGTGGATATGCTGCAGCGTACATGGCAACATTTGGAGTATCGATTGGATGTTTTTGCGAATCACTGATGGTGTACATATCGAATGTTTGTAACAACGTTACTTTAATAAAAGAAACTTTTGAAAATACAGATTCTAAATAATCTTGTTTAAGAATTTTACGTGTGTTATCAAGAATTTTATTAAAAGATGAAATTGTACAGATAATTTTCGGACACACTGGAATTTCTAAAAAACTTGTCAAAACTTGGTATCAGAAAAAACTTAATGAGATTCTCTGTAAAATGGGACAACACTGGAATTTCTACACTTCATGGTTGACTTTTAATAACAACCAAAAATTGTACAGATAATTCTCGGACACCCTGTATATTAAATCAGAAACTAACTTAAATTACATTCTTGGTAAATTAAGGAATAAGATAAAATGAAAGAATAATAATGAATAAGTACCACGAGGTACCATGAGGTAATGTAGTGACTTCCTAAAGTTAATAAAAATAACACGTCTTCCACCTGTATCATCAGTCGGTACAGTACAGTATACTCACTGAGTTATCCGTGAGTGTAGGGCGGTCTATGATCACGGATAACCCAATTTCACGGTTAACTCGGTATACCGCGCCGGTAGGTGGTGTAGCCGCTGCTGCCCGCCACCACTGACTGGCCTCACCTCGTGCGCCACCACACATAATCCTATTACAGCATAATATATAATTAAGTAGCTTGTAGTCACCACGAAGCCAAAAGCGCGCATCACTCTATGAAGCACGGAGAGGCACTGACTGAGGCGGTTGTAGCGGACTAGTGGGAGGCGAGCCGCGGATGTAAACCACGTCAAATCACGGTTAACTCAGTGTCATGATTACGGATAAGTGCATAATGAGCGCAATTGGTAAATAAAGCTCAACTCGACTCACGGTTAAGTGAATCACGGATTACCGCGTGAGTAACTGTACTTTCAACCACAATTTGACCAAATACTTCGTACCTATTTTAGCTCCACTTTCAAAAAATTAATATCCGACCAATAAATCTTTCCTATTTGCAAAAGAAATGGCGAAAATTAAAAATGTAAATATGATAATGAATTATTATATTTTTTTTAACTTGGTTATGGATTTTCGCTAAAATGTATTCAGGAAATTTTAAAAAGTTATTGAAATTGGGAAGCTTTTGAAAAAGTTATAAATTATCATACCAAAATTTGAATTGCGCTTTAACTTCAAACTGCAGATATATATATATATATACTGCAAACCCACAAGGAAAAAGAAAAACGATTCCAAGGCCTTTCGTGTATTCAGAGCTACACCTCGTCAGGGAATGAATACACGAAAGGCCTTGGAATCGTTTTTCTTTTCCTTGTGGATTGCAGCATTCTTCATTTCACGTGTTTAAGTGTGAAATTCACTATATATATATATATATATATATATATATATATATGGTGGATAAAAAAAGTGACCCCCTAGAGGTAAACTGTCATATTAAAAAAAAGTAAGGGGACTAGAGCTTTCAGACTTCATAAATGCTTACCTTAGCATGTTGTTCGTCTTAATTGAGAAGTTGCTCGGTGTTCCCCTTCCTGCCCAACGCAGGCCTCCAAACGTGTACGCCACTGATTAATACACCTGTTTTACGTATCGTTGAGACACCTTCTCCCAGTCGAGCTGAATTCTTTCGCATAGTTCATTTATATCTCTTATATTGGTACCAGGGACGTAAACTTTGGACTTCAGGGCTTCCCAAACACCATAATCTAGTGGTGAAAGATCGGGGCTACTAGCCGGCCACATATTGGGTTCGATAAAATACGGTGTTTCGTTCTCAAGGAATGTGACAGTTTGGCGTGCTCTGTGAGCAGGGGCTCCATCTCGTTGGAAAGTATATCTTTCACCACTAATTCGTCGAATATCAGTTAGAGTGAAAGATATACTTTCCAATTTTTACCCACCCTGTGTATATATACTGTATTCAATTCGTGTCTCCAGACATACGGAAAGACGGTATGCGTTTGTCTTTTGTTTTTGCAAATGTGGTTAGTGAATGGGAAAAGAAGAGAATGGTTTGTGTGGATAAATAGGATTTTTGACCAGCAACCAAAGTTTATACAGGCCTTGGCTTTCATATTAGGCTGAAAGTTGTTAAAATCGTATATTTCATTTTTTCATTCCTTCACAATTTGAAATAACATTCATATAGGCCTACAGTCTTTGCAGATTTTACTTGAGGTAATAAATTTAACTATTTAGTGTTAGTTTTAATGTTGTACTGTATTATAATGATGTCTCTTAATGATGTCTCATGTAATAACAATATACATAAAATTGTCAGATAATTAATCAAACAGTATGCCAGTAGGCTAGGTTAAGTGGCTATGGCTTGTGAATGATCCTCAATAAAGATGTTTTGTTTTTGTTTGTATACATACGTATATCACGAATAATTTCACGCAAGCAACAATTCAGAAGGTGCTTACCTGTAAATAAATGTAACAGAAAGTGTCTATCTGTGAAAAAAAGTGAATTTCAAGACTTCAAACGCAATTCAGAGGCGGTCCGTAACAGCTTTATCATATGTTAAATTAGGTTAGGTTAGTAATTACCTAAGATGGGTGGATTAGCACAGAGCTATTACCAGCATTATCGTGATTCGAACCCCCGACATCAGTGTTTTAACATCGCTTATAGAAAAACGGCGGTCTACCGAGCTCCAGACGCTAGCGGCTATGTTTGTATATATGTATACATACGTTTTATACATACATACACTGTATACATACGTTTTATACATACATACACTGTATGCATAAGTTTTATACGTACGTACACTGTATGCATAAGTTTTATACGTACGTACACTGTATGCATAAGTTTTATACGTACGTACACTGTATGCATAAGTTTTATACGTACGTACACTGTATGCATAAGTTTTATACGTACGTACACTGTATGCATAAGTTTTATACGTACGTACACTGTATGCATAAGTTTTATACGTACGTACACTGTATGCATAAGTTTATACGTACGTACACTGTATGCATAGTTTTATACGTACGTACACTGTATGCATAAGTTTTATACGTACGTACACTGTATGCATAAGTTTATACGTACGTACACTGTATGCATAAGTTTTATACGTACGTACACGTATGCATAAGTTTTATACGTACGTACACTGTATGCATAAGTTTTATACTACGTACACTGTATGCATAAGTTTTATACGTACGTACACTGTATGCATAAGTTTTATACGTACGTACACTGTATGCATAAGTTTTATACGTACGTACACTGTATGCATAAGTTTATACGTACGTACACTGTATGCATAAGTTTATACGTACGTACACTGTATGCATAAGTTTTATACGTACGTACACTGTATGCATAAGTTTTATACGTACGTACACTGTATGCATAAGTTTTATACGTACGTACACTGTATGCATAAGTTTTATACGTACGTACACTGTATGCATAAGTTTTATACGTACGTACACTGTATGCATGCATAAGTTTTATACTCGTGTTTAATGCAAAGGAGTAAAACGAGGAAATGATATCTATAAATATTGAATTGAATATAAATAACGCACTTTGCGGAGGTTGGTGGGGTTGGGGGTTTGCGTAGGGTTGGTGTGGAGTGGTGTGGTGTGGTGTGGTATAAGCTAGTATTATTCTAATATTTGGTCACTTCGTGTATATACGAGTTATCCACAAATTATGTAAACACACTTCCATGGCTAATAGTTTGTCTGATGTGTATTCCATTCATTATTTATTTATTTTATAATTTCAAAGACTACATATTGTAAATATTTTATAATTCATAACTTTCGAGTCGACCTCTCTTGCCGGGGTGTCGAATTCGGGGCTCGCTTCGCTCGTGCCTCATCAATAGAGTAAGTTGGTAAATAGTAAATAACTCGTCAGTTGTTCTTTCACCCATTTTTAATGTTCAGGGGCGGATCCAGACCGATGCAACTGACGCATGTGCATCGGTTGCATCAGTTTGGATTCGCCCCTGATGTTCACAACCTTAACTGTAATTAGTGTGTTGTGGAGCGAATTATCTTCTGTTTAAGTTGTTCTTTCTGTAATAAATTGAATTTAGAAGTTGTAGACACTGGCTGAAGCCCTTAAAATTTATGGTT